>OZ010573.1:127006217-127296217 GCA_963932145.1 Acanthosepion lycidas
TTTTTTACATTTATACGTTGTATTTATCGAATTATTTTTATTAAAACAAACGTTTCAATATAAGTTACAAATATAAAATGGCAATAGTATATAAGTGATATATGCATTTTAATATGTTGTTGCTATAATCGTAATGAATTATGTTGGGTGTTCGCGGGTTGATTTTGATATAGAGAGCCTAGACAATTTGAAATTTTCTTTTATTATTTTCTTACTGTATAATATTGTTGTTGTCGAGAATTACAACCACTTATATATGATTTTTTTCTTAATATATAGAATAGTTTACAAACAAAGTGGAGAAAATGAGACTGAAAGTGGAAACGCTATTCAGACTATGCGTTTTGCCTCTTTAGACTAGGCATCTCCAGATACGAATAAGAGACTAATCCGTGTGTGAGGAAAGTATGTTCGTGTACGGGAAAGAGGTACTAACAATACATATCATACGCCTTGACCAGATTTAATTTCTTATCGTACTGAATGCGTATACTGGATTTGAAATTAACCCAAATTGAGTACATCTTGCTTTTTTTAGTTCACATATCGCATTGTATTAATAATAAGTGATCATTAGAAAAACATTAAGACAATGCAGAATATAAACGAATAGAGACAAAAACGGATACCTATTCGAAGTGTGCTAATTTCTAAAGCCAGCAGACGTTAACGGATTCAATACGATAAGAAATAAAATATGGCTTCAATATAGGATGATGTTCTTTATTGCCTCTTCCCTATAATAAAATCCATTTTCCTTACACACGTGTTGTCTGGCTGAAGATACCTACTATAAAATGGCGAAAACACGTAGTTTGAAAAACTTTTCAACATTATCTTAATATTTACACAAATTAAGCACGTTGTCTCAATATATACATACAAGAAGTCAAGGTTTGTTTTTATTTTGAGTTTTTGCCTGGCTTATCAAAAACTTTGATTCTATGAAAACTATTGCTCCGAAAAAAATCCTCGTAGTTCTTCTAAAGGACATCGCAGAACTTTCTCCAATTCTGCTGCCTTATGAAGAAATATTTCCCAACGTCATGTAAAGTGTCTATTATGCGCACTGTGTAGAAGAATCTACATCTACCTCATCACAATATCATTCCATCCCTCTCCTTAGTGTCAATATAACAATTTTTCAGGCTATTAGGTTGGTGCAAATAATGTCGTTTGTTGATGTATTATTTAACGTCAAAAAACGACATTATTACGTTATTATTTTTGCACCAACATAATATAATCAATAAGAAAGTTGTGGAATACTCCAACTAAAACAAACTCCTGAGCAATAAATAATATATTTTTATGCTTTTCTAGCACTACTGCTAATGTTTTAACGATTATACCGCCTAGAATCATTTAAAGACTTCATAAAAATATCTCGTATGTAATCGCCCGATATATAAAGGACTTTGGAAAAGTATTGCACAGAGGATTTATACAGAAATCTGCCATCCATTGAATCTCGGGTAAAGACCTCTCGTCAAGGCTTTCCTGTCAAATATGAAGAAAGTCGTTAATGGGCAGCTCCCTGAAACATAAGAGATCAATACTGGCGTACACAAAGGATTTCTCATCGACTCTACCTTTTATCTGCTTCTTATTAACGATTTGACTAAGAACATTCTCAAATCATTATTAAACGCTTATAATACAGCGATGTATTGGTGTATCTCTTGATATAATGACCAGTATCTGGCAATTGATATCTCATAATTCAATGGAGGAAAATCTGGTTGATATCATTCAATACACCCAAAACAAAACTAGTAACACTTCATCACCATCGAGCGGACTCTAAACCTGCACATATTATGATGGGTACTTATTCCATCATAGATGCTCTTTGCTTCGAATGCCTACAAGCTCTAAATCTCAATCCTGACCTCAAATGGAAAGCGTATATTCGTGCCATTGCAAAAGATACTGGAAAAATGTCCGATTTCTTGTATCACTCCAGAAAATGCTGCCCTGTTTTATTTTTAGGGGAGTCAATTCAGAGCAATAATAGGGCATTTCTGTCATATATATCTGGGCTGGTGTTACCCAAGTCTCAATACCCAGCCTCTACAGATTTCAAACGCGAATACGCAGCCTCGTGGGTGAGGCATTTCTCTTTACTCTAGGGCCCCGAAGACGAAACGTTGCTAGAGTCTCTCTACTCTGTCACAACTGCTTAGTTAGTCCAGCTGATATCAACACATCTGGAACCCGCTATTCCATATTAAAGGCGGCACATCTTCCACACTCCTTTGATAAAGAGTATGTTCCACTCAGATTATTCCCCAGAAGTGTTACTTTAAATTCGAAAGGATGCGTTCATGACGATTATAATCTTGGTCCCTTCAAGTATCAGTCAGTTATACACGCTTGGTCAATCATTTATCGAAAGATACATGACTGACGAGACAGATTATTTTACCGCGGTGGGTTGCCATTTCTTTCTGCGTAGACCAGTTGCCATACAAGGCGATAGAACCCGGTCTGCCCTGCTATTTACCCATAGCTAGATGGGGAGAGAAGAAGAGCATTGAAAACCTTGGCTCTCCTATTCATCAATGTTAGGCGCTATCCATTACCCACAGTGCCTTGTAAGTATAGTCAACCAAATTCTATGCTTCCCTCTCCGTTACAACAATCTCATTGAGTAACTCTTTGCCATGAGTGTCTTTAGTGACTATACAGTCGTATTTCAAAACCCGTCAAATAATTGATTCCAGGATTATTCTCGGATACACAAATCTATAGAGGTTCAAGTATTTCTTATTAAATAGTGTAACGTTTGAAAACTAGCTATGCACATACTCTCGTATAATTTCAATTATCTGAAGATTACTTGTAATGCATTGTAAACTCAATGAAATTTCTTCTTATTCTCTAAGTATGAATAATAATTTTCAGTAGAAAATCGACACATGAGCAGAATATAAGTTAACTGCTTTGTCAATACATTTGTGGGAAAAGGATTGAAAATCATATTATGGAAACTATTTCTACACACTCGAAAGAACTGAAAATATTCATAAAAAATGCTATGTGAAAATTCGTCAACCTGTAGAAAAAATAAAATGTCTCTATATTTGGCATGAGAAATGTATTTAGTGAAACACGCTTCGATTTTTAAAATCTACGAAAAATTAAATACGAATTTTAATATAATTTTCAATTTATTTTTATAAAAAGACAACATTTTCCATTCAATTTTTTAAAACAAAGCAAATAGAAAACGTTTATAGAAGTAGCGAATGAAAGTGTCAAAAGAAGAAATACAATATATATATATATATATATATATATATATATATATATATATATATATATATATATATATATATATGACAGCTGAAAAGGAGATGAGATTGAGATGGGAAATGATCGAAGGTTACTTTAGTGTAATTTATATAGATACGACGTAGAATTTGGTTTACTTTTGTAAACTTTCTGAAATATTTTTTTCCAATATTTTCAACCTGCGTTAGGTTGAATCCTCAGATATTGCACAGGAATATTAGATAATATTTATATTTCCTTCCAAGTCTTAGATAGATAGATAGATAGATAGATAGATAGATAGATAGATAGATAGATAGATAGATAGATATGAATATAAAGTGAGATAACTTCTCATCCTAGAATTTTATAGATAAATTATTGGATGATGCTGAATTATTGGATGATTCCAAACAGGAAAGATATTACTTCAAAGATATATAAGATCTTCTTAACCAAATATGAAGCAAATCCAAAATAAAAACATCAGAATTTTATCTTCCCTTCTGTATTTAATTTTCTGATGACATTTAAATAAAAGCGAAACTGAATGAATTCATAAAATGTTCCTATTTGTTCCTTGCCTATCATTCTTTCGGATTATAATTCATATTTGATTTATACTTGATCTTATTTACTAAATAGATAGATAGATAGATAGATAGATAGATAGTATGTTCTATAATGGACTTGTGTCATTATTTTCACTCATAATATTGTCCTCATCTTTTCATTATTATCTCAACGTTTTGGCTATTCTGCCTTCCGACCTTCTCCATTTTCTTATCCATGCAGGTAACCGCAACCGGAATTTGGAATTGAACTCTTTATTTAATCTACACGTGTTGACTTCTCTCGTCCCGCTTTCCATAACTATGGATATCTCATCCGATTTTGTACTATTCAGTTATTGTTAAACCAGTTTCTACTTTATCTAAATCTTCACTACCCAAACTAGGGATAGAACACACAAATACTATGTTATCAAATTGATTAAGAGATTTTTTTTTCACACAAATATATTGACAAACCAGGCTTTGTTTCTTTAACGTAACGTCTTTGTGCTTCGTCGTAGAGAGTGCATTGAGCTGAGAAATGGCTATAGTAAGTAGATAAATTTCAATATTTATCACATGACTAGCAACTTGTTGTGCTGTCTAAAGTGCTTTTGTGTTTATGATGAAATTTCCAAAGTGCCTATGGAGGATGATGCAGAGGGATTACTAATGAGTAGACAAACAATTATTATTTACTCTATTATATATTTGACATTTTAAGACATTTTTATGTTTATACATTCTTTTTTATGGATCCAAATATTTAAGTAAATGCTCTGTTTATAATAAACATTATTAACAACATTTACCGGCCTGAATGTCCAAGAAATTGTCATAGAAAATATGCGTCCTACGACAGGAATCGAACCTGTATCCTATACGGAACCTTCATATAGCCTGACGTGCTTTTATCGATATCACCACAGAGGAGCGTTTCGGTTAGCAAGGTCGATTTTACTGTTTTTAAACCACAATATTTCATGATTTTCTCACGTACATTCATATACTTAAATATTTGTATCTATAAAAAAGGATATATGAACATAAAAATGTCTTTAAATAATTGTCGGACTTTCTTCATTTCATAATATTTAACATTATGACTTTTGACATTTGCAATACCAACTCGTGTCTGTGTGAAAATTGTTTTCGACGAACTCTTGAACCTGGTATTTATTAGAGAAAATTTCCCCCATTAATGGTTTTACAGCGATCAAAAAAAAGTAAAAGTATATTGGTATGAGGTCATGTGAATATGGCAAGTAGGGTAGAACAAAACAAGTATTCCAAATATTTTCCTATTTTATTGTTGCTATATAAAGCAAGAACCTCATTTTCTCTTTCAACCACTATGTATGCTGCCACTGTCGTGCAAATACTGAAGCAGGTTTGTGTACCCTAAGTTTATTCTTACTTCACACTTACGATTAGAAGTTAGCATGATACATTTTTCATTAGAATTTATTCCCGAAAACGTAAAATGACTTGTGATTATTATTCTGTTTTTGTCTGTTTTGCGTCTGTTGACTTACTTCGGATGATGAGACCTTTGTTTTTGCAGAGAACAATTCCATTTTTGTCGATAATTTTGCAAACATAAAAGAATTAGATTTCCTAGACCTCACACGTAACCTTAGAAAAATGATTTACCAATCATACAGAAAACTCATCGACAAACCAATTTACATACACACAACTTCCAAGCACCAGCCAACATTAATCAAGGAGTTCCCACAATCGATTAACCGTAGGTTATCTGTCAATTATTCCAATGAAACGATCAACTAAGCCAAAGATATTATGAAACAGCCTTAAAACATAGTGGACTTTCGAAATCACTCACATATATACAACAATATACAAAAATGGCCAACAGAAAAAGAAATATTCATATTGTTTAACTTACCGGACAACATACACAAAAACAAATATCGTAAAATATTTGTTAATTTCCTGACTCTTACAACAGAGTAAGTATCAGCTACAGTTGAACCAAGAATTCGACGCAAATAATAAAAAGTACAACAAAAATATAACCTACGAATAACAAAAAGCATAACCTACGAATAAGCATCCCTTTACTACAGAGGAAAGCGTGAATTTCTGTTAAACGGAAATTGTTTGCAAGCAATATAATATAATATAAATCCGTTGTAAAAACGCCAGATAACGAAGAAAAATATACATAGAATAACCTCAAGGACCGTGAAAACAGAGCAACTACACACAGAGAATATTGCTTACCAAGAGTAAATACGTGAAGAACACAACCATTTCTAAACATATATGGGGACTTAATAACAAAAACAAAATGCACCAAAAATATAGGAAAAAAATAAAACAGCATCAGCCCGTAACAATAAATCCAAAAGCTGTAAAGAGAATTTCTCAAAATTCAGACATGAAAATAACTTTTAAAAATACTTTAAGAACTAATACCTACTAATTCATCACAAATAAAAATATAATTCTATGCATTGTAGGCAACAACGGATAATTAAACATACTTCAAGAGTTTAATTAAAAAAAAATGAAAAAAGCAACCAAATAATGGCGATAAAAATAAAATAAATAAATAAAATAATAAATAAACAAATTAAAAAATAAATAAACAAATTAATGAACTACGAGTGGAAGTATAACTGCATATAGTAAATTTATTGATAATAATTCACAAATAATTAGTGAATAATGAAAACATACATTATGTAATCAATAATAAATAATGATTTAAATTTAAGGAATAACACTATAAAATACAACAAATAACCGCGTTTGGATCCAAAATTATTTATACTCTATATCCTTTAGTATAATTTGAAATATAACCGTTGACGCTTTATCTCTACAATTAAAGTTGCCCAGTTGAGGGCAAATGCAGACGTATACCAAGAAACTATTTCCCCCCAAAAGAAAATATGTTAATTTGTAATGTTTACAATGGGATTTTCAGATGGAAATAGAAACAGAGATTTTATACCCATAGATACTCTTTTACCAACTTTAAATTAAAATACCAGACAGATCTTTTCAAAAAGTGTTTGGAATTTAATGAGAAAAGTTTGAACCCACAGATAGCCTGGAAAATTTTAGATTTCGCTCATACTGCTAATAGTCTTAGAGATAGATGTGTTTAGAAAAAAATAGAATAATAAAATAATCAAAGCAAACTAATAAATGAAAGGTATGAATTAGTTTTAAAATTTCGACATAGAGACAGATTTAAACTATTATATTATAGATTTTTCTTTATTATTTTTTAATTCTCTAACACTTCAAATGTTGAATCTATAACTATTTCTAATTTCTATATTTCCATTTCTTCGCTATATTAATTGTTATAATTTCCTTTATTCTACGAACTGTTTTTTTCTTTTATCACTTACACCTATTTATCTATATATTTTTAATGTTTTTTTTAAGATAACTTGGTATGGTTTGGTATTTTTAATGTAACTTGATTTAACTTAACTTTAAGGTTAAAAATGGATAATTCTATCTTAAAATTTTGTTATTCTTTAATATAAATGTTTTTAATTCTATTCTTACTGAAATTTAATTTATCTAAATATAATTTATTGCTAATCTTTTTATATATCTCATTTTTAAGTATAATTTGTTATTTTTCAAGTAGGAACATAACTTTTTTATATGTAATTTCAAATGTTTTTAGAAAACTCACTTTTCGACCTATTTTTAGTTTCAATTTAAGACTTCATTCTTCATATAAACCCAATTTAATATCATAATGTCAATATCCGTGTTAATTTTATAAAACGACTTCATTTTAAAGCTTATAACGTCAATTTTCGTCTCGGGCATTTCGTCTGACTGAAATTATCCGAATGGATTAATTCTGTATCAATTTTTCAACTACTGTCAAAGATAAATTTTAAATCTCTAATTCCAACAATAATATAGTCTATACACCGGGGTTGAATAAGACTAAAGTATTTCTCCTAGGTTAAAGTAGATCTATACGCCCTTATATGAGGTATTTTGGGTTTTGTTGTGAAATTTATATGCATTGTTATTAAAAATACATTGAGCTCTTTTTGTTCATCAGTTTTAATATTGGATATTACTAAGATCTACTTGGATTATATACCAACGGATTTATTGCCTGTATTATATATATATATATATATATATATATATATATATATATATATATATATATATATATATATATATATATATATGAAGAAATATAGTCTTAAGGTGTGCTATATTTATGGAATAAGGTGCTCAATATCAGAGATAGAGCGTGTATAAATATAAAAGTTAACACAGAAGTCAACACTTAGAGGCGACAGTCTGTTTCATGCTATATGCAATCGTCAGTGGTCTGCTGATTGCATATAGCATGAAACAGACTGTCGCCTCTAAGTGTTGACTTCTATATTTATATATATATATATATATATATATATATATATATATATATATATATATATATATATATATATATTAAACGTTTCACCCCAAGCAAGGCGGGAAGCCACTAGGACACAAGGGGTTACCGAAGATTTGGAGCAAGATCAGATAGGAGTGACAGAGGAAAGGATGAAGAGAAGGATAGTGGATAGAGCAAGGAAACTGGGGATGTCGATTGACATTACATTTGAATAGTTGGAGATTATAGCTCTCAGGGAAACTGGAATAGGGAAGGATTTCCACAGGCGAGAGGTGCGAGATATGAAGCTATTGGAGTAGAAGAGACGGCTACATTTAATAGTTTCGAGAGTGAAAGGGTGATGTTAATTGACAAGAAAAGCAAACAATGAGGAAATAATGAATAAAATATAAGCAAATCCCTGTCTTCGAAAGGAAATTTAAAATTCTCTCAGTTGTCAGTGCAAAGAAAAATAAACTTTTAGAAAGTGCCAGTTTAACTTTATTATATCAAATGTCAGTCCGCCATATTAAATCGCCATCTGAACAGAACAAAAAGATGAAAAATCTATCATTTTACTGAAACGAATTTGATCTTGTCCGTATTTTTCTGGACATAGGCATCAATTTCAAGAAGGAAGAATACATGGCTGCCAGAAAAAGGAAAACTCGTCATCCAAATTAGAAATTGGAGATACCAATAGCAAGCAAGTACAACAATTTAAGTATCTACAAAATTTTTTTAACAAAAGAGGCAGGGTGCGACACCGAAACCTGAATAAGATAGTAAAGATGCCATCCAAAAGCTAAGCAAAGTATTAAGAAACAGAAACATTGCGTTATAAACAAAGAAAAGATTACCTAAGATATACGTAACATCAATCACCTTATACGACGGAGAATGCTGGACAGTCTCCTTACAGATTAAGATTAGAAGCAACAGAAATGTGCTTCCACAGAAGGATACTGGGAAAACTATGGGCCGAACATGGGAGCAACGACGAGGTTTTAGAGGAAATAGAAACAAAAAAGGAAACTTATACTAAACATCAGGAAGAGGCAGTGGAATTTTCTAGGGAACGTAATGAGGAAAGATGGCTTGGGAAATCTGATACTCGCAGGACGGATTGAGGGGAAAAGGGGTGGAGAAAACACAGCTTGCGTAAATGGAAACCAAAAATGACATTTACACACTTATCGGAAAGATGAAATTTATAGAGCATCATAAAGAGGGCCTCGAAAATTTGACACACAGAAGATATATTGAAGCGGGACTGAGAAAAAAACAGGATCATACCCTACCTAATAAGCTTGTGTAAATGGATGTCACAATGTGTAGGAGAGATAACACACACAAAAAAATAATTCAAAACTATTGGAATATGTGTTGAGCTCTGACGGCCAAAATCTGAAAGTGTCACGGATGATAAGAAAAGAAAGTGATCATGGCTCTCCACACATTCCTTTGCTTTATTAACTATATATCGTTATGATATCTCCGGAAAGACAGTAGAGAATATTCAACATGTATAATATTACCATCGACAAAACTTAAACATTTATTCTTCTACGGATTTTAACCTTATCCTTTGGTTAATAACAGTTTTATTGGGAAAATATTGATTTGCATAAAAAACATGTCAAAATGTGTGTAATATTTCTTCTTGCACGTGACAATCATATTGTGTCTGAAATAAAAAAAACTTAATATCAATATATTTATTTTCGCATATATTAATTTAAAATATAATAAACAACCGTAGTGTTACATAATTTAGATATCCGGCACATAAATTATTATAAATACACATAAAGCTCTCATCATCTGACGAATAGGGGTCCGTTAAAGCCGATTGTCCGTGGAAAGGAAAAGAGTATTCTTGAGTTATAAAACCACTATAGTAACTACTAGTAATTATGATCATATTGCAAATACTATAAACATGTATATATGGCAGAAAAAATATATAATATATATATATATATATTAAGAAAAATAACAAAATAATAGAATTCTCCCAGTTGCTTATGTACTTTCTGTTTTTATTTACAATTGAAAGGCCCGCCACCGCCACAAAGCGGTCACTTTGAGAAGTAATACTATTCGTTACGCTTAACTAGCAAATTTTGAAATATCTCTCTAACGATTTGGGAGTTTTTTCTTGCAGATATTTTTTATTTTTATTTTGCCTGCAGATTTTTTTCCGCTGCATCTTAAGTACGTTGATGTGGTGTTCGTAGATGATAGCCTTGTCAGTATTTCTAATAAAAAGTAAGTTAAAATCGATATGAAATATTTATCATGAATTTAAAGATATTTTGAATTTCCTATCAGGATTGGTTGGTTAATAACCATTTTGAGAACATTAAGTTACATAATAAATTCAAAAGAGTTTAATTGCTGCATCTTGACAACACTTATATGTATTTGCACTTTCACCCTTACTCTATCTCTCTCACTCTCTCTCTCTCTTTCTCTTTCTCTCGCTCTTTCTCTTTCTCTTTGACCACGTTATAACTGTTGCCCTACGACACATCAGGAAACGTTATATATATTCGTAGATTAATGGCAACTGACTTGTATAAATAAACCTTTCATGCAGTAAATTGACAAATATAAACTAACTTATTCACAATTCGCAATACCGATTCCTACAACTGTTCGTGTGCAGAAGACTTTGCCGCAGAATTCAAGATTACAAGACGAAATGAGATTAGAATTCGCGAGAGACCACAGGAATATTAATGACCTACTCACTACTATTCTGGCCATTAATTCTGCAAATATTTATTCTGAAATACATAATTAGATGACAGTTGTATTCGTCACTATGTAAAAGAGATGAATATATATATTAATTGAAAAGTCATAAAAACCATTAATAGATAGATAGATAAAGAGAGAGATATGAACGAATTTTATAAGTTTGATATGTAGAAACTTAATTAATATATATATACATAGATAGATATGAAAAATTTATATAAGATAGATAGATACATGCATACCTAAAAGATATATATATATATATATATATATATATATATATAGAGAGAGAGAGAGAGAGAGATATGAAAGACTTATATAAGATAGATACATACATGCGTACATACAAACATGATAGATATAAACATAGATACAATATATATATATATGAAGATAGATAGATAGATAGATAGATAGATAGATAGATAGATAACGTGAATAATATATTAATATTCAGATGGGTATGATATATTTAATATATAAGATGTATTGACCTTGCGTTAGTAGATGAGATTTTGCTCCGTTATAAATGAGATTGTGAATAATTTAGTGAAAAATTGAAAGATTATTAATGTAAGGAAAATAGGTTGATATTCAGAGAGATAGATGATATTTGTACGACACACAGATAAGTGTATGCAATTTGAAAAAGACAAGTATTTTCAATCAAATAATTTTCAAATATATTTGGTAAAAACAGAAATTATAACTGAATTCCAGTATTCTTAACGAAATCCTTTGCTTCATACCACTTTTAGTGTGAACCTAATGTCTTGCATAATAAAATCTGACACTGCAATTTAACACTGCAAGAGTTGTCCGCCGCTTACCGTTCTTCAGTGTTGATTCCAATCTCCAAACAATACTAATATTCTCCAAACGTATATGTTCGAACGATTTTAACCATCATTATTTATTTCTAAAAAACTTATATATTTTGTCTTGTGATTTAGAAAAAAATGAGGCAGGTGATTTGTCATCATGGCTTTTGGCGTTTATAAATGTATTGTCTATAAAATTAAATCCTATTTTGATGTGTCAATGTAGTCAGTTGTTGGCAACTCGTACCAAATGTAAGAAAAACCTGCAGAGTTTTGCATATATTAATCATTACTGTGCAGATTGTGTGTATTGGCGAAGAACCTGGGGCCAGCAAGAAGAAAACAAATTCAAGCTTATCTTCAAGGAGATCATTTTCGCACAATTTATTTTCGGAAAAGCAATAATGGCTCTCTTCTTCTACCTAGATATGGATTAAATAGTAGTTTAGACTTTAGTGAAGCTTGTATACGATGGTTGTACAAATACTGATAGCGAATATGTTGTTTTTGGTCATGGTTTCATTAGTTACAAACTTCCCTTGAAACCACTGGAGTGTGGAATACGAGAAGGAAACTGAAAAGATACTGAAGAATTTTGGCCAACTCGAGGTACGAATGCCAGTTAAAAAGAACTTTCTGTGGTTACACCTGGACTATTTTCCACAGAACTGTGGAGATTTGAATGAATAGCAGAGTGAGTGCTTTCATCAAAACATTATGGAAGAGCGCTACCAAAGCCGGTGCGATGTAAACTTTCTCGCTGACTATTTTGCTAGTACTTGAAGATGAAAGTCAATGAAAAGACGTTTAATCCATGAATAGCTCCTTTTCTGTATTCTTCAATTTACTATGGCACAATGTGAACTTTTTGAATATATCAGCCCTAAATTTAACATTATTTGTTTAATTCAACAAGAAAATAGACCTATAATACTCTTCTATACATTTCAAGTAACAGCTTGTATTAGGTTGGTGCAAAAATAATGACGTAACAATATAGTTTTTTGACGTTAAAAAATATGTCAAAAAACGACATTATTACGTCATTATTTTTGCACCAACCTAATATCATAAAAATTTGATCTGATTAGAAAAAGATGAGTATTATTTTAGGATTTAACATAAAAAAATCTGTTTCAGGTATCATATATTCGACCTTGAAATATCCCACGTCAGTGTTATAAATAGGATAACAAATATCGCCATGAAAGTAGAATAGAGGAAGCAATTTCAATTTCCCAGCTATAGAGATGTGTTGCTATCAGCAAGTTAAACGCGGCTCTCTTGTATCATGCGTGAACTCTTCTAATGAAGGGAACACAAATGGAAAATACTGTAACCTCTTCCTCGGAAGCACATGACAATACACAAGTAATAAAGGAACAAGTAACCTTTGTAAAACCATGATAGCCTCCATCATTAAGAGGCGTGTCCTCTTAAAATACTATTTGGAGACAATACAAAAAAAAAAATACAGAGAACAATATATAAAAGATAAATAATTGAAATAAATTATGTTGTAAACCTAAAATCAAAAGCATTTAATAAATAATAGGGAGGTGATATTTCTGCGAATAAGCTCTTCAAAATATTCACGCTCGGCCTAGATTTGAACTGCTGACCTTATATTGATGGTGCTTTTCCCAGCGTAGTTTAGACGTGGCACGAAGCTGAAAGTATGGGACACTACTCGGTCGTAATTGATCTAGCGAGACAACCTGGCTAAACATTACAGCACGTCTAGGTGCCCGACCTTATACTGATGTAAACGAATTTAAATAGTTTAATTTAAAGCGAATTTAAATAGTAGAATTTAAACCTGAACTATATAAATATGTTGCTACTTCAAATTGACTCATACTCTAACCTCATACCATTGATAGTAGTTATCGCCCTGCTGATCAATGAGTTGAGCGTATTTTAATTCTATATATCATCGAAATATAGTCGATAATGCTTTCTTTACTGGTAGTGAATGACATCTTGTGGGGCAGAACTAGAGGCCTCTAGCAATAGTTCCTTGTTCAAGTGATATCAATGCATTTTTGTTTCGGTTTGGAAAGAAATTCAAATAAATGTTTGCTTTCATATATAGAATAACAGGTAATTTACTGGAAAACACCCCGTTTTATTAATTTTTTCTATGACTAGGTATGTTATTTTACGTTTATTGCAAAAACAAACTTTCGTGCGAAATCTCAAAAAGTAATCTTGGTCTTTTCACTTGGAAGTGAATTTAACATTTTACATTAGTCGTAACTACGTCACATAAAAAAGATTTTTTTTTTGTATCTTATTCTTCTCATGGTTTTTTTGATTTGGCATTTTCCTTGGACCGGGAATTTTTTAACACCAACTCATATTAGACTGTAAATAATAAATGATTTTGTACTAAAATTAAAATTTAATTAATTAAAATTAACACAAGAGAATGTTCGAGAGCCAGATAATTCATAGGGTTATTAAAATGGCCATAATAAACGTAGCAATGTGTTGGTGATTTAAAACGTCATTTTTTGTTTTCGCCACTTAATTTTTAATGAAATGCGTTTAACTAAGAAAAGCATAATCAAAATAAAATTCCATCTCATCATCTGTAACAATCGAAGACGTACCACTTGAATTATATTTTTACTTTCACGGTCACTACCCCGAGGAGCTGCTTTCGTTGGTTCCCAGACTTCATGAATTTAAGCGTTCGACAAGGCTGGCATCTCGCTCTCACCCTTTCACTGTCGAAACTTTTAGATGTAGCCGTCTCTTCCACTCCAATAGCTTCATGTCTCGCACTTCTTGCCTGTAGAACTCCCTGCCCATTTCTTGTTTTCCTGATAGATATGATCTCCAACCATTCAAATGTAATGTCAATCGACGTCTCCAGATGCCCTGATCTATCCCTTATCTTCTTCATCCTTTCCTCTATCACTCCTATTTGCTCTCTCTCTCCCTCTCTCTCTCTCCCTCTCTCCCTCTCTCTCTCTCTCTCTCTCTCTCTCTCTCTCTCTCTCTCCAACTCTCTGTAACCCCTTGCGTGCTTGTGGTTTCTTGCCTTGCTTGCGGTGGAATGCTTAAAAAGAAATAAAATTGAATAAAGCTGACGCACGTTTGAATTCTCCGTCGTAATTCGAGGTCGAACTTTAGATTAATACACACGGATTTAATTCTCAATTGGGATTATCTTACCTGTTCTCGCGGAACTCTTGAGAACCTTTTGCTGAACATTAGAGTTCCGGGGAATCCCGGTTGAGAAATGCTGATCTAGATAGCCTAGACGTTGAGCCCCTTAATTTACTGCGTATGTAGGTGTTTGTCTTTTGGCCTTTAATATTCTTATCTAATTTACAAGGTTGTTTGGCATGTTTTATGTTGATTACACTAAGATTTATATTTTTAGTACATTTTTTGGGTATTATTAAAGGAAGAGAGGAAATTACCATGTTGATACGTAATATTTTATTCTGAGTACTTTCGACATTAGCACAATATCATCATCAGGTTAAAATTGTTGTAGTTACATGTGAGTTTTCAGAAAAAAATGTTTTACCCTAACCGGTTTCGCTTTTAGCTTTCTAGAAAGTTTGTAAATGTCTATTAAATTCCCACCTGCTGACCCTTGAGCTCGGAAACTATATATATATATATTACAATATTACAAAGATTTTGTACAAAAACTTGTTGTATAGACTAAAATGAGAATTCGATAAAAAGGAACCTAATATTTAATATAGTGATATTTATTTAAATATATGAATTTTTACAGAGAAATATTAAAAATTAAAAACTTTGTTACTTACAATTGAATTTTCAGTGTTTTTTCTTGGGAAAATAATTTGCTGTTTTTCTTTTTTCTTACTTTTTACTTTATATACATATATATATATATATATATATATATATATATATATATATATATATATATATATATATATATATATATATATGTATATATGTCTGTGTGTGTGTGTATGTGGGTGGGTGTGTGTGTGTGTCCATGAATTTGTTATGGGAAATGTGCTGTATTTAAAGAAAGGCTATGACTTTGCTATGTTTATAGGAGATAAGTTATCATTATCGGAGAGAGAGAGAGAGACCATTTTCTGATGTAATAATGTAGACAAATGCTGGAAGACAATGATATGATGATTCGGAAGACTAAGTAATAACTTTTCCTTTCGTTTTTTAATCTTTTCACCTCCAATCAAGGCAGTAAAGTCACTGAGATGCAAACGATTATGGATTGTGTAAAAGATAAGAAAAAGAAAAACATTATTAGGGAGGGAAAACAATAAAGAAACAGTAAAATTGAAAGACAGAAGATAACGATTGATATTGTATGATATTAGGTTGGTTGGTGCAAAAATAATAACGCTTTTTGACGTATTTTTTAACTTCAAAAACCGTCATTATTTTTGCACCAACCTAATAAACTTTTTTTTTCAAGTACCAATTTTTAGAACAAAAAACTGATACAAACTCCAAATACACAATATACGAAATAAAGGAAAATAAAAATAAGTGAAATATAATAAAATAAAGTAAAAAAAAAAGTTAACGAAGCCGTTCAAGATCAAGAGGATTGATAATCGAAAACGTTAGCCTTAATCAAGGAAAAGAAAAATAAAATAATAGAAATTTCCCTCCAGTAAAGTGGTACAAAGCATAATCTGATTAACGGTGAAGGCGTAAAACAATATATAACCGTGCAGTATTGTTATCTATGTCTACAATGCTTTTTTCTTTCTATATAACAATCTATCTCGGACTTTTCAATATCTCTGTCTGCTCTTATATATATATATATATATATATATATATATATATATATATATATATATATATATATATATATATATATATATATATATATATATATATATATATATATATATATATATATATATATATATATATAAAAATAAATAAAAATAAAAAAAAATTAAGTAATTCATCGAGCCTCCAATAAACCTCAGCAGAATGCACAGGACGGCTGGTTCATCCTATATTTGGCACTCATCAGCAATTCGCATCCTCTACCGAGAATTGAGACCCGCACAGTTACGTTAACGGGCAAATGCTATACCAACTGTTTCAACGGCCTAGGTGACGAAAAGGTACCAAATCAGACTCGATATAGCGCCTAACGATCACATATTCCGTGGTGGAACACATCCGAATTTCACTTTTACCTATTTGTGATCGATCGCCGCTATATCAAGTCTGATTCGCTACCATCTCGTCAGAGGTGCCCGTTGGAAACGTTGGTTTGACGTTTGCCTGATAATGTAATAGTTCGGGTTTTAATTCTCCGTGAAGGATGCGCACTTCTAATGAATGCCAAATATAAGACGAAACAGCCATCCAGTGCTTTCTACATTGCTTCTAGACCCGATGAACTATTGTATTAAAATTATCTCAAATGCTCCTAATTTTTATCACATTTATATATGTACCTCCACGAAAATGTAAACAAACAGAGATAGCATGATGAAAAAGACGCTGAACTTGACGAAAACAATTTTTTATCTTCTAATCTTCATATTATTATTAAAGAGGAAAGATCAATGTATTTTGGGGGTATTTTTTTTACATTTTTTAATCGTTCCTAGCACGTCCGAAATTTTCGTTAAAAATCTTGTTTTTTTTTTGTCAAAAAAATGACAGATAATCATATTCAATCATTTTCAATCATTTGATAAAAAGATGAAAATCTGACTTTGATATTCTTTTAAAAATCAATTATCATTTTTTCAAAACTGATTTTAATAAAATCAGAAATTATAATGTTTATTTTAAATATTTTGAACCAAGCTTAACTTAGCTTCTGCGCCGAAAAAATGTAATTTGAAAATAAAACAAAGCAGGTCATAAACTTTGACAAAGTGATGACAGCTGTGATTCATGACGTTTAGATAACTTACGGGAGGATAATTCTTTCTACGGATGGAAGGAAGTGAAATTATTTAGATTTAAATGAACAAATTATTTACCTCGTTACTTTCAAGGAAAACTTTCAGCGCTCTAATTTTTTTTTTTTTTTTGTACTTAGCTTTCATCTTTACGTTTACGATGCTTTATGGAAAATATAAAGAAATTAAAAAATAAGACTGTTAAGAGTGAGATTAATTTTCATAAGAAAAAAGGTATCTAATTAACCTTATGAATTTTTATCAGAAGTGTACATAAAATACTATAATTTTATGTACATTTATTACAATTTACTGTGTTATTTGTATTTCCATTCATTTTGTTATTAATTTTCATTTTTCATTTATGGAAAAAGGACATAACTGAGATTAAAATCAAAATAAGATCATATAAATTAAAGTTTAGCAGTAGTTAAATTTCATAAGATGATACTGATACTTATAGGTACCCTTCTCAGTTGAAATCAAATTAACTTCTCCATGCGTGTTTCGCAAAAGTAAAGGCCTTAAGAGCGGAGAACAATGCTGAACTTAAATAATGCAACTAAATTGTATCCTGGTTGGTCTTCCGTACTTTATAATTACCGCCCGATTATAAGCACAAAAGTTACATTTTTTTAATTACCATGGCTAATCTGATTGGTCCAAACGATACAATTTTCAAAGCGCTAGACAATGACGAGCTCATCTGGACACAATTGAAAGCTCGGCGTTGCTTTTAACTAATTTTATAATATTTTTAAAAAATTAATGTAAAAATCTATTATAATTAAAGAAATAACAAATAATTGTATTAAAAATTCAATTTTCATTGAAAAATTTTTTGCTTTCAGAAAATATTGTCCATATTCATAAAAACAACTAAAAACAAATAAAAGCATTTGAAAATAAATAATATATTTGTTTTATTGAGTTTTGTATGTTACAATTCAGAGCTGATTTTCAGGTACGGTGGCTCCAATTTAAAAAAAAACATGATTTGCATTCTTCAAAGCCTTGTGCTTTTAACGATTGTAATCACTAAACCCGATGCGCTCGAATTTCTAGAGTTTTTCATAAAATTAGTTATGGGGGTGTTAATAAATATAAAAAAAATATTTCTACCATGACTTTAATAAAAAAAAACATATTTATAATAATTTCGATCATCTGTGAATAGTTTCTGAAAGATTCATTAACATCTGACAATTATTTTTATTTTTGCAAAATTTTCCAAATTAATGTGTGTAATACAAAAAAAAACGCGCTAAAAATTATCTATGTTATTTACTACCCCTTGTTGCAACAAAGATAAACAAAGTTTTGAAATCAAAATTTAGAATATTCTAAAAAAAATGGAAAAATTTTTTTAAAATAATTAAAAAAAAATTGAGTCTATCCTCTTCATAAAAACATAAGCATTTAGACGATAAAATTTTGTTTTCATAAAGTTTGGCGTCTTTTCCATCAGACTGTGCTCTTTTTTTTAGCGATTTCGTGGAGCTACCTACATTTATATATTAATAAATATACGTATAACGACGTTTTTTGTTTTTTTTTTTCAAAAAACAACCGTAATTGGTGTTCATTCACCGCTTCGTGCCTGATGAGTTGGTAAAACGACGAAAAATTAAGTTGCACTACGAACGTAGATATATATATATATATATATATATATATATATATATATATATATATATATATATATATATATAATGAAAAACAGGCCAATTTAAGGTACCATTACTATAATTTATTTCACCAAAATCCTTTTAAAGGACTCCAGATCATCAGGTAACACTTCCAACAACGAAATGAAAGGAAAATCATCAATTTTCTCTCTTGCAACTGAAAATAATCATCAATTTTTTTTTTTAGACATCTAAATTTCTATTAAGTATTGCAATCTATCCTTTATTTTAATTTGTTAAAACACAATTACAACCTCTTTCGATTTACTTCCCTCTCTCCTTGCCGTAACACTCATTTTTATATATCTGTATTACTGTCTTCTGTCTCCTCTCTCTTTTTCATTTTTCCTTTTCTTTTCTCCCTACTCCCCTCCCATTTCTATATATCATTTCCGTTAAGTTAACCATCTAAATAGGTCAAGGTCTGGTCACTCCTCCTACCCCAATGTAAAGCACGCTTAAGAGAGATATGAAATTAACCCCTCCCTTTACTTTACCTTGTCTCTTTAACTACCCCCTCACCCCCCCCGTTAAATTACAAAAATTACACTACCCATCAATTTCTAATATGATTTTTCCTTTCATTTCGTTGTTGGAAGTGTTACCTGATGATCCGGAGTCCTTTAAAAGGATTTTGGTGAAATAAATTATTGTAATGGTACCTTAAAGTGATCTGTTTTTCATTAAATATTAACTCTGGATACACATTGAGCTCTCAAGATTTCATCTTCCTTGGAATTACCCATACGGTTTACCAAGTTCTTCGTAACTTAACTATATATATATATATATATATATATATATATATATATATATATATATATATACACGTGCATGTTCATGTGCATGTGCGTGTGCAACGATCACATATTGTTAATGTATCTTCATCTAAAAGAAAATATATAAGTTAATATAATGCGAACTGGAACTTTAACAAATGAAATGCACTGTACATTTGGTTCTGCCACTGCAATCTAGACAAATATAATTGACAGTCGCATAATTTATGCTGGCTTTATTTTCATTTTTTCACTGAGACAAATTATAAAAGTAATGAATTAAAAAAAGACAACATAATCGTTTCCAGTATTTAACAGAAGATTGTTGTTCTCGAAAAAAAAATACGCGATTTCATTTGTTAAATATTGTGAAAAGAATTGAATTGCTATTCATAAGTAAACACATATAGGTGGTTTCTTTCAAAGACAACTATTTTGAGTAATGTGATGCTTCATATCAGTGTTACTTGTAATAACATTAATTCAACAAAAAAGTTTTAGAAGCTTAATACTCCTTCTCAAATTTATCACCATGTAACAACATAATAACCTTTAAGTTCGTATATCAGTTGATTATGTTGTCTTTTTTTTATTTCGGTACATATTAAGTTATACATTTCGTATATAGGTAGACAGGCGCTTTTTTTTCTGACAAAACTTCAACATTGGCTTATAAAATAATAATAAATATATATTTGTCGCTATTTTCGGCTTGCTATGAAGGGAGCAATGGCCGGCTCTGGCAAAAGTACTAAACATTTAATGGCTACTGGTTCATAAGGTAACACTATGAATAACACCGGTAGCTGTAACGAATATGAATTTGAGAAAACGGAAACGGTCAGCAGAGTTCTAATTCCGGACAGGGATTTTTTTACGGCTTATCAACCTATTGCAAATTATTTAAAACAGTGTTGTGGATTCCGAGATGAATTCGATCTCCAAGGAATGACAAACGCAATAATTAAATATAGGAAATAAACAAAATGTATTTACACAATCATAGAAAGAGTAATACTGTTAGTAAGTCCAGGAACGTGGTTAGTAGCAAATACAGATAGATATATGCAGTCTCGAAGTAGGACCTCCTTAGAGTCTACGTGCTTGTAACTGACTTCTACCAGAGGTTATCTCACATTATCTCCGTTCGTATATTCTCACACTCTCCGACAACCGACTCCCGACTACCGACCACCGACACTGACTGTAACTCTGGCTATTTAACGGCAGCAGTCCAAGTACACTTGGTAGAGTCCACTTATATGAAAAAGGGGTGGACCCCTTAACACCCCCTCCTTAGATCCCTTTTTTGGGGGGAGTTAATATTTTGGTCTCTTGTAGTTGATGATCATGTGTTCGACGAATTTTCTTTTCCTGCTTGACCTTCTCATTACTGTATTTTCCTGCGGTCTTTGTATCTCAAACGCTTCAAAGATTGTATCCTAGTATCGCATTATCTGCGGTTGACGAGCTTGGCTCCTACATTCGTCTTTTCTGTAGCTGGTCGATATGTCTTCTGTGTGAAAGCTTTTCACATTTTATGATGTACATTAGATTCCCTATTCTATTGATTGCTGTGCCAGGTTCCCAGTAAATTTTTTGAAATAAACCCATTCTCCAGGTTTGAATGATCTCTTTGGCACCATTGGTGTATATTGATTTTTGCTCTTGTTTGGCAATAATTTGTCAAACACCGACCTTATTTACCGCGCAAACATCAATTCTGCTGGAGAAGACCCGATGGCGAGTTTACGTTGGGTGTTATCCTGTACACTTGTAGAAATTGCTGTACAGCTTTTGTCGTCGGTACGTCCTCAGCTTTTTTTAGTGCTGTTTTCAATGTGTCTACAAATCTCTCGGCTTGTCCGTTTGACCTCGGGTGGTATGGCGCTATCTTAATATGTTTTACTTGGTACGTCTGGCAAAATTCTTTGTATATTTTTCTATAGTAGCAAACGGTACATTTCGCTTCTTTCTAAAAATTGGTTGAACGTTTTCCTTTAATTCTATTTTGGCCTTAGATTTGTTGCATCATCCCAACCCGCTTGAAAATACCTCAGGAAATTGATTATATAATTCCTCCTTCAATTTTATAGTATCTGATGTTTCAACCTCTTACTTTTTGCAAAACGAGTTGATAGGTAGGTCACAAACGTTCAATTTCTGCATCCAGTCGATACCTACTAAATTTTCAATATCTTTCATGACGTATATCTTAAGTTTGTTTTTTTTTTTGTTTTGCCGTGAAATTTAACATTCACTATTATTTCTCCCTCAAATTTTATTCGTTTGCCTGTAACCGACTTGTCAATTTTTCGAGTGTGTAACATGGTAGGTCTGTTGAGTTTTTTCCATGTGTGTCAGTTGATTATCGTGAGGTCGGAACCCGAATCCAGTTGTAATTTAATCTTTTTGTTTAAAATTTCCAGTTCCGCATATTTTCTTACATTGGTGTTGTCATCATTATGCATCCTTGTAGCTCTTATTCTATAAGTATATTTTCTTATTCTATTAGTATCTTTTCTTATTCTATTAGTATATTTTCTATTTCTACATTGCGATGCCTTGTGGCCCTTTTTACCACATTCAAGATAGTTTTTATATCTGAATTGGCAATCCTTGTTCCAATGTAATCCTCCACATCGATAACATGCTGATGGTGGGGGCTTATATTTGTTCCGATATTCGTCATAATTTGTCCTGTATGTTGTAATTTTCTTATTATAAAATTTTCTTTTTCTATCCGGGGAGGGTGAGAATCTTGTCATTGTCGTAAATTTTTCCGGGGAGGGTGAAGAACGTAGACTTTGTTTAACTTACGTATATGAGAAACAGCTGAATCTTCAATGTCCTTTGCGTCTTTCTTTATGCTTAAACATATCTGGCAATCTTCCGATAATTGCTGTAATGTTAGACCCGGTTCATTTGTAATTTTGCAAGCATTCTTCTACGCATTTCGCTATCTTTTGTAAAAACTAGCCCTTGAACAAAGATGAGACATTTGAAATTGTCCGGTGTTAATTCCGCTAGTTTGAAGTCGTCACAATGTTTATTTACGATTGCGGCAAACGTGAAATAATCCTCATTATCGCCCTTTACCAGGTTAAGGCATTTCCACCTCCTATGGAAGAGTGATGTTTTGGGGCTGAAGATTTCTTTAAGACATGTCACTGCTTCGTCAAATTTTAATTAGTTTGTCTTTTTTGGCAAGATATAATCCACGAAGTTTTTATATTCTTCAGTTCCTAATTTTCTAAGCAATAGACGTAGCTATTTGCTTCTGTCCAATTTTGACAATCTATGTTAAAGATGTCTTCATGTCTTCTGAATAATCTTCAAAAATCTTGTCCTCATCTAGAGAATATTTGAAAATCTCTATGGTCTTCCACACTGCGTCTTGCAAAAATGTTGCTTCTTTTTCAATATCTAATTGCTTGTTGCCCGCTTCTTTCAATATTAGTTCCTGGAGCTCTGTTTGTCTATCTAGATTTTCCTTTTGCGTTTGTAATAATTGCTTTTGCCATTTTTCTTGTAGCTGTAACTGTTGATCATTTTGGTATTTCTGCATTTGTAATTGTTGCTCATTTTGGTGTTTTATCAGTTCTACCAACATATTTTTAAAATCTTCCATGATAACTCAATTTTATGTATTTTTACTACTCGAAATTGTTTGTCGCTAATTTGTTGTTGTAACGACGAGGGAAATATTTTTCTTTTGTTGATTAGTTTTCCGCGTGTGTTCGCCAAGTTGTTTGTTGGTTAGGCGTACGAAATGTTTTCTTTCCTCGTATGAATTTCGAATCCTCGTTCGCCAAGTTGTTGTGGTTTTCCGCGTGAGTTCGAATCCTTGTCGCCAAGTTGTTGTGGATTCCGAGATGAATTCGTTCTCCAAGGAATGGCAAACGCAATAATTAGATATAAGAAATAAAATGTATTTACACAATCATACAAAGTGTAATACAGTTTTAAGTCTAGGAACGTGGTTAGCAGCAAATACAGATAGATATATACAGTCTCGAGGTAGGACTTCCTTAGCGTCTACGTGCTTGTAACTGACTTCTACCAGAGGTTATCTCACACTGTCTCCGTTCGTATAATCTCACACTCTCCGACTCCCGACTACCGACCACCGACTCTGGGTATTTAAGCAGTCCAAATATACTTGGTAGAGTCCACTTAAATGAAAAAGGGATGGACCCCATAACAAACAGAAAATAATCTTTTCGATTTTATTTTGAATTTTAGGGATTCACATGAGAATCATTTACAATAAAAGTTCTACTTTTCAACCCATGGCTTGGGGGAGAAGAGGTGGATTCATACGGTATTTGTATGTAAGAGAGCCAGGTTTCTCTTCCAGTCATGTTCGTTAACATGACTGGAAGAGAAACCTGGCTCTCCATTGCCGAGCCCTTATCCGTTGCACCAACCGCACATTCACTAACTAGTCTCGACGTTGCTTAACTTTGATTATTTTACGTGAACTGCTATTTCAGAGTGATGTGACTGTAAACCAAAGATTTTCTTTAGTACTCACAAAAAAAAAACAACAGAAATGAACTAAGGTTATTTTTCTTCTTCCTTGAGCTGGGTACATTAGACAGAGATACCAGGTAGCTTTTTTCCAACTATGCTAGTGTTTATAGAGCTCCTATCAACCCTTCTACCAACCCTCTTAATCTAAAACCTCTTACCAACATTAAACGGGCCAAAGTAGCAGGGTAAGCGCCTTTACACGTGAAAAGCAGTGAAGATTGATGTGGTTTTTCGCAAATATTTCGAATTCATACTGAACGCTATGTTGCCGTTCGACTCTAAAGGATACGTCAAGGAATTATGTGAAGACATGCCTAATAAATTGCACACATAAAATCCACTCCCTAACACAGCGACTCGTTCTGGAAAGGATCATCCCTTGTCATGCTTAAGGAACGCTAATATTTCATGGCCGAGGAACTCTTTCCTGCTTTTTGCTTTCCTGTCAACAACAATCATTAAAGATTTGAATGCAATGTCAATCTTCATCTCCTGGCTCCTTGAATCTTTTTTTTTAATCATTGTCCTCATCAATTAAAATTGTCTCACTTTCCTTCACTATCTATCCTCATATATATATATATATATATATATATATATATATATATATATATATATATATATATATATATACACACACAAACACACAGACAAGACATGGGTAAATTGGCGCTATTTTATATTGTTAATATCGCGCATGTGTGTCTTGTTTTTGATTTTTTCGACTGCACAATATGGTCAGTTGGGCATCGTCTGTGGGAATTCCGCCAGAAATTTGGGAACGACAAACTGCAATGCTTCGCATTCCCACCGGGAGCACTTTCGGAGTGTTGACGATCATGCAGAGAGTTCGAGAAGAGTTGGATAACGGTAGAATAAATGTAATTCATCTTTTTTTTTAATTCCTTTCTCCATCCAATGTCATCCTTTCAACTTTATCAGTCAACACTCTCTCAACTTCAGCCAAGGCGACGATGTACAACAGTATGTAGGCATGTGGCTGTCGTGTGATTCTGATAAGGTAAAAAGAAGCCAAAGTTTGATATAATTCTGCTTGTTTTCATTAATTATTATGTTGGTTAAATATGCGTTAATCCGTACAATTACTCCGGATAAATAACGAACCGTTCCATTTTGCTTGAGAGGAAAATTGGGTGTCTAAAGCCATATCAGAGATGCTGTTTGATTGCAGAGAAGATAAAGAATACAAATGTTACCGTTCTCAAGCGTTTAACATCTGTTTCCTCGAATAAATCCACCTTCCTTCCTCATCTGATAGCTGGTTAGATTGAGTTCTCTAGCCTTATGCAACAAGCAGTCTAAAAGAAGGAAAATCTAAATTACAAACCCTGATGATAGAAACAGAAAACGATTCGATTATATTTCCAATTTTTGAATAATTCCCAGAAATTAAGTTCTTGAAAGACCTTTCATTTAATAAAAATAAAAATTAGATTTGTGTTTCACGATAATGATTTTTTTTCAATATAATCTTTATCAATCATGTCTTGGCAGCTACAGAAACATGTCTTTCTCCTTTAATAAATATATGGCATCTGAAGTCGGGAGAAATGTAAATTTTAAATTATCAAAAACTGCTATTAGCAAGACCTGAATACAACAGGGATTTTGATTAATTCTATCTATGTATATATATCTATATCTATTTACTTATGTATTTTAATGCCCCTATATCTTAGTATGTTGCTATCTATCTATCTATCTATCTATCTATCTATATATATATATATATATACATATATATATATATATATATATATATATATATATATATATATATATATATATATATATATATATAAAAGAAAGAGTTTGTAGTGGTTCCAACGAGAGAAAAGTATGTATATTAAAAAGAAGAGAAGAGAGGTGCCGTAAACGTTTTTGGTTGTAATGTGGATTTATTTAGAAAAAATATTATGCTTTGTTTTACATAATGTTACACTACACGTGTTTCTGGTCTCATGACCGTCTTCAGGTAAAAGCGGAGATTTCCACATATTTTTAAAAATAATTAATTTTTTCTTTTGTTTTTCAATGTTAAATATTCTCGATATGAGACATTTTCTGTGTTTGTAATTCGAATTTCTTTCTTGCAAGAAACACGTGTAGTGTAACATTATGTGAAATAAAGCATAATATTTTTTTCTAAATAAATCCACATTACAACCAAAAACGTTTACGGCACCTCTCTTCTCTTATATATATATATATATATATATATATATATATATATATATATATATATATCAGAATTAATTTTTTTATATCTGGCTCATTTTTATACCTGGCCCATTTTGTCGTTGTCTCTTACTCTCTCTTTCTCTCTCTCTAATAAATATACATATACCTACTTTCTTTTCAAAAAACAACCATAATAGGTCTTTATTCATCATTTCGTGCCTGATGAGTAAGTAACCACGTGTAACCATTTGCATCATAGTAGCATTATGAACTTGCTTAAAGGTGAAATGATTTTTTTTAAAAAAAAGTGAATTATGATAACGAGTATTAATATACAGAAAATCACATAAATACTTTTCTATATCTCTGACCATTTTCATATCATATATGACGTCAGGAAGCCGTGTCGTTATTTTCTATGGACAATACCGTCCGAATCATTAGCCTATCCCAATTTAGTGTACTTCATCAGATGAAAGCATTGTACAGCTATTGTATTACTAAAAGAATCAAATTTTATATTTCCATTGTTCACTAGTAGTGAAAGGTGAATATAGCTCCATCTCTGGTGCGTATTTTTCCTTCTAGTTCTCGTCTATTTTAATATATCACCCGTAAAGGTCAACTCTGAATTTTTGCGAGAAAGTGCCAGCTTATGAGCGAGTATAAAAGGTCACTATTTAGAATTTATGAAAAGAACTAACATTTGCATAATCCTCGGATTCGCATAAACTTCATATCAGATATCATTCGTTGGGGTCTTGAGGATATTTCGCCGGGAAATATTGCAGAGGAAGATGGGTGGTTTATACATAGCAATAGAAAATGTATAGTTTACTGCTAAGGCGAATGTAACTTGTACGATCTCTTTAAAACCTGATAAATAAAAGAATATAATAATCGAAGTAAATGTGGTCAAGTTGAGCAGATTTTTACAAATAAAGAGTCCAATAATAATAATAATAATAATAATAATAATAATAATATTTTTTAAATAAATTCCCCCCAAGCAAGGCGGGAGTGTCACTAGCACGCAAGGGGTTACAGAGGCGTGTTTGAGGAAAAGATACAGAGAAGGAAGGGGAACGAGGTCAAGGTATTAGATGGCGATTGACATTACACGTGAATATTTGAAGATTATAATTATCGGGGAAGCAAGCAAGAGGAAGGGAATTCCACACATGGGAAGTGCGAGAGAAGAAACTATGGGAGTAGAAGAGACGGTTATATTTAATCGTTTCAACAGTGAAAGGGTGGGGCCGATATGCTAGTCTAGTAGATCAGTTAAATTCATTAAATTTAAGATGGGGGGGAGGTTATTTTGTGTATGTGGGAATAATAAAACTCATTGTGAGATCGGAACAATAGACAGACAAATTGGTAACATGATGTATATGGTTCAGGGACTGTAGCTTATACACAAACATCATGTAAACCAAATTAGAAAACAGTATGAAAGCGTAGTCGACAGGGATCCTATAGAAGATGACACTATGGACGCCGTTTGACGTTCCAATACCGCAATCAGTGCCAGAGATCAGAACGCACGAAAGAAAAAGGTAATTTACGTTACCTTTAGAAATTAACCCGAAAAGAAAAAGATATGGAATATCTTTCATTTCTTACCATGACTACAGAAAAAGTAAAAGAATGATTAAAAAACCCATCTCCTCACTTATGAACTTTGAATTACAAGAAATGCACAATACGCATTGGATTATTAGAAATTATTAACATTATAATTTACCATTAAACTTATCCAATTTTTTATTATTTAGGTATAATGAATAGAGACCTTAATAAAAAGGGACCGTTGTTAACACGTAAAAGAAAAAATTGTAAACGTAATTTCTGTATATAGCTTTTTCAAAGTGGTTGTTTCTGATTTTGTGTGTGTGTGTGTATGTGTGAGTGTGAAAAAGGGTTTATTTGGTTGAAGAAAAAGTATTTTATGGTAATTATTAAAAAAAATGTCTCCATACGCAATCAGGCTGAAAACGGGGTGGTGTTGTGGAGTCCTCCCTCTAAAGAGTCTAATTTGGACTCTTCCGCCTACTATAAGATTAGGAGGCGAGAAGGCCATGGCAGAACAGCTGAATAGATTGAACGCTTGGTCAACTGACACAAAGTCACTAGTCGTGTAATACTCTATTGTTGTATATATCTGTAACACTTGTTTTGTTATTTCTTTAACTATTTACTTTGTCACAACAGATAATTATGCTGTTACACTATTTGTACAATTATATATATATATATATATATATATATATATATATATATATATGAATCATTCATACAAAAACAAAATTTGAAAAACTATCAACTCTTGGAATTATAAATGTAGCCCTGTGAAAAGGCAAATTGAAATAGCCATGGAAAAATTATTGCTGTCTAATTGTCATCTTTGATAATGTCTTGGGACTACAAATACCCTGATATTATGCGACTCTTGATCTGAGCAGGCTGTCTAAGAGCTACGGTCTAGCAAAACGATCTTGAGTTCCTTATTACCAGTCGGATGAAGCAACCCAAAAATTACCAATCCAGTAAAAAATTACCAATCCAGTAAAAAATTAACAACCCGGAAAAAAATTACCAACCCGGTAACAAATTACAACTCTAAAAAATTTCCAACCCGGTAAAAAAATTACAAAACCCGGTAACAATTACCAATCCGGTAAAAAAAATTACCAATCCGGTAAAAAATA
This sequence comes from Acanthosepion lycidas, assembly GCA_963932145.1. Taxonomy (NCBI): domain Eukaryota; kingdom Metazoa; phylum Mollusca; class Cephalopoda; order Sepiida; family Sepiidae; genus Acanthosepion; species Acanthosepion lycidas. Next base: position 127,035,856 of record OZ010573.1, read on the forward strand.
TTAAATGGCGAGAATACATCTTCGCAAACAATTTCAATAAGTTACACTAACGCCGAACCTGTATATGAATGATATGATCACTGTTTATAAATTCCAGTTTCATAAGGTCTTTTTTAGTTTTTACAAGCTTTCGTCTGTTCCTACAGACATCCTCAGGTATGGAAATAGATTTGTTCTTGTTTTTTACTTCTCGGTAATAAGAGGACAACGAAAATATAGATTTAATCCGAAAAAATGCTATGAAAAATGTGTTATTATTTTGGAACGTGCGGTCGCAACGCTGAGTTTGAATTTTAAATTTTAAGGTTGTGCGTTTTTGTACAAATATAGTAATAAGAGAATTCTTTTGTACTGTTAGGTTTTCAATGTGGCATGAACTATATTATTCAATAATTACAGTAATGTCACACTTATTATCCGAAAATTGCACGTTGGATCAGTTATTTTAATTTCGATTATAGGTGCTGTTCAACTTATAAATGGCGTCCATACTGTCTCTTTACAATTTAAGAAAAAAGAATCATAACCAAAACAAATAAACAGACAAATAAATGGAAATTGTTTTTATCTAATACACCTCTATGGACAGCATTCGTTGCACGAACCACATCAAGGCGATACTCGATTTCTTGTCATCTTTGTTGTAGTATAACCGCATTAATGGTGGCAATGGCATCAGTGAACGTTTACTTTTGATCAGCTCTGTCCGATACACAATATCTTTCACATAAGCCCATAGAAAGAAGCCCAGATGTGTTATATATGGCGCATGTGGTGGCCAGGAAATTTCATTGAACACTACCTCTTTCATGAACAGTGAAAGACACAAATGGAATGTCATTAAAAATGTTAATCACACCTGAGTACATAGAACACATCTGATTAAGATATTGCAACATTTGTATTTGTAATATATTTTTGAATTGTAAATAGACTTTATGGACACTCTGTATATATAAATTAATGTATATTTGAGCGGCAACCTTTCTTTCAAACATCTTCCATTAAATACGATCGAGCAGGAAGATTTAATTAAGTTTTTCCAGAATCCTAAACGGAAAACGAAAGGATGCTTGAAAAATTAATAAATACTTAATTAAATTTTTCTTGTCTACCACAAACAAACACACACACATATATATATATATATATATATATATATATCAACAGTGCTGTTGAAAAGTAACTGAACCCCTAAGCTAATATTGGAAAATTGTCACTTTCTTCCCGATGATGAGCAAATCTTAAACTATTTATTCATTTACAAGAACCTTTATTAAAAATTATACCAAGTTAGAATAAACATCGTAATTAAAAATTAAGATATTCAAAAGTAAGTGAAAACTTACATTTAATATTTTGAGACTGCTTCTTTTCAGGTTACAATGTTAACTAGTTTTTCTATAATCTTTAAGAAGTTTCACAGTAGTGAGTGATGATTTTTACCATTCATCTTGACAAATTTCCCACAATAGCTCCATTGTACATGGCTTTCTTTCATGCACTGCGTTCTTTCAATTGAACGCGAGATTTTCAATTGAGTTTAGATCAGGACGTTGACTAGACTCGAAATTTCTTTTATCAAACCCATTCTTTTGGGGATTTGTCCTGGTGCTTCAGATCCTTGTCCTGTAGGAAGTTTCAGCTAGAACCTAAACCCAACTTTTGAACTGAGGACAAGACACTTTAGTTCAAAATTGCTTGATATGTTGCAGAGTCCATTGTGCCATCAATGCGTAATATTTTCCCGTTCCAGCTGCAGCAAAGAAGCCCCAAATCATAATGCTATCCCTGACATGATTAATGATTGGCATCAATTTCTTCTCTTCAAAAGCAATATTAGGTGCTCGCCAGATATACAACTTATTGTTCCTCCCAAAAAGCCCTAGCTTAGTCTGGCAGAATGTGTTTAGCTTATTAATATGAACCAGAATGTGTCTAGCCTATTAATGTGAGCTTTGGCGTAGTTGAGGCGAGTATGCTTGTGATATTTCCTAAGCAGTAGCCTTTTCCCGGTATTCTGCCATGAAGATCATCATTGTTCAGATTTCGTCGCACTATAGGTGTATGTATATTTAAAACGACATTGGCCAGTGAGTATTGGAGAAGCGCAAACGTCACAGCAAGATTGCCTAGGCTGGCTGAACTAGATATCTAATTTATCTTGCTTTTATTTTTTGCTTACAACTACTTCTTTATCAAAGGCCTTCCATTTATAAATAATTTGTGCCATGTCAGAGAAGTGAACTCCAATTCATTTTGATAGCTTTTCTAACCTATTCCATCATCATAGGCTTCGATTATACGATGTTTCTAAAGTTACAGAAAGTTCTTTTGAAGCTTGCATACATGCTTGTTTTGATTTTTGATTGCATACACAATGAGTTATACTGTTTGACTACAGTATAAATAGCTTTAAAAATGAGCACGTGTCATTTTGAATTCTACACGTGTACAAAAAATATTTGCACGCAACCATGTAAAAAAAGATGATGTGTAAGTGTAAGTGATCTCTTACTTTTGCACATCTTAATTTTTGATTAATATTTTTATTCAAGCTTGATAAAAATTTTGAACGTGGTTGTAATTAATTTAGTAAAGGGGTTTCTTAATAGTTTAATCAAAATTTGTTAATTATCTGGAAAAAAAGAAACAATTATTTAAAATATTATCTATGTGGTTTACTTACTTTTGCACAGCAATGTATGCGGCGTATGTAATCATTCTGCAACCTAAATATACATAAATGTAATTGGTTGATATATAATCGAATAATAATGTCCAGGCATATTTAGTTTCATGTAAAATAAGGTAGTTATTATGCAGAAACCGGAAGCCTTTCTCATACAGAACTATACTAAGCCAAATATCAGCTTTTTATATAAAATCCTGTTGCAGTCATTTGACAAAAGGAGATTGATATTCGATAGTTGAGTCATTCATCTTCAAACACAGAGGAGCAACAAAGGTTATGTAGATGACTTCTTGGTCATTCGACCGTATATTGAAACTAAACGAAACCCGCGTTGAAAAATCGCTTATTTGACCTAGGTGGGCCATATTCATCGATTCCTCATTTTATCTATATAGAAAGTTTAGGGTTAAAGCCGTTTCGCATATATTTCGGAGTTTCTGTTAGAAAGATCAGGACTTTGTTCAAACATTGACTTCTTATAATTAAAAACACTTGTATTAATCTGTTCTCTTTTTTCGTTTTATATTCCATTGATAACAAAGGAACCTTCATTCAGAAAACTTTTCCCCCGAAAGACCTTACTTCGTGAAAGAGACCAGCAAGAGGATGCTTCAACGAACTGCTTTCTATCCTACATCAAAGAACATCATTCGGCAACTGTCTATCTTGCGTGACTTTTGGGCCTTGTTTTTGGTAAAAAAATAAAAAAAAATAATATTTTTTTATATTTCTCAGATGAGGTATTACGTACTCTATTTACATTGTTTGGGCTATTATCCTCATCTTTGTTGCCATTTCCAGCCTTTTTCAGTTGGTTGGAATGTCGAACTGAAGTGAACCCTTTTTTTCGCTCACTGGGGTAGACTGTTCTAGTTACACGTGTCATGTCTAATAGATATCAGTTATCCCCTGTTAATACCCCACTCCAAGTTCTCCACCGCCTTAATCAGGTATTGAACTCACACTCTTTGGATCCTGTCACTGGATCTAACTAACCCTTTTATAGATTGTGCCATGTGTCCTTGATGACATCTGTCTATTAATTTATGGGTATTATAAACTTAATGTCTTCAGCAACCATTTTTTCTTATAAAAAGTAAGGGGATGGGCGACTCGGAAAACGGAATCCTCGAGCCGAGTTAAAATTCCGTTTACTATCTATCTATTCTTCTGGTGAAAAGTAAAAATAATTGATCATTGTACCACATTTTATGGTTTAAATAGTAGGGTATGTTGGGCACATTATCCGTGGATGGAATCTAGTTGAGGGGAAGTATAACTGTAAATTCAAAACTGGCTGGGGTTGAGGCTAACAACACTAGCACGGTAAACCTAGAACAACTCTCATGATTTCGAAACCATCAAGACATCGAAAGCTTAATTATCTTTCCCAAGATACCGATATTGATTTGATTTGATTTATTGTGTATTGGGTTATTTAATTACGACAAGATTTTTAGGATAAATCCGTATGAATATAATATGTATTCTTTGTAAGAAATCATTTTGTCAGGTTTCATTGACGTATTTTTGTAAAGAGGGTTTTTGTCGAGAATCAAATCAAATATATTGCTGGTAACATTTTTTAATGTATTGCTGGTAATTTTTTTTTTAATGTATTGCCAGTAATATTTCTTTCAAAACGTATTGCTGGTATTTTTATTAGAAATACCTATATTTACACGTTCATAGTGTTTTGAGGGTTTTGGGGGTTAACTATTTGCCCATAGATGAGGCCGTAATTCTTGTTACAACCGCGGGTCAAGCTGGACCTGGGAACAACAGCAATTAACAGATGAGTCATGCGCCTCAAAACCTCCTAATCAGAAGCCTTGCTACCGGGTGTAATTTATCGTCATACCCAGGACGCCTCATTGGGGAGGGGTTATTACTCTTTTTGTCATATATATATATATATATATATATATATATATATATATATATATATATATATATATATATATATATATATTATTTTGAATTTGTATTGCTCTTATATGATTTTGAACATATATGCCACATTCATTAATCCAGTATCATTATCGAAACCTTACTGTTTTTGTCCTATGTCCACCAAGAATTAGTCGCATTTCATTTATAATGCTCCACTACACGTTCAGACCTCGAAATACCATTGTGGCCAATTTAGTCTGTCTCAATCCAGTTTAATCTGGTTCAATCCAAACACAATCGTTATTCTCCCAGTGTGGATCAAATTCATGACGTAGGTAAAAATAACAGTAACTAATCCTTCCCTTCATTTTTTTACTGTCTTGTGACTGTGGGATTTTTTTCATTTCTCACCAGCATTTAGTGTTCGAGCACTAGATAAATTCCAGATATTGCATAACCATTTTAAAAGCATTCTCTTCATTATTTTTAATGTTTTATCACTCTATGGCATTTTATCTGTTAGTTTTTCTTTTAATACTTTCTCTCTTTCTTTTCCGATTTTTTTTCACTTTCTATCGTCTATCACTCGTAGCGATGAATAATTTCGTCGCTTTCTTACTTCTCACAGGCCATGTTCTGTCATCCACTTGCTTGCTATGTGTTGCTTTCCATTGTCTCTCTTTCCCTCTATTCGACCTGTGAGTATCAGATACTCACCAGTCAAACAGAGGGAAAGAGAGGCATTTTAAAGCAGCTGAAATTTCTGGGACACGTAATGAGAAAGGAGGACTTTTGTGTATGTATACAATCAATGTCCGTCTGATGTTTATCTTAACGTCATTTCAAAATCACAACAAAAGTTAATCATCGAAAAAAAAATAAAAAGATTACAATAAAACATCACATAAGATATTTACCATAAAACAACTGATATTACCATAATTACCATCATATTACAATCATATAATTATCATATAATATAATGTTATATTATCATAAAATATCATACTACAATATAATATTAGTTAATCATATAATTACCATCATCAGTTTACCATGAGACATTTCATAAAATTACCATCACATCTCAAAAAGTTATCATAAGACATCTCATAAAATAATCATATCTCATAAAATGATCATAAGACATATCATAAAATGATCATAAGATATCTCATAAAATGATCATAAGACATATCATAAAATGATTATATCTCATAAAATGATCATAAGACATATCATAAAATGATCATAAGATATCTCATAAAATGATCATGATATCTCATAAAGTGATCATAAGACATATCATAAAATGATTATATCTCATAAAATGATCATAAGATATCTCATAAACTGATCATAAGGCATATCATAAAATGAACTTAAGACAACTCATAAAATGATCATAAGATATCTCATGAATTGAAATTAAGAGATCTCAATGACTCCACGTTTTTATTAGCAGATCCACCATTTACTGTCGTTCTTTTCCTCAATCCGGCTGTCCCAAAAAGAGTAAGATGACATTTGTACAAGTCACAACGCAGACTTTTAAAGCCTCTACAAGTGTCCTTCTACACTTTCAATGAATCTCTTTCAGTACTTTTTGATGATCATTTTTGCAATTGCCAATTTCATTGCCATTAAAAAGCATATATATATATATATATATATATATATATATATATATATATATATATATAGTATAGGATTGGCGTATACGAAATAAATTCTAATAACCCCAAAAATACTATTTTTAAAAGCGTTCTCAGTACAGAGTAGAGCAAATATGTTATAAAATCACTGCAAAAATAGTGGTTTTGTTTCGACACTTCTGGTGTCTTATCAATTTATGGTGTTAAATACTACATTCAGCACATTTGTTAAAACAAAATGTCTATTTTTGTAGTGATTTATGTTATAATTTTCGAATAAATGATATATATATATATATATATATATATATATATATCGTATAGAAAACGCTAAATGCCAAATCGGTCGAGTTTCGTTCCCGGTTTGAAGCAATCTGACGTCTAGCCATTCTGAAGAGCTATGATGCAGCGAACACTTTTGTGGATGATTATATATATATGTATATATATAGTCATCCACATACATATATATATATATATATATATATATATATATATATATATATATATATATATATATATATAAATATATAATAATAATAATATATATATATATATATATAAATATAAATTTCAGATGCAGCTTTATTACTGGCTTTTGCGAATGCGGTTTCACTTTGGAAAATGTAATTTTATTTCGAAATTTAAGTGGTTTTCATTCATTTTATTGATTAGATATAGCGTGTTGATTCTTTCTGACTTTCGTGATTGCATGTCTATAACTGAATTCCATTAAGCCTTTTGTGTATGTTTCGCACTAAATACATATGAAAGTCATGCAATTTAAACACGTGGTGCTTACTAGGCCAATGCAAACAAACAGCATAAAGTTCGAATTACCAAAACATTCTCCAAGGTGACCCCTAATTCATCCAAAGTTACTGAAGCTCCATCAAATCGAATTATGTCAAACTGTGAAACGTTTTGTTATTTTTGCCTTAGCAAATCATTTAGATAGATAGATAGATAGATAGATAGATAGATAGATAGATAGATAGATAGATAGACTGGGATAGATAGATAGATAGATAGATAGATAGATAGATAGATAGATAGATAGATAGATAGATAGATAGATAGATAGATACGAACAGACTGGGATAGATAGATAGATACGAACAGACTGGGATAGATAGATAGATACGAACAGACTGGGATAGATAGATAGATAGATAGATAGATAGATAGATAGATAGATAGATAGATACGAACAGACTGGGATATATAGATAGATAGATAGATAGATAGATAGATAGATAGATAGATAGATAGATAGATAGATAGATACGAACAGACTGGGATAGATAGATAGATAGATAGATAGATACGAACAGACTGGGATAGATAGATAGATAGATAGATAGATAGATAGATAGATAGATAGATACGAACAGACTGGGATAGATAGATAGATAGATAGATAGATACGAACAGACTGGGATAGATAGCTAGATAGATACGAACAGACTGGGATAGATAGATAGATAGATAGATACGAACAGACTGGGATAGATAGATAGATAGATAGATAGATAGATAGATAGATAGATAGATAGATAGATAGATAGATAGATACAAACAGACTGGGATAGATAGATATTAATCGGAATCACTACTAAAGCACAAGGGATTATAGGGTGTGGAAGAATTAGGAACAGCAACAATGGTGAGCAGAAAAAGAAGAAAGTAATCAGGTCGACAGTATATAGTGATTGACATTCCATTTAATTTTGCAGATTAAAGTTGGCTGGAAAGCATGGAGCCGGAATGGAGTTCCACATGCAAGATGTGCGAGAGAAGAAAACTATTAGCATAGAATTTACGACTAGTGTGAAAGTGATTGGAAAACCCTTCAGCTAACATCTTATACGTATAATCCTGTTTTTGAATGGTCAGCTTTCCCCCGTTGTCCGACATAATGCATAAACCAAAACCTCTGTGGGAGAATAATTTGAGAATTCTAGTCCTCCTGAAATAACTGTCTCCTCTATCTACTTCTCAAATCCTGAGATTCATTGTCTGTATGGACAATTGGTGCAAATGTTAAATACATCATTCTTAACTGATAAATTTCTCAAGTATCAAACTATACAGAAAAACTTCACAACTCCAAATTTTATCTCCCTTTAGATTCATAGCTCGCTACATAATCCTTTTTTTTTTATTATTATCATGATTTCTAAAGAAACGAATAAGAGTATGTTTCTGGTATTTTCTTTACTGTTTTGAATACAGATTTTTCTTTTGATTTTGAGAACCACACTAGGAAAATGAGTCTTCAATTTGACCAATATAGGGGAATAACACATTGATCCATATAACGCTTGCGTCGTTTACGAATGTTTCGAAGAAAAGCGTCTCCCACTGGCTCACGATACTGAGATTCAGGAATCTACAACTGGTAAGGTAAGGTCAGTCATCCACTTAACATAATATCTACAAGAACCAGATAACCGACTGTAACATCAAGTAAACTAAAAAGATTGTTTAAAAGAAAAATAAGATGTATTAACAGCTAATCTGGATCAGATGATTTCCGAAAAAATCTACTTCTAGATCAATAAAACAATACAAATCTTGATATTGTTTATATGCAAAAGGTAACTTGTCCTCTCATTGACACCATTTCACACTTAAGATACGATTTCCATTGGGCTGGTCTGAAGGAGAAAAGACAACATGGTGTTGGAATTGTGATAATCAAATCATCAGATATGGAACTTGGTTCTCCGACATGCAAAACCGATTATATTTCACCAGCCGTTCATTCAAGTTTATAGACCCTATTATTCACAGGCGGTTACCCAGCTAGGCGCAGACTCCACATTACTTCGATGGTTATACAAGAGACGGTGTTTCAACGTTATATGGCCTTCAGCTAAAATTTTCCAGAATGTGTTAAAATACCTCAAATAACTTAGTAATACGAGAGATCTTGGCAAATAGGTATGTAAGGACTATAATTACATCGATCTACAAAAGATCTGGTGTTTTATTGAAACAATCTCTCAATCGATTTCGTATTTTGTTGTTTGTTTCTTCATTTCCTGTTATGATATTTGCAGCGAAATTGATAATTTATAAAAAACTCGTAAATAATTGGTCATTTTCTAAACTGAGTCAGAAATAATTTCCGTTTTCGCTGATCACCTTCAGTTTACAAAATATTATATTTGCTTCCCACCATCAAAAACGGAAATTAGCTGACTCACTAATCTTCCCAATTTGGCATTAAATTTTATTAGTTTAATTTATTAAATATAGTTTTGACCAAATGGCTTTAATTTGGATATGATTCAAAGAAATATATTATCAGAGAGAAAATAATAATAAAACAATAGTCTTGTGTTTTTAAACTAAGTGACGCAATTATATATCTCTCTCTTTAACTGTTTTCTTTCTCTTCCTCTCTCTCACTATCTCTCACACTCACTCTCTCTCTCTCTCTCTCTCTCTCTTTCTCTTCGTTTATATACATAGTGATCTATGTATAAAAAAATAAATATACATTTTTCCCTCACAATTAGCACAACTCTGCGTTTCAAGCACAGTGCAATTGTCAGGTGCTGCTTGTAAACACTCACAAAAACACACAAACATATATATATAAGGTTAGTGCAAAAATAATGACGTAATAATGTCGTTTTTTGACTTAAAAAATACGTCAAAAAACGACATTATTACGTCATTATTGTTGCGCCAACCTAATATATATATATATATATATATATATATATATATATATATATATATATATATATATATTTGTGTGTGCGTGTGTGTGTGTATGTGTTTGTGAATACATCGTTAAGCAGTTAATGGATTTTATATAATCCAACCTTATTTCTGTTTAGCGTTAAATTTATATTTAGTCGGTACACGTGTTTGATTGGCTATCCCTGCTTTTCGAAATTCAGATAAATATATATATATATATATATATATATATATATATATATATATATATATATATATATATGTATGTATATGGGCGGGTAAAAATAAGAATATGAAAAAGAATATGAATAAAAACAAAATGTTCTGATGAACTTAATCAAAGCAAATGTTAAACACGTTATTTTTCAAAATCTGTAATTTAACAAACGCTTCTAAATTTTCAGCGGGCTAAAGATTTTTGATGCAATATGTTACAAGGATTTTAGCGGATATATTAAACGCCTCCTTCTCTTACGTGGTGACGTTCTGCAGAGAGAGCTTTTCATCCTATACATTCTAAATAGGATTACTTGTGAGATTTTCACAGTGATGACTGCTTCATCCTCCCTCGCCTATATCCGTTAAGGAAATTACTTTCCACAAGATAGATGAGTCATATTTGTTTTTCAAGTAGATTGCTTCAAAAAGATTGATGTTTTACCTCAGTGCATCTTGATGATGTTTCTGTCCTTTGATAAGGAAGCAAGCCTGTCTGTTGATCACCGTTCTCAAGAGAAACAGAAACTCACCTGACAAGGTAACATTCTTCCATTGAAACAATTTCCAGATTTTGATTCTTGTGCGTCCGCAGAGGTTTCTTTCTCGGCTTGACATTGAGCGGCTCTGCATCCATGATCAATATACTTCTTCTTCTTCTTCTTCTTCTTTATGCAGTGTCCCTTCAGGACGTAGACGATCTTGGTTCTGCACAATTACTTATCATTTTGTATCTCTTAATAAATTTTGTCTTTTTTACTATCTCTCCTAAATCTTGTTCTGCCATCCGTTTACCTAAGCTCACTAAATAGGTTATACGTTGTTTTCCAATATTTTTCCTGCTTTCAATCTGTTAGCCGAGTAATTAATTTTTTCATGCCCTTTTTCCTCATTATTTGTCAAAGAAATTGCAACTGCCTCTTACTGATATTATTTATAAGTCTTTTTTTCTATTTTCCCTGACATTTTGTCGTAGCTCAAATATTCGGTCGATATATTTACAGAATCATTCTGTAGAACAACATTTCTGTTGCTTGAAGGATCTTCAATATATGTAGGAAGGCTGATAATACGTAAGAATTCAATACTCTTTACTTTGTTTCTAACAATTTTTTCTCTTTCTTAATACTTTACTTAGCTTTTGAAAGGCTTCTTTCGCTATACCAATGCGCCTTAGATTTTCAGTGCCTTACTTTCCGCCTCCCTATTAAAAGACTTGCTAGCTTCCCAGTTATTTCTATTGTTGTACTTGTTTAACTTTGGCATTTCCAATGTTTAACTTACATGTTGAGTTGTTACCTTTTGCTAACAACCATGTAATCTCACTTCTTGCAATTGATGTTGAGTTCTTTCTTCTTCCTTTCCTTCATGTAGATTCCTTTCCATGTGTGTCAACACACTGTCATCTGCATATCATATGTTATTATTATTGAGACCGCCAATAAAAAAATCCTGATAGGACTTCTAATTCTTACAGACTCCCCTCAATATACAGGTTAAATAGGTCCAGTGAGAAGACACATCCTTGTCTTAAATTCCTTGCTATTTTTTTTAAATTTACGGAACTTGTTTTCTTAGGTGGTTTACTTCTAGTATAGGTTTTGGATTACACTAGCCAACAAGATTTTTGGTGCCAAGGACAAAACAGATTTTTTAGCTAATTTGATTATTCTGATTCTGAAAATGGCCTTAGCTTTTGATGGTTAGCTACCATTCTTGTATTTAAAATTGCTCGTTTTTGGAATAAAAGACCAATTTACGATATTGGCTGATCGCAAAATTTAATTAATAAAATCGTAGAAATTCATCCATTTTCAGGTAGGCCGAGTAATTTATGTCAGAATTAAACTATAAGAAAAACGTGTTTTTGAGTGAACAATTTTAAAATAGAAGTATCGAATTTTTCAATTCATGTCCATAATTCAAATTAACTGATAATCTTTATCAGTAATACACTTTAGTAAACCTGATAATTAAAGTGACATCAAAAAATGAAACCCTTAAATCTGTTTGATATTTATAAATTTATCCCATCATTTTTTTGCTTCACTACAGAAGGAAACCAAACACATTGAGAGCATTTTGTATTCACAGTTGGAAAGAAACTCAAACTGAAGACATCCCAATTGAATGCACCAATTCCATTGTACATAATGCTGCTGGAGTATCAAAAGGAACTTCAATTACATTGAACATGATAGACAATCAAGAAAGAGAAAACTTTTACCATAGTTCTTATTTTCACGAAGGTTTTATTTATTTATTTATTTACGGCTGTTAGTTTATTATATAAGATTTAATGAAAATACTTTTTGCTTTTAGTACATTCAATCGTGTTATTTTTAGAGACTTAGGGTCTGATTGTTATTGCAAAAATAGTATTTCTAAATAAGCAGACCAATATGTGTTGCTTTAAATATGAATATTATATATACAGAAAACAAATTAGAAAAATCATTTTTCCAAAAATGAACCATCTCTGTAGAGCAAAAACGGTAGCTAAGCAAGAAAATGTAAGGTCATTTTCAGATTCAGCACCCTCAAATTATCTAAAAAGATGTTTGGTGCCTCAACCCCATTTGAAAAATTGACTAGTCTTATTGTAAATTCCTTCGCAAATATGTTAAAGCTACCGAGCAGTTCCCACAATTCTTTATGACGTACGTTATCCAACATATCTACATAATCTATGAAATGCAGGCATTTATATTGCTTACCCAGTTTAAATCTATCAAAGATTTTGGTGAAATAATACCCATATCAAATGTTTATTGAATTTTGTTGACTTTCCAGTCTGGTGAATGTATGCAATATCTTCCCCATGGTTCCACGACTAGGTTGATGATCTGCTTGTGATTGGTGGAAGAACGATTATCGATGTCCATGATTGTCATAAAATTTGTTTATGCGACGATGGTTATTACATTTTGATCTGTCGTCTTTTTTAGGCAAAACTACAAATAATACTTTTTTTTAGATCATATCTTAGCGGTTTCGAAAATCACGCCGACATATATCTCAAGGATCTTCAATGGCATAGATGCTACTCTGAATAATTCGCAGTGCATAGACTCAATGCGTGGCTATTTACTTGATTTCTGATTTTACTCGAAATTAAAGATCAATTGGCCGTTGAAATTACTATTCTTCAATTTCGAAAAATTTAATTGATATCCGAGACTAAGAGAAATTTTGATTTCATTCCAGTAAAATCATGAATGTTAATAAAATTTATTCATTATATTATAATATGCACTTGGGTAATATAGTGATCTCTAGCCTCAAAATTATTATGAATTTTATGCACACTTTACAGTGAAATTAGACAAGATTCTGACGATCTAATGACATATTTCTTGACGTGAAATAATCAACGGAAATGTTGTTTCTTTTCCTATTTAATTAAAACTTTTTACTTGCTTATAATTTGAGTCGATCCTGTTGAATCTTCATTTTATTATTAATGTTTATGATATCGAATTATAACTTCTCCTCAGATAATAAAACCCTTCTTAGGTGTAAACGATACATATTGATGTCGGTTTTCATGGTATCAATATGCATTTATTTTAAAGTAACATTGTAAATACCCCGAAATATATAACCTTTTACATCCAAGCAGTACTGACACAATTTATTTGAATTTCTTTTCTTATTTCCGTGCAAAATATGCGACGGACATTATATGACATGGTGTCATTTCCAGGCGATAGCCGGCAAAAATAAACGTTGAATTTTAATTAAAAAAACAAGAACCAGGTGAGATTTATATCTGTTTAGACTATTCGGTTTTAAAAATATCAACTGTAAAGAACTTCATGGTAAGTTTGATAATCTTCACAAATTTTAGTCTTTTTCTCATAAGGCTAGCAAGTTTCCATTTTTCATTAAGCTGATCTCTGGGAGCTTTTTGGTTTAGTTTGCTTTGTTTGTTTACGGCATGTCAGCTGCATATGGGTGATGTAATGTCGGAATTTTATTGTCTTGTAAGATTTGCTATTTTTTCTTTTTTCAAAAATATATTGTAAATTTTTACACTGAAAATTTATTGCTGAGTATTTTTCTAAAGTATTTTTATATTTTCAATATTTTGACACCAGTTTGGGGGTTCAGAATTTACCCATAGCTTGAACCCTAACAGATGCTATCACCCCTGGTCAGGGTGTACCTGGAAAGAACAAAAATTAAAAGGCGATTTCACGCTTCTCAAAACTTCCCTGTCAGAGGCCTTGTTGGTGGATGTCGTTTATCGTCATACCCAGTACGGTAAGATTTTCGCATATGGTTAATCTTATTGTGGCATATGCAGTAAAAGCTGGCAAGATGATTAACTACATAAATAATCAATAACCCCGTTGTGCTGTTGCTGAAATGTTAGCCGTGCTGTTAATCTAGAAATTATCGACCCTTTTTTAGAATGTGAACCTCCTTTGCATTATTTCCCTAAAAGCCATGATTTCGCTAATCCAAATTGACAAATAATCAAAAAATAAACGAAACACATATAAGCAATATTGTTAATAACTATTATTTGGTTATAAAATCAAGTTCGAAACTTAATAATCAGAACTATTTAACTATCATGTAATGTCTACGTTTTATCACCAGATGAAAATAACTCAAAACAAAGCATGCCGCCTATTTCTTTTGCCTTTTTAAGACTAAAAGGCATTCTCCTCACTACTTGTATATTGAACACTCAGTTAGGAATACATTCTGGAATGTAGCTTGGCCACCCTACATCACTGATTTAATGGTCCAGGAAAAAACTCTCAAGTCTGAGGTGTGTTTCTGGGCATTTCCTGTATGTTGGGTTGACAGATTCTAGATTTGGTGTAGAATCTCAGATTTTTTGGCCAAACATCTATACGAAGTTCTCTCTTCGTGATTCCGTTCAATTTAATCAGACGATTAGAACAACTGGGTAAAAGTAATTCCTATGCCATAACCTTATCTTCCAACATGGTTGAATGTTAGTCCAGTGTTGTTCAGGTTGAAAGCTTTATATATTCTTCGAACAAAGCAACATCTGGGAAGATGAAATTAGGTTTAATTTCACTAGAGAAATGATGAATGAAGCTTATGAATCTCTAGTCCAGATTGTTCAAAATTATACATGGCTTTTTTTACGTAGATTCCAGCCTTATGCAAAGTCCGCTGGAATATCTATTAACATATTTTTATGCCAGTATCATTTAAACCTGCCAAAATATTCTTGGATATAGCGGTCATATATTTCAGGATGTTTTTTTTTACCAAAGATCTTATGAGTTTTTCCAGGGTGTGGAGATTATTGGATTCTTTTTATTGAATTGAAACCGTTGTAACTGGCACTTGCTATGTATTCACTGAGGTTTTCTTACCAAGTTTGGAGCCGTAAGCATATTTTACCTGTGTTCCTCACGTTCTTAAATCTGAAAGGGCAGTAATGTCCTTCTAAGTAGAAATGACGAAGATTGCATGTGCTACACACTATTTAACCCCTGTTTCGAAACGCACGATGAAGTATTTGCGTTATGTTTTAAAGCTGTAAGAGACTCTACGATTCAAAGAGAAAACGTTAAATATCTTCTGGAGTCGGTGATCTGTATTCAGCTAGCTATGGTTATGAATACATTTGAATATGATTTTTGATAAAATTGCAAATAAATGGAATAGTTTTTCCCCCTTTATCCCTCATGTATTATTACTGTATTTATATGTCAATGTAGTTTACAAAAAAGCATCTACTTTATGGAAATGTCAAAGAAATCGTGAATTGCGCAAAGCTGCCCAAGGTATGTAATTCAAAATATATATTAAATTACCTCGCTTTAGGGTATTCAAATAAAATATTAGCTTCAGCTAAAGATGCAAAATATATTGATATTAAATATTGCATTTTTAGCGGAATCTAATATTTTATGTGTATACCCTAAAGTGAGGTAATTTGATAATTTTTTATTATATTTATTTACTAGAACACTAATATTAAAATCTACAATTAAAATTACTATCCGTTTAACTTTATATCCGGAAGCAACTATACAATATTCAATACATATTCCAATTTAGAATTTGACAGAAGAGAAAATATATAGTATGTCTTTTTTAATAAGTTAATAGGCTATTTGCTATTAATTCAATCATAGCGTACCTTCAGAAATAACGACAATTATAAAAATTATCTATAAATGCAAAAAATGATATAAGCAAAACACCCCCAAAATGAATTTTTAAACCATTTAATCGTTTCTTGAACGATATCTATTTTAATACAAAACTGACCTCCGGTCAGTTCCATTGAAATTGAAGATATATATTCCCTATCTTACCATCTTTTTTATCTAAGCTATACCCATGTACTAACTCGTCCTCAACAATAGTAATGATTGAACTAAAGGTTTTAAGAATTTTAGCACAAAATAAGTCTACCCATGATGAGCTCATGTGACTTCAGAATTCAAATTCTACAATCTTTCTTACCAAAACGCAAAATGAATGATGTTCTGAACGGTCACTCTTCTAGATTTTTGTTATTAATGCAAGTGTCTCCCAAGCCTCTATCATTGGTCCTACTTTGTTAGTAAATGTAATCAATGATTATCAGTTCTCAATTTGGTATATATGCTGATGTCATAACCGTAGCCCTGTCTCATTAGTAAGTTTCACCAGTTAGTTCATGCTGATTTCAAAAGTGACCTATAAACAGCTGTTAATTGGAGCAAAGAATGGCTTTTTAATGTGAAAGCGTCCAAAACGAAAATTTCTCTTTATTAATCATCTGAGAAATCATTTCCTCCCTTCTATCCCTATAGCTGATTCTAACCTCCAAGAGAATGACTCAAGCACCATTTCGGGCTAACATTATCGGCAGCCAATTTTTTTTCACTTTGTCGTACTTGACAATTTTTCTCGCCAATATGTCTAATATTATTCCATGCAACAGTAAGTTCTATGATAACAGTTTCTTCTCTCGCACTTCTCGCTTGTAGAAATTGCGGGTTCAAGCTTTAAATTCAATATCAGTCAGTATTTTCTGTCTTCTTGATTCCTCTTCTTTTAATGGGTTCGCTCCTTAACAAAGTTTCTCTTTTTCTTAATCATCGGAACTAAGTGACTAAGTGTGGCCTATTGGCTTTACTCGCATGACTGGAAGGAAATGATTAAAAACAAAATTCCTTGACTATTTATTGAATGGTAATGAGTTGTTTTGCCATAAAATGGATGTTTCGCTTGGTTATTAGTATGACAATTGCAGCATACCTCATTTTGTTCAGGTCTCCTAGACTAGTCTTCTAACTTAGAAGATAGAGGTATCTTTCATAAAATATTTTAAAGGTTTATTTAAACTGTTTTCATTTCTTTTGATAAAGGAATAAAATATTTTTTTCTGAGCCATTTGCAGTGAACGTTGAAGCAACGGTTTTTTAATGTTGATATTTTAAGAACACATACTATGGAATATTACTGAAAAGATTAACACTGTGTCTTCACAGCAGCTTTAATTTTAGTAGTTTTCCTGTATTTTCGTGCATATTTAGTGAGATGTCGTCATCATTGTAATAATTTCTTATTGGCAAATCTCAGATTAATTACGGCTATTTGACTATTGCGATCTCCGCTTAAATTGCGTGAAGATCTAGTGTCTTACTTCGCAAATGTGATAAACAGTAACAACCCCTAACCTGACCTGTAGACTGAAATTAATTCATACCTTTATTAATGCGATGTCAATACCTCAGTTAGAATTTGAACTCGATCAACATATTCTTGTTCTCATGCTATTAAGCTGTATCAGATCCTATTCCCGAAGCAATTAGGCTGTGTCATAGGAGTTTAATTCGGTGATAATTTTTTTTTCATAAAACACTAGACACGATGTCTTCTTTATGGTTGAAGAAAAGTTTGGATTAAATGAAGAGAAAATTCCATTATACTTTCAAATGACCCCAATTAATCCAGAGTTGAATTGTTCGCCCAAAATATCGTCACTTCTTGTCACGGCCATTTCCAATTTGCACTTTTATTTCCTTTATGATTGTCATTATTATAGCCTTATTAATTATTATCGTGTTGATTATCCAAAATTATTATTGTACTTCTTGCATTTCCTGTTCTATAAGCTATTCACGGTTGTCCATTATCTCTTTCCCATGGGAAATCAGTTGAATTTCGACATGTTACAATATCCTTCAAGTCGTCATTATTTCGGATCCCTTTTCCACCATAGAACCTTTTTCCTACAGACAAAACGTCAGAAGTCTATCACTACTTCATAGCTAGTTTTCGTGGAGAATATTCTGACAGCCTACATTCGCTGGTTCCATTACTTCAGACCTTTAAATCTAAGACCCGATATGACATGCGCACTAACCTCATTCCTTTCATTGATATAAGAAGATATTGCTTTCGACAGCTTCTTTTCAAGTTCCGCTGCTTTGCGGAAAAGACTCTTGAGAGAATGCTACACTATTACTAAGCGTTCCAAGACCGTGTCAGCTATTATCGATTCCGATATCATTATGATAATGAGATTGTTTTACAGTCGTCAAATTTCTCGTAAGAATTCTAGAATTCTTACGACTCTTACCAGAAATTCTGACGAAATTCTAGAATTCTGACGACTGTAAAACAGTCTTATTCGGTAACCATCTGCTTTGAGAGACTCTTAGCATTTTAGAGAGTGAATGAGAGCGTAAAGTTATTTCACATCTTTTATGCCATAAAACATTCTATCCGTAAAGATCTAAAAGAAATTCTAATTCTGTTAAGATGTTACATAGATTCAAATAACTTTTGTCATTTTTGTTCCTCTCAGATTTAAATCAATATTTGAATTAAGATTTTTGATCATTTTTAAAGTTTCTCCAAAGGTTATCCAAGAATTTTCTTCATGATCAATTTAAATGAGGTTTTTACATTTATTATATATTCTACAAACAGTCAATTAGGGTCAATTGTATCGGATAATGAACAGATATGCTTGTAGTGTTCGGAAGTAGAGTCTTTACTAATGGTCGGTGTTTGAATCCAGTAAATAGCTAGAATTGCTAATCAAACGTTTCAAGCATTTTCCTCTAAAAAAAAGTTTCACTTAGAAAGTGACCGGTATAAACTTACTGGGCATCAAATAGGGAAAGAAAGTTCGGCTATTTTGGCACTCACATGATATATCGAAAACAAGAGAGGAAGAAAGAAACATAGATTAACATAACTATCAAATCTGTGTCAAATTATGACAGAACAGAGAGGCACAAATGGGCGAATAACGCCTCAAAAAGATAAAACTTCGTGGAGGGCCATTATCACGTATCTTCTAATAACGGCACATTAATTAAGATGATACTGATATACAGCAAACCTCTCATCAACAGATTGATAGGCGGATGACGCTGTCCGTTAAAGCCGATTGTCTGGAGATGGGAAGGATTTTTTTAGATATAAAACGACTATATTGACTACCACTAGTTATGATCACAATGAAAATACTATAAACACGTATATATGGCATAAATAAATATATATTTATTATAGATATCTTAATCAAAACAAAGAAAATAATAGATTTCTCACAGCTACTTTCTCACGCACGCGCTAATATATCGTACTTTATATACTGTACACCCATCTTTGTATACAATTGAAAAACCCGTGACTGCCGCCAAGCGATCACTTCGAGAACTAATTTGACTCATTACGCTAAGTCCGATTTGAAACTTTTTTCTGCGGGCATTATTTTGCCTGTAGATTTTATTAGTTACACCCGAAGTCCGTTGATGGTGGGCCAGTAGATGAGTGTTTTGTCTGTACATATTTGAACCATTCGTCTGCATGGCATATTGAACTACCTTTGCAAAATATATTTGAGAGTTCATCTTGTCATTATATAAGCCTTGCATTAGGATCCCAGACCGGAGACACTTGTTAAAATGTTATTCTCCGCATCTACAATGGTTGGCAAATGTAGCGTTATGACCCACTAAGCTAGCTTACGTAAATATCAATAAAATTAAAAGATTTAATTCATATCTCGTTGTGAAGCACTAATTAAAAATTACGTCTTGAGGATTTAGTATTTTTGTAAGTTCATATTAATTATATGACAGGTGTGGTCTTTACCCTATCAAATTAAATGTCTTAAATACGAATAATAATTAAATTTTGCGTTGTGACGGAAGTTCTTCCTTCCCATTAGCGCTAATTGTTCGTGTTTGAGTGTAGACGTAAGCTAAAAGTTTGGGTGCTGCATTCAAAGATAAAATAGATCATCTTCATTTAAAATATCTGTGCTACACAATCTTCGCCATATTTATTAATATTTTGAAATATTTATTAAACTTTGATGTGAATATTTATAATGGTTATAGCATGTACTTTACCAGTTAGATTAGTTAGAATCTTATATCTGAGAAAAGTTAAATCAAAACAGGACTGCTGAAATGGACCTCATTAAAATACAACAACGCAATAGGATTTTAATTAAATGGTTAAAATCTGGACGAAAAGTATTAGCGAGTACAGCAATGTGTTGATGAAAATGAAGCACATTAAAACAAAGCAATGCGATCGCATTTAATTAAAAGTGATAGGAACAGAAGGGAGACAACTGCTCGTACAACAATAATAATGTCGTTTCTCAGAAGTTATGATTAGACCATAATGTATTATTTTATTTTCCGCAAAATTTGAGGATATGATCATAATGCTGAAAAACTTACTTCATCTGATCGTTTTAATCAAACATCTGTACCTTTCTGTTCATCCGAAACTTCCTTTTTGTCAGATCATCATGAACTCAGATGGAAAATAAATCCCAGTAAGAAATAAATTAATTTTTATTAAAACACTGTCCGGTCATTTTTCTTTATCGTTGATTTACCAACTTAAACAACTAAATTTAACAATTTAACAACTGAAGATTTTTTTGATTTTGAGTTGATTTAACCACTTTAATAAACTGAATTTAACAATTTAATAACTAAAGATTTTTCCCATTTAGAGTTATCAGTGTTTGGCATTCCTACTTGTGTGCGTTCTTGTATCAATAAACAGCCCATAAATTCATTAGAAAACCACATCGTTAACGTTTAAATGCCTCACCGCTATATTTAATGTTCAAGAAGCATTAAACCGATTCTTAAATTTTCAATTCCTGGGGTGTCAATCCTGAAATGAATTGGTAATTTAGAAACTGATTTGAAAATCTATAGCAGTTTTCTAATAACATCTGAGTTGTGAGTCAACACTTTAATTAACGCCTTCTGTAAAAAGTTACGATGTGTGAACGCTGGGCAATAATTGTTGTTGTTGTTGTTGTTGTTGTTATGATTCCACTTTTTAGCGATGCCAATTCAATTGAGTCACAAAATAATTTTCCTTTTATATTTGGTTCGGCCATCAGTGGAAATCTTCATATGGCCTGTACTGTTTCCAGCATAATTTGTATAATTTTATACTTCAACATTGATAAGTGAGATCAACCTACAGCGCTGATACCTTCTATATGTATCAAGGTATCTGTTGTTAATCATACTTTCCCACTTGACTATGAATATTGGAGATATCTTATAAAAAATTATTCGTTATCATTGAACGATCATTTCTTAAACCGTTTTTATGTGTTTCCCCATGAATACATACAGTTTTTAATTCAAACCTTCTCCTAGACAAGTTGCTAACCAAGGCTATAAAACCTGCCCTACTATTTAGCCGTAGCTGGACGGGAGAAGATTTGGATCTATACCATTCTCAAGGGTGTTAGCAAGTAATTAAATGTAAGGAACTCGATTGGAATTCGAACTTGGCTTTCTGATTCGTCAATCCAAACCGCAATCCATCGTGCCTTCTAGCTGTAATATAAACAAAACATATCGTGACACTATTTAGCTATGGTAATTAATTAACTAATTACCCATAAAAATTACACAAGAAAATACTGAAAACGGGAAAGAAGATACCCTGAAATCTTTATTTTTAACGTTAAAATTAAGATCAAGTTACTTTTCTCAAAAACCCTAGAATTGGCGTAGACAGTGGACTCACAAAATGGGCATATGCGAGTTTTTAACAAATGATTAATGATATTTGTAGAAGTACTGATTAACGAAAAACCTGAGAACAAGATATCTTAGGTACCGGCAAGGTCATATGATAATTATAAAAAAATTTGGCATGAGAAAATATTTCTAAATATTGTCGATACGGTGTAGAGAGAATTACCCTTGTTTATTTTTCCAAGATGCCATCTTCAGTACCCGACACTTTAAGTGCCATGTGTCAATGGTAAAATTTTGGCATGAGAAAAAATATCTCTGAAGAATTGTTGATTTAGAGATAAAGAATTTTATTATCAATTTTTTTTCTCAAGAAGCCAAGGGTTCCAGTAAACGCTAACTTCATGAAGGGACCAGATGGTAGTCTTTGACAAGTGATGGAGTTTGTAAGAAATGCTGGTTAAGAAGACGCAGAGTGACCCAAAGATCTGAAATATTTTAAGTGGCCATGTGTGATTCGTAAAAGTTTTGGCCGATGGGAAAGAAAATTTTGTAAACAAAAAGTTGTGGGTTATAACTTTAATGAGGCCAGCTTAACCACACCTGCAAGACCGGGACGCCATTGGTCGAGTAGTAGCAATGGTGATAGGCGAAGGTAATTTGATGAGAAAAACGGGGAAATTATTAACGTGCACTGAAAGGATTGGTATGAGATATCAATGTGATATCAATGTGAAAAGGGCGAAGTTTAGGAGGATAACTCTCCTACAACCTCTTCTCACGGACGACGAGATTCCCCCAAAATGGAAAGTGATTAATTTTCCAAATTGGGAACTGATCAATTTTCCTGTCCAGACAACAAAGAGAGTTCTTGTTAGAAATCGGGATTTACCGAAAACCCCGCATTGTGTCTTACCACGCACCGGGTTTTGGTCGGTGTCCATATAAACGAATGCCTCGAAGTTGGAGTCAGTAGTTCGTGAGTTGGAGTCGACAGTTGAAGTTAGAGCCTTTGGATTTGCAGGAACCAGAGTGTTGCTCGCAGAAACTGACCGAGAGATTCCACGACCTCCGACTTCGCTTATACTATCAATAACAAGTTATACTGACGAACGAAGCTAAGCAAGCACTTAAGAACTAAACCAGTGGACTTAGAAGACCAGAACTTGCCAAAGAAGCGTAAACGTGTCACACTCCGTAGAAAACGGGTTGGGAGAAAAATGCACACAAGTTAATTTGTTACTTTCAACATGCTTGAACTTCTTGGTTTCTTTTTTTTTTATTTGTTTCTTTTCTTTCCGCTTGTGCGATATCACATCCAGTCTAATTGTTGACACAGTCTTGGAACGCGTAGTAATAAGGTAGCATCCTCCAGTCTTACACTACGGTCCGACACCTGATTGATCTCGTCTGCCTAAGATCAAAATCACAACGTGGGTAGGTTAGACTTGAGATCGAATCAGTTACTTCAGTAACCAGACGTTGGAAGTGAGCTGGGAACGATAGAGCTGGTGTCGAACCAGTTGCAGCTGGTGTGGGGCCGTTAGCATCGACCGGCCATCCCACTTGGTACCCTGACCAAAGCATTCCGCCGGGTAGCGACGACCACCGATCGACCGGGACACAGACCGGTGGCAGCGACTAAGAGTCAACCCCAAAACGCCGGTAGGAGAAATATTACAGTTTCGCGTCGCGACTGGGAGTTGACCACGGGCCGACAGCTCGGTGCCACAATATCCACCATCACGGGCTTCTGTGATGTCTTTGAATTTCATAGGGGAGACTTGTACGTTGATTATTTACGCTGCATAGTTTTATCACTGAAACTGCCAAATAGATCAAGAATCACTCAATTTGGAAGAATACACTGAAATCATGATAAAAAATCAACCATTTTATTACGATCTTTTCATAGTTATATGGATTATAAAATGTATTATCGCCGCATGTAGTAATACTTGTTTTCGATTCGATATTCGTTAGTTATAATGCTCTATTACATTTAAGCGTTGGTTCGTAAATTGGGGAAAAGGTATTTGTGAGTTCAATCCCTGCTCTCGGCAGTACGTACTTGAACTCAATGGAAACGTGTCTCTTAATAAGTGAGTATTACTGAATAAGATGTAGATGCTAGATCAATGGACATAGACAGCGGAACGAGAACTATCTGCCCCCGTAAATTAAATAAAATGTTCACTTCAAATTTCCATGAAGGTTACTCGGCTTGGTAAGCACCTGATGAAAGAATAAAACGACCATAACATTGTCATAATAACAGCGAAATTAGTCCTCATGTAAATAATAAATACAAGATTAAGTTAAAAGTAATTATCCACAATTTCGGCATATTGTATTTTTAGGCAAGAGGACGGATCATTTTGTCTCCGCCTTGTATATTTATTTTAATGATGCCCTTCTTTAAATCGCTCGATTTTATGTTAAATCTCTTGTGTGGTGTGTCTATAGTTTGTTTACGAGAGAAAGGCTCTCTATATCTATAGTTCTCATAATATGTGTGTATGTATGCGTGTGTCTGTGTTTGTGTGTGTGTGCGATCGGATGTTGTTAATGCGTTTCCACAGATTTCATCCCATTTCGATGAATTTTTTTTTTTTTTTTTTGATAGATAATTCTTTAGTGTTGGTTTTGCCTCCAAACTGGCTGGAAAAAAGTTACAACCTTGCAGATGAAAAATCGAAAAAACTGATTTTTTATACTTTGCAAAAAATCAAAGGCAAAATTTAATGTCTGTAAAAAAGCGTACAAAAAATTCAGAAAGTTGAAACCTAACACAAAAGTTTGTTAGAATTACAAAAATAATAATAATATAAATTAAATTATAGTATATTATTATTATGACAGTCCATTGAAGAGGTTCCTTACTTGCAAGATTGAGAACCCAAAAATGGCCCTTTTTAGCTCCACATCTGTTATGGTCCGGTTCCTTGTACGACGGTGATAGTCCAAGGTATACCAATAAAGAAGAACTCGAAGGCGTATAAGGAATAACACAGATATATTACAAACAGTAATACATACAGAGAGCAAGAAAAGTGTTAGCACGAACAATCAGGATTAGTAGGGAGAACAATGTAGTCTCGACCATTATCACTATTCGAATGTCTTGTAGTAATTGTCTGAACGCGACTCTGTTTCGGATTGCCTCTAACTGGACGCTTGACTCTCTCTGACTGACTGACAGACTTCTGACGGACTTCACTCAGACTTCAGACTAAACTCAAACTTAGACCGGAACTCAGACTTCAGACGGAACAGTATTTAGTCACCCCCTCACGAGGGCATCATGTGGCACAAGGCCGGTTTAACGTGGGATCTCCGAACCGGTGGGCTCGGCCAAAAATATGCCCTATGAACCCGTATAAACGGGTTCAAGGTTGGTTTATCTCCCCGAAAGAGACTCCGCCCTTCTGTGTAGCATCCTGTGGGTTTTTTCCCCGCCCAAAGGCAGAGAGTTCAACCGATCAGCCGGTCTCCCGACTTCGGACTGAACAGTATTTTGTCATCCACCCCCACGAGGGCATCATGTGGCACAAGGCCGGTTTAATGTGGTATCTCCGAGCCCGCGAGCTCGGCTAAAAATATGGCCTTTGAACCCGTATAAACAGGTCCAGGTTCGGTTTACCTCCCCGAAAGAGACTCCACCTTTCGGCGTAGCCTCGTTCGGGTCCCTCCCCGCCCGAAGGCAGAGAGTTCAACCGATCAGATTGTCAGCCGGTCGCCCGACTTCAGGCTGAACTCCCTGCTTCCTCTTGAGGCGCAGTATTTATTGCGTATGGAATAGTCCATTATGTTATTATGGGTAAGTTCCTATAACAACATCCCATTCAAAATTTTACTCTTCCCGTTTCACCCAATTGTTGTTACTAATATTGATTTTCGGTTGGGATAACTTTAAACTGCTCCAACTGAAGGGCAGAAATTCCCAGTGAAACACCTGGTCGAAGACGGATTATTCTACTAGTCGTTGATCTTAACCAGTGATAGATTACACGCCACAGTGATTAATAAATCTTGTTCGACGTACCTTTTAACAATTGGCATAGTATCATGGCACATCTCACTCATAATCTTTCGAAGAAATTGCAATAGACCACTTACCATATTAGCTAAATAACCAGAAAAAAACTTACATACTGTTCAACCTTAAGAGATATTTGTCTAAATCTGTTATAATTTAAATTATTAGCCTCAACTATTAGATTGGTGCAAAAATAATGACGTAATAATGTCGTTTTTTGACGTATTTTTTAACGCCAAAGACGACATTATTACATCATTACTTTTGCACCAACCTAATAGAATCGAAGATTTAATAACTTATTACTGAAATAACTTTTCACCAAGCAACAGCAAATTGTAGCTGTCACGGTAGTTTGATGAACTTTGTGTTGTAACATTTTAATTTTGGTATGTCTATTAGACCTACGAGAGGAGGGACAGATTATCCTTACCAACCCTGATGCAAAAGAAATCGGCAAGCCATTGTACTATTCTTCATTAAAGGTCCCCATGAACCACAATTGTGAGACGGTAGAGAGCAATGACTACAAATACACTAACGTAATAAAATTATGAATGAAATGATGTTGCTATTCATGATAACTTAATTAAGATTATCGTTCTTGTTTGTCATTCTTCTTGTCTATAATCGTGGGAAAATGTCATCGAGTCAATTGTGTAATCAGTGTGATTAAAAGCGTTTTATAATTTCAATGACAAATACAACACTCTCTTTCAAACTTAGATCGGAGATCTGTGTCTCTGAAAATGATTACTACTTGATCCCCACTTGATAGGTTATAACATCACAATTGCAAATTTTGTCTCCACTGCGAACAAAATTAGTAGGATATTACGTCCCTTTGATTCTATTTGAAATTCTCGCACAAATTTATGCATAAACATTATTAAATGTAAATATTTGACTGAAGGCTTCTATAGTCTGAACTTATCAATACATTGTTTTATGGAAGATATGAGAATGAACACCACGGTTGACTGTAGCAGCTGATATTAGTGGCCTGATTTGAAATAAAATGAAAAGACAGAATAGAAATTCTCTGGAATACGTGGTGTTGATATTCATTGTATTGCCTTTTAAATGAAACAGATACCCAAGGCAGTATTATGTTAGTTTTCTATTCTATGTTTCACATTGAAAAATTTGAAAACAGTATTCGTATAACAGGAATGGGTACATATTTTTTCTAAGAAAATGTGTTGTCATTAACTATGTTTATTTTAACAGTTGAATTTCATCGAATTTCTTGATGTGATTCATTTTGTCGACTTCCTAATACTTCAATCTGTCAGCTTCTAGCTTTTTAGACATTTCCTCTTTTGCCCACTTTTAATATTTTTGCTCTTTAAGAACTTGTGTTTTTTCGTTGTCGACTTTAATTAATTACTCTTGTGTCTAGCGTTGAATGCTCTTGTGTAAACTCTCATCTTCTTTCGCAATTTGAAAACGCGTAATCTCTTTCTACTCTACAACTTTATTTTCAATTTTCTGAAATCGCCATATTCCTCTGCCCCCCTCTCTCTCTGTCTCTCTTGGTTTTAGTTTGTCTTGACTATAAAAGTCTTCATTCATTGCAAACTTCACTCATAAAAACTGAACAGTCGTTAAATCCACTATGTTTATTACTGACAAATACAACGCAAAGTAGATGCATATCCAACAATACGAATTTCTCCAAACAAACTGCACTTAAAATGAATTTCCAGCCTTTTCAGTAACGAAATACCGAGGGAACATTTAAAATAGAATTCCTATGATAAATGAAAATGTTACAGGGGAAAAAAGTTCAAAATTCACAAATGTCTGATAGAAATTAGATACATAAAAAGGATGCATACAAGTATCAGGTCATCCCATAAGTTCTGTCCGAATTTTAACTTTATTGTTAAAATGAATGAAATTTAAAGAGTATTTTATAATGTCTAATGGAGCTGAACATTATTTTTATGTTTAGATGCATTTAAACTGATCAAATTTTATTTCAGAGAACAATAAAATTAAATTTTCTTTGATTAAAACCCTGCTAACATGGAAGTACCCAAGAATCATTTGAGGCACATAATGCTTTATGAGTTCAAGAAAGGAAACTCAGCAGCTGAAGCGGCTAGAAACTTTCACCCAGTTTATGGAGAGGAATGTGTGAATGAAAGAACTTGCAGAAGATGGTTTGCAAAATTCAGAGGTGGATATTTCACCGTTGAAGATCAAGATCAAACCGGACGTCCAGTTGAGTTTGATGGAAAGCTTCTTGAAGCAGCCCTTGAAGAAAATCCTGCTTTATCAGTTGAGGAATTGGCAATGGTTCTCAGTTCAAACTATACAACTATTCATCGTCATCTTCAACAACTTGGAAAAGTTCCTAAACTTGGAAAATGGGTGCCTCATGAATTGTCTGAAAACAACCTCAAATCCCGAGTTGACATCTGCTCTTCTCTCCATTCTCGCCAACTTGTTTCACTTTTTTTGGATAGACTTGTGACTGGCGACGAAAAATGGATCTTTTACCGAAATGTTAAGCGTCGTAGACAGTGGCTTGGTAAAGGAGAAGGACCCCAGCCACAGCCGAGAAGGGACCTTCATAGGCAAAAGGTTCTTCTTTCAATCTGGTGGGATCGCCAAGGAATAATCCACTTTGAATTCTTACCACCTAATGCAACAATTAATGCTCAAATATACTGTCAGCAATTAGAGCATTTGAACCAACCTTTGAGGAAAAAAAACAGCTCTAGTGAATCAAAAAGAGGTGATGTTTTATCAGGACAAAGCGCGACCCCACGCAGCAAGAATTACGTCACAAAAGATCGAAGAGCTTGGTTGGGAGAAAATTCCTCATCCACCTTATTCTCCCGATTTTGCTCCTTCAGACTACCATTTGTTTCGTAGCTTACAGAATCATTTGGAAGAAACAGCTTTTGTAACACAGGAAGAGGTTAAAACTGACATTTGTGAGTTGTTCGAATCAAAGCCAAAAGAATTTTACAGTAATGGAATGAGTAACCTCGTTAATAGATGGAAGGAAGTCATAGATAATCAGGGGAAATACATTCTTCATTGAATCTGTCATTAAATGTAACAATTGGTCACTTGTTTTCTTTATTCAAAATTCGGACAGAAATTATGGGATGACCTGATATATAAACATGGCAGAAAATGCGCTCATTGTAAGGATGGGAACGCTCACAATAGAAAAAGTTTTAAAACAAATAGGAATATTAAAATACATGTACGTACGACCAGGAGGCACTCAAACTATCCGGAAGAGTGAATTCGGCAAAGCGGCTTAGAGAACAGAACATACAGATAATATACTGAAGTCATAAGGAGCAGACGAAAACAGCTCGTAAAATACAAACCTAAATAGTTAGTATGACTATATAGCAGAGTGGGGAGAAAGAGTGAAGGTACATCCAAATGTTGATTATACAAGAAGCGATGTTGTGGAGAACCATGATCGACCACATTCTCAAGCGATACGACACATATGAAAAAAAGTAAAAGAAAATGAACATTTAAATCTATTTACTATTACCTGTGAGACTATTTCTAATTTAGTTAATCGATATCCACTTGAAAGCTCCCGACGAACTAATCGGTCTAATAGAAAGTATATAATATTCCTACATTGATAATAAGTCGTACCTTCCATGACATCGAAGATTAAAAATTTAAATTAAACGTGCTAGACATGTCTAAATAGAAACAAAATAAAATACTAGAAAAATATGGAGGTTTTTCTTTATTGCAACGCGTGAGTCAGCGTACTCTTAAAACAAAACGAAAGAAAGAAAAACTGGAGAAGAAACAAAGAAAGAAAGAAAGAAAGAAAGAGGGACTGAAAGAAAGAAAGAAAGAACGAAAGATAGAAAGAAAGCCGAGAATAGATAGATAGTCTGAGTGACTAAGTTTTCCATCATTAGTCGGACTCATTGAAAATCAAGTATTTGTAGTATATCAATTCTTTTTTATTCGATATTAGTTGATTTTTGTAATATTTCCATTTAGATGCTTTCAGATATTTCTAAAAATACTTTTGTTTCTTTCCAAATTCTTCGTACAAAGCATTTATACTATTCAAAGTATGCCAATATTGATAGATAAAACTCTTACCTGTCATGTCATTACCATTTCTTTCATGCCTCTGCGCAACTTCCGGTATTTATGTGTCTTTACATTTCAAGCTTTTTTTCACAAGTTCTTCCTGCACCTGATACTTCGCTTTGTCTATGATGGTTAAATCCATTCTTTCGACATTTTTTCTGAGAAATCTGTCCGCATCTCAAAATTCTATTAGGATCATATTTTCCTTATTCTCTCGTAGCAGAAAACAATCCTAATTCCCATCGTATGCCATTGAAAGGTAGGAAGTTCCATTCGGAAATCCGTTTCCCCCAGACGCAATGTCGCAAGTCTATCGCTATATCCATAAGAAATGTTCCAATGAGCTCCATTCTTTACTGTTACCGGCCCATTATTTCAAAGACAAAACCTGCTTTGCTACGTTCTCAGAATTGAATTTAGATTGCTTACGTATTTCTTTGATAAGAAAAGACTTCTATTACAAAACCTTCTTTCGAAGAAGCGCTTCTTTGTAGGATTTTGCTCGATACGATGCTTCCGCGATGATTACAATCAAAACCTCAAGTCTAGGGTCACCCGTCATCTCTCCTTCATGTCATTATAATCTTTAACAATATCTATTTTATTTCAATGACATCTGACGCTTGATTGTAGGTAATTTTCGTGCACTGAATATGGATTCCATCTCGGTTTAATTCTATCAGGTACTGATTCGTGTCAACAACTTATATGCCATTTTACATATTTTTCGAATTAGGGCTCCAAAAATCAATCATTATAACGATAGAAATGATGTTACGATAAAAAGACAATTTATATGAAGCGTTCACTGTGGCAAAATTTTCTTTCTAGCGTATTGTTGTTGACAAGTGTCTTTTCAATCACCAGCAATATCAGCCACCCTGTTGGAAACGTAATGGCCTTGGTACCATTCCCACATAATTTTGTTATTTTGGTAGAAATTCTCTCCTTTTTAGTCACTTATATCACTTCAATCAGTAAGAAACTGGTCAAGATGTCTATTTACAAAATGTATTTTTACGGTCTTATTGGCAATTCTTTGAAGACCCATAAAAATGTGTTTTGATTTCTGATATCTGAGCTATAATTGCCTAAAACGTTTCTATCATAGCATTTTCTTGTTAATTCATGACATTAGCAAAATTATTGTCTTTAATTAATGTTCTTATATATGCACCGGAAATTCTCGCCTTAGTTTGAATAAGAAGTGATTATGAAATAGGTACTTGCAATGTATGAAATTAAACTACAAACGCGGATTAATAGGTACAAAGTATTGCGTCTAATTTAATCAACTATTAAATCACGATAACAAAATTACTCACTAAATCAAATACCAATTCAAAATTACGTTAAAGCCCAAACTTAATTATATGAATCGGTTGAATAACTCGTGAAACGATTAGCTTTTATTTATTTTAGTGTCTCTCTAAAATATCCTACAGAAAACAGGAACGCTCGAGAAAATTCAAGAATTCCATGATGTTTTTATATTATATTTTTACCTTAATTTACTAAATTATTAAAATGTTTCAAACATGACGAAATTAAAAAGATTATAAGATGTTACATATATACATATATAACAATAGGTACAAATACATATATAAAAACCTAATTGAAAAATGCGTAACTTCAAAAAGACTTAGCGAGTATTGAGAAAAAACATCTTTATGAATACGACGAAAAGGGAAGAGTGTTTAGCAAAACCAGGACATGATAGAATAAAACTGAGTAAAAATTTCGGTTCAGTGCAAGCACGAGAAAGAAATGTCAGAAATATACAAAAAATGTGTTTTTCCCCATGGGTCCATAGAACAACCCCATTTAGTAATCCCCTAGCTCTTGAGCCTTGTGTAGGACGAACGATAGCCAAAAAAAACAAAAAGTTGCCCATGCTTAACATTACTATATCTCAGACACACCCTCACTTTTTCACATAACGACGGACTCATAAGCCCAATTGGACTCGGGAAAACTTGAACTGGGAAGCATGATCAGCTATGTTACGTTTTACGTCGTGATAGTAGAATTCAGTCGTGATGAACACTTAATACGTTTATGAATCACAAGACGATCATGTTCACGTGCCACTGTACAAGTTGGTAGCCTCTCTAATTCACTTCACATTCTTTGACTCCGTTAGTCCGCCTAAAGTCGCCATTGACCGTTGAACCTTACGCCCCACTGATACATGAAAATTCCTTTTCATTCGTGAACAACAATGATGGGTTATTCTGGGAGGGCATTGCACAGTGAAATTGGTCCCATGTAACCCAGATTAATTTTGAAGATCATCGGACGAATATTATGACCAAGACATTCACCCGATATGAAACTAGTAAAGTATCGAGAAGTGAAGAGGCCCACGTAAGATCATGCGCCAACAAATATCAGGAAGCTGTTGTCAGTTCATAAGACGCTATGGCTCAATTTCCTCAGTTGTCTATCGGAAGAATAGAACCGATTCCACGTGGAGTTGCTGCATTTTACCTGGCATGCATGAAAATCCAACTATTCGCGTTTCACAATTAGCGGTTTCACATATTCACATTTTTTTTTTACTTTAGAACTTATGTACTTGTAATTCGCAGAAACCACGACAATTCGCGTTTCTTTCTGAAAATGTGTACAAGTTATTCTCTGAGAATTCCCTCGATTTGCGTATTTTTTCGAGAAAATATTTTAAAAACATTTTTGTATTATTGCCCTGGTATTTAAGTAACTTAAAACATATAACACTCCATTTTTATGGTAACAAAATTGACAGAATTGTACATCTTCATTGTAAAAAAAATAAACGCAAAAACATGCGTAGTGCCCGGGCTTTGCTCTTTGTTAGGGGCTGCGGCTGGGGTCTTAAAAATGGCTTATGCTAAGTCTGGGGGGGGGGGCATCATCACAGTTCTATTTTTAGAAAATGTTTTAAACTTTATATTTTATGTCTTGTTACACATATTTTATACAGTATTTTCAATGACTGCATCGATCTATACGTAATTATTAGGTTGGTGCAAAAATAATGACGTAATAATGTCGTTTTTTGACGTTAAAAATACGTCAAAAAACGACATTATGACGTCATTTTTGCACCAACCTAATAAAAACGGTTATTGTATGTATGAAAGAAAATTTACGCTAAGTGCATAATCAACAATACTTTTTTTCAAAAATATTTTTTAAAGGGTCTGAAATGTTACTAAAGTGTTTAGGATGTAAGTTTAAGGCATATGTAGTTTTAACAATCACAATATATACTTATAAGCACTTGCGGGGGGTGGTTACAAGTGTTCGCGGATTCTAACTATTGGCAGCCAGTTCTGGTCCGTAATACTCGCGAATACGGGGGACGCACTGTAAATGATATAATATTAGGCATCGATTCCACGTTATTCGGCATGTTAGTGTATTATTTAGTAAACATTTGAATGTCACCCTGAGAGTATTAGAAAAAAGGTTTTTCGACTAACCCAAACCAAGGTGATAAAACTACTAGTATACATAGAGTAAAAGAATCTGAGAAAACGATATTAAGGAAGATGGGACAATAAAAAAACAGGGTTCAATGAGACAGAAGATAACTATTTAGGTTTTGTTTAAATTTTTAACAATCGGAGTTGACAGCAATCTCGAAAGCCGGAAGAATTTTCGACAATTACGACAATTATTAAAATAACACTTACGGTTACACATAGCAATTTCTCTCATAAGATAATGAGACCTAACTGCCAAATTAGTATTACGCTTAACCTCATTAAATCGACATACCAAAGCGGAAAGATTATTAGAAACAATAACCATTTAAATATTTATTGAAAGCCCAAAAGAAAGCTAAGTTACGGTTGTAGAAAAATGACTGAAGTCAAGTTGTCAGGTCAGAACTGATAACGTTGCTGATTATCTTTTGGTAATTGTGAAGAATCTTTAGATGCATAGTAGAAGCACCAAATCAGATGTGGCAAAAATGCACGGACGAACGGTAGACTAAATGTGCAAGAGAAATTCTGGTGCGAAAAACGGTCTCGCACGACACAATGAATGGACTTTATTTGCACAATTAAGAATATCTTGAGGAATTTTAACGATATATTCATTAAGTTTTTCAATACAAAAATGGCCGACAAATTCCCATAATAAGTACATCACAGATAAACTTTAGCAACTGAACCGCTATTACAAATATTCGCTTAACTTCGAGATCTCAAGCGACGTCACTGCTCATTTGAACAGCCTGTTCTTTTCATTTTATTTTTGCACTTACATATCAGGAACTTCAAAATATTATGCAGTGTTTGAATATTCATATTAATTTCATAAAATCTGAGGTTTTATTGAGTAAAGCCGCGAAAATTTCCACAAAATAAATTTGCACTTATAATATACCTATATCGTTGTCTACCAAATACAAGTGACAGTCATACACACTCAAATCCCGTAGTTTCCTTGAAGATTATGGAGCCACAATTCTCAAGTCACATAAGCTCCCCGGGAATTATGAATCCACAGCTCTGCAGTCCCATAAGCTTCCCGAGGAGTATGGGCCCACAACTCTGAAGGCCAGTAAGCTCCCTGGGGATTATGGGCCCACAGCTCTCAAGTCCCGAAAGCTCCTCAGGGAGTATGGGGCCACAGATCTCAAGTCCCATAAGCTCCTCGGGGACTATGGGCCCACACCCCTCAAGTCCCTTAAGCTCCGCGGGTAGTTTGAGTCCACAGTTCTCATAAAGCTAAACATCTTTGCTGTGGTTTCTGAGGCAAGTACAACGTTTTACAGGATGGATTTGCTAGCCCCTTTGCCCAACAAGTTTTGAATTCAAACTGTTTGTTCTTCTAGACTGGCTAACAACCAGGGCTTTAGAATCCTGTTTGTTCTTCTATTTAACATATAGCTGTGATGTAGAGACTGATTCATACCTTGCCAAGGCTCATTCCAAGCCGCTTTTAGACCACCAGTACATCCTAATTCAAATGACGGCACGATTAAATCATCCCCTTCAATTCCACTCACCTGTCACGAGGCTTTCTCTTTCACTTTTTTTGGTAACATTAATATGCGCTCCAATAACTAGTGAGTTTACAATCTTTACAATTTGGCCTCATGCGCGAGTTCCGTTAGAATTAAAAGCAATTCTTACATGGGATGTTCACATTCAAATAGTCGGAGAGCTCTCAAATAAATATGTTATTCTTAAATTAAAATATGTTTATTATTTTTTTTTTTTTTTATGTTTTTTGTTCCCACACCACACTTTCAAATTTGTTCGAATCTCGGAAGTAAAATAAACGAATAATATGTCAGAAAACATCGTGGAATTTTAATGATTAACTTCGAGCAAAGTAAATACTGATATGCCATCAGGTGATGTAACCAAATTAGTACCAGTTGGACGATAATTTTATTTATTATGAACACACGCACAAAGAGAGAATCGTTTTCATTCTAAAAGTATTATTTTTTACAATTGGAACTTATGTAATTAATAACATGTAATTAATAACTTTCAAACATCAAAAGCGTCATTTGAAGGCGCAGGTGTTTGTTTTTACGCATGACATAATCACAGTGAAGGGCTTTTCAGATCTGCGTTAAAGGAAATATAGAAATATAACAGGTGAAAGACGTGCTTTCAAGGCCATTCAAGATTTATGAAAAAAGATGTTACCTTATTGGAAAGATGCTGACAAAAATGTTCTTTCGTTCTATATCCCCTTGAAGTAGTTGGCATCTACCTCTAGACTTTATCTTTTAAAAAGTCAGATTAGACCAAAATTGTTTTTGTCTTTCCTATCAATTTGGAATTGTTCAGTACTCACTTTCGCGATTCGATAGAATTCAAAATACTTAACACCGTCTTCTGGAACGAATTATTCTTCAATCTGAAGCCTCTTTCCAAGAGACGCAACTTTGCAAGCCTATAGCAATTCTATCACGATTTCCATGTGAAATGTTCAGATAAGCTGTATTCTTTAGTACTGACAGTTCACACTTTGCAGCAACGACACGCCGCTTCTGCGGATTTCAATCATTTTCATTTTGTTTCTGTTCTAAATATAAAAGTTAAGTTTACTGTAATTTTTTCTCACAATAACAAGCAACATATGGAATCGTTTCGTCTAACCAGTAATAACATAAGCTCATCAACTCTACGGTCATTTTTCTTCCTTCATTATCCTCAGTCATCACTTGTTATCACCCTCTTTCATATCATTGATCTCGTTCGTCATGACTAATTCAACAGTAAACCACTGATTTTAGTGTCTTCCAAGCTTTTATTGAAATAATTCTAATAGAGAAAGATCAACAAATATATTTTAGGGCTTGTCCACCGACATTTTTCTATCGAGACGAGGTTGAGTTAAAAAACATTCGAATCAATTAAATTCAGCATTTTGATAAGGAACATTTGGAGGAATTTTACAGATATACCTTCATATAAATAATAAAATATAAAAGAGAAAATATAATCTTGGTTACACAGCTGAAGAAGATAAAACACTATTTAATTCTTTGTTGTTAGGAAACCTCTGTGTGTCTGTGTGTGAGTGTGTGTGTATCTGTGCGTGTGTGAAGGTTTATGTATTTTTGTAACCCTATATTTCTGTATCATAAATCGATGAATAAAGTAATGAAAATAATCAAAAGTAATAAAAAGGCATTAATTTATTTTAGTTCTTGAAATAGGTCACCCCCAAACCGAAAATCTATTTTAACATATACGCAATAATAGAAAAAAAATCAAAGTATTATGAAGGTTTATTTTTTAATTATGTAATTAGATAGTAGTTATGTATTTCTAACGCATTTAAGAGTTTATAGCCATAGCATAACATACAACTTGACAAATAAACAAAAATTCCAGACGTGCAGATTTGTTTTATTAATTTTTCACTTGCTAATGATATAATTGGGTATTACTTATGTATTTAACTCATTAAACAGCTTATAGCTATAGTATAACATACAAACAAACAAATAAACAAAAACTGCAAACTTGTATATACAATCAGAAACGAAGAAGTGTGCAATATTTAGTATAATAATAGCATAATATAAATAATTGTTTGTTAGAAAAAATAAATGTGAGCTTAACTTTCTCCTTTTGACAGAAAACAAAAGCTTTGAGGGTACTTGATTACCCGTTATAGACATTAGTTTGTTTTGGGAATTTCCAGAGATTAATGATTTTTTGTGCAATTGCAAGCTACTACATAGCTTCTGAAAATTATCTGTAAAGATAAATCTACAGATTTCGATTAGAGAATATCTTTCTCTGATAGAAGAATAAATTTCAAATGCATTGCTTTTGAATGTGGTCTTGCATTACTTAATTTAGGTATTTCTTGAAACGTCAATTTAGGAAATCTTAAGGAAAATTCTTCTTTATCTGTTCATAGTTGTTTATAATTTCACGGATAAACGGATACTCGATAGTGAGCGATGTTTTTTTCCTCCAAGTTTGTCATCCGTTACTACGCGAAGCCCTCGGTCAAGGACATTATATTGACAACCGATGAATTTTGGTTGTTCCCGTTTCTTTTGAGCAAATAGTCTATATAACTGAATATATTCGTGGTATGCGAAACAATTATCTTTACCCTCTTCCATAAATTATATTCATCCCAGAACAACTGTTGTTGTTTTTTGACAACAGTATCCGCTTCTCCATTTTGTAGATCTGATGCTCCTAACTTAATTCCCCTTCTATTCTTCAAAACAAGCACTTGATATCTGTTTATCATTCGATGACCAATTTTCTAAGTGTAGAGTTGTCTTCATTTTTTCCATCAAGTTTAAAACTCTTTTAATAGTGGATTTATAAATACCAGATTGAGTAGGTGTCTCAACATCATTCCCCTCTTGAGATAACTTTTCGCAAACATTTGCTGTTTTTCTGGTTGGTAATTTAACGGTGTCACAAATTTGGATGCAGTTTGGCTTTTCAGATACTTCTTCCTTTTTCTTGAGGATTATTCTTCAGAACTTTTTTAATCTTCAGATTCACTCTCTGATAAGGTCTTTGATTCAGAAATTTATATTGTTCTTGTTTTTGTTAATGATCTTGAATTTCGCTCTATGGTCACTTTTTTCTGTTGGATGGATGAATAATTTCGGAACTGACAATGTTTGCAGTTGCATATCCAACATGTCATTAGTTTTTGATCTGAAGATATAACAATTTGTTCCCACTACACAGCCATTCAAGATTTTCTTTTGAGTGTCAAAAGTTTCATTCAATGGATCATATTTTGCTCGATTCGCACATTTATCTTAGCTGTTCAGTACTTGGACCAGTTTTTACTGTATGACTTCAGTTGATAAATTTGATAAATTTAATTTCTTTTTCCATAAACTAGTTACTTCTTTTATACGTTCTTTTGTTTCTTTGATGGTTGCACCAAGGAACAGATAGAGACCAACAATTTGAAATTTGAGTGGTAACCTTCCATTGATTTCCAGTGATTTATCTTCTAGTGAAACAGTGTGGAGAGGCGATATCTAAAATAATAATAAGGATAATAAAGTAGGATGTGCTGTAAAATAGAAAACACCAAATGAAAGAGAGGCGTTTTCGAATAACCAAGATGTTAATATGCTGTAAAGACTTTGAAATGTAAATGTTACAGAAATTAAATTTAGAATACGAAATACAATCTTTCTGTAAGTGTAAAAGGATATCAGATTACTAACAGAAAATTAATGGAACAATAATAATTTGGAACTTTTAAAACACAAAAATGGATTTTTACACTATAAGAAAAGTTAAAATTAAAGATATTTTGATCTAGAATTTTTTTTTAAAAAAAGAATCTCTGTAGTTTACAAAAAGTGACAGAATATTTAAAAGCGAGGTGAAAAACAATAGTGTCTTGTTGTGAACCTTGGAAACCGATCGATGAAAAAGTAAATTGTTTATTCTCGGAGGAATGAAGTTGTACTTTGGTAGTATGTCAGTACGTTCGCACTAGAAAAACAGATACGTCACTAGTCTGGGACACTACTCCTGCTACTACTAATACTACTACTACTATTAATATTTCTGAGAACGAGAACATCGAAGGTTGTAGTATTTGCGCTATGAACTGACCAAAAAGGGTTAAAACGAAGGTCACATCCCTCCTTACCGAAATTATTTGAAGTATTTGTGTTTGTTTGGTTATTTCATGTACAAGAAACATTCCATCTTGTGCATCAAGAATTATTTTGTCTGTAGCCCTGGTATTGAACTCACAACTCTTTTGAATTCAGACCGGGAGAGAGCTATTTGATGATGCTTTGGCGCCCTGTGCACAATTTGCTCGTTGTAACTTCTTTTTTTTTTTATAATTCTACCTGCTTCTACACAAGTCTTCATCTTAATAAAGAACTTATTTCTGTGCTTAGTCTGGCTGTTAGTTACTAATGTTAACAGTTGGGTCATCATATGTTGAATAGAAGGATGATTATTATATACATAAATACTTACATATATTAATATTCTTGCGTTTTTATTATTATTATTTCATTTAGATTACTCGACTAGTTTCGGCCAACATGGCCATCATCAGGAGAAAAATAATTTTCTGCTTGCTGGTAGCAGTGAACTAAAGGAATGAATGTCTTGATGGAGAAAACGAACTTTTGTCTGTAGTTTTCACTAGTTTTTTATATTTTTTTAGCATGGATTTTGGACAGCTCTTTTGTTGGTCAAACAGTCTCTGTTATTTGAGATAAGAGCTGGATAGATTCATGCTGCTCTGAATTCCTTTGGTCATTTTGACAGTGTTATTGGTTCCTGGAAAGGGAATGTGTCTCTGTTAAGTGCGTGTGTCTTATTTGGTTCTTAGGGAGTGAGCGAGTATGATGTGTGTAAGCGTGTATATTACTATGCGTGTGTGTTATCATTTGACTCATTAGGGAGTCACTGAGTATGATGTGTGTAAGTGTGTATATTTGTGTGGGTGAGCGTATAAATGTAAGGCCTCAACACCTCCGTAAGCATATTTGTCTCGTGTGGGGGAGAAATGTGGGTAGGTTTTGATTTGTAGGGCTGTATATTAATGCTATCTATATTGTTAAAATTATGGTTAAGCCCAGCTGGATAGTGCGTTTTTAAACGTTGTATCCACTTATTTTCATGGAACACTTAAATCCTTCTAATGTTATCTGCTCTGGACTTTTCTATTCTCTCAATTATAGTGAATTTGGCATGGGTTTTAAAATTGTGTTTTTCTAGGCGGAAATGTTCTACAAATAATAATATATATATAGTAATCCCCTGTCGATTCGACGTATAACGACGGCACTGTTCACATTAGAAATTAACTATACACACACACATATATATATATATATATATATATATATATATATATATATATATATATATATATATATATATATATATATATATATATATATATATATATATATATATATATATATATATATATATATATATATATATATATATATATATATATATAATGAAATGGAAAAAGTCCGACAATTATTTTAGGATATATTTTATATTTTATAGATACAAATATTTAAGTGAATAACGGTTCCGTATAGGATACAGGTTCGAATCCTATCGGAGGACGAATATTTTCTGTGAAAATTTCTCGGACATTCTGGCCGTTAAATGTTGTTTAATACTGTTTATTATAAACAGAGCATTTACTTAAATATTTGTATCTATAAAAAAGAATGTATAAACATAAAAATGTGTTAATATATATATATATATATGTATGTATGTATGAATTGGGCGTATGTGCATCAATTTTTCTTTTATACAATTTTTGGGTAAAAACATCGAAAGTTCTGATTGTCGTTTTATTATCTTTTGTATACGTTTTTTTCTGATTCCCGCTACATATTGGAATACGAAACGTCAGGTCGCAAGAAACAAAGCTCTTTGAAAATTTTTAAATTATTCCAATACCGAGAACTCTTGCGAAATCTTCCTAATGTCTGACTTGATTTGCTGATTCGGGCATCAATTTCTTTGTCCCAGAAGTCATCGCGAGAGATGGTACTTCCCAGGTATTTGAAATGCTCATCATTGGCAAGCTGTGTGTCATTGATGACGATATGCCATTGATGATGTCCAAAGAAGCGGTACAATGACACTGTAAAGGCAAATCTCCAGGGGTGCAAGCTGAAACCCAAAGAAATAGAGGGACGCCACGAACCACAATTCATGATGCTGCTATCAACTGAAAGTATGTACGACGCGAGAAGCTCACCGCTGATATATATATATATATATATATATATATATATATATATATATATATATATATATTTCCAATTTGTAACTGGTAAGGATAATTTCAAGGACGATCTTAATCCAAAGAAAGCTCAAAATAATGGATTTCTTTATTAAAAGTCTTGAACGGAGGGCTGACATGTGGAAGTTCTCCAGCTTCTTGATGTGTCTGCGGACTATGCCCCAAACTTACAACCATATATTAGGGAGGGCGAAACCCCTGAATTTTACGCTGTCAGCTTTGTAGCCAGCCGAATGTTGTGTTGACTGAGAAACTCTGTTGCGAAGTCGTCCTGACTTGCTTTGCTGATTCTGGAATATATATATATATAAATATATATATATATATATATATTAGGTTGGTGCAAAAATAATTTCGTTTTCTCAGATAGTAACATATGTTAGAAAACGAAATTATTTTTGCACCAACCTAATATATATATATATATACATATATATATATATATATATATATATATATATATATATATATATATATATATATATTAATTACGAAATATGATAATATTGATTTATTTATTTAGTAAATGTTACTCTTGCACCTAGGGCCTACATGGACACCGACTTAAGTATAACTTAAAATTTAACATACATTCTGATTTTTGTGATTATTTCGATCAAATATTCTTTGTCGAATGAGAAAACGATTAAGTCGTGAAGAGATATTTAACAATTATAGAATATTTTAGCTGTCTGGCGCAAATCTGAGGTGGTCAGTAGCAGTGATAAAGGCGACAGTAATAATGGTTTACGACAATGCATTATCTGGTAAAGCACTGTAAACTTATTAATCAAATTGTCTTGTATCACTCACATGCAACACACGATAATTGATCACATTACAATAGCGGATTTTGTCCGCAAGATGAGCTAGCTAAACGTAGAATACAATAAACAGTGAGATCGATTAATGTTTCCCGCCCTAAGGTGATCGGGAAATTCTCTGTCTATTGTTATAGTAAATAATGGCAGGTTTTGTCAATATCCTTTTGCTAACCATTCATATGCGATTTCGTAAAGGTTAAATTAAATTTTTCCGCATTAGAATTATAGATGTGAAATATCTGAATGTATTTCTAGAGATTATGATTGATATTATTATATTCTTTACTTCGAATCCAACAAAGTAACCCCCTGGGGTACAAATATACGAATGACTCCCACCGCGATAATTGTATACCAAGCACATGCGTTAAAGGCAAATGTGTGCAATACGGTAACAGATTTTGCTCAAAGCGGAGCATATAGTTAGAGCAGTTAGGGCCCAGTATAGAATACATTGAGATAGGTTAACTCAGTCCACTCAGACGGTCCCCTGGTGTGGGTGTTTCCAACTATCTTGACATGACTCACAAGTTACCGTCAAAATTAAAAATATATATAATTGACCCCGGTTGTGATTCTCCCCCATTACTCCAGATCAAGAACAAAGATATTTCAGCCACTAATTACCATGCACAAATCCTTACGGTCAGGAAATATGTGACACTGAACGAAATAGTGTTTATATCCCATCTTAATTCCCCAGGCAAAACATGCAACGATCTCCAGTCAATTAAGAACAGAAATCATAAGGGTCATGGCTGCTGTTGCATCCAGGTATTATTAGGGAAATAATAACATGCCAGCAAGGTGAAGCTTGATTACAAATATACGAAGCCACAAGTTATTATCCTGACCAAAAGTATGACAAGGCTATAAGAGGCACATGCATCCCAGCCAAATATGTTCGATATTGTGACAGGTTTTGATAAAAGCGACATATAATTATGCAGTTTTGCTAGTTCGTTAAGGTGTAATTGGTAGCAAACATGACACGCTAGACCGATTAAGATTGAGAAGTGAGTCCGATCCTCACTGGGTGCTCCCTAGTTTCGGCCTCGCGCTACATCTAGCCATTGCTTTCTAAACTAATATAACTCTGCAGTTGGAGCCTGGGAAGAAATACCTTTAAGTTGAGTAACCAGCACCTGCTCAGATTCTGAGAGGATTTTCCGAAATATCTACATGAAATGTCCAACTCGCTTTCGCTTCCTCATCCTTATAACCAGAAAAAATAACACTCCACCCGACCATATTGCACCTTTCCTTTTCTAATGTTTAAATTATATTCAGTCATTTTTCAACTGAGTTTATCAAAAGTTCTGTCAAACCATTCCTTATAGAATTTCTAGGTAATATAATGAGTTTGAATCCATTTAAAAATCATTAATTATTCTTCATTGCATATTATTTTTGTGATATGAGTGAAAATTCACGTGTCCGTTTTTATTTGCTGACTCACAGTTAAAGTTAAATTCTAAAATAGCATCAATTCAAATTAACAGAATATCTGGAAAAGGCAAAGTGTTCTTTGATTGTTTTATATACTATAACCACTACTACTAATAATAATAATAGTACTAGAACTACTACTACTACTACTAATAATAATAATAATAAAATAATAACAATACGTGTGCTTGGAATGATAAAATGGAACACAACAAAACATTGTAAATAATCGCTGGAAATCCCAGTTTAAGAGAAATACAAGAAATTGTCTTGATAAGTGCAGTCCACACACTAAGAAGAAATTTGTGCATGAAGTACTAGTGATTTTATGAAATTTAG
The DNA here is from genome assembly GCA_963932145.1 of Acanthosepion lycidas. Classification (NCBI taxonomy): domain Eukaryota; kingdom Metazoa; phylum Mollusca; class Cephalopoda; order Sepiida; family Sepiidae; genus Acanthosepion; species Acanthosepion lycidas. The sequence continues at coordinate 127,080,033 of OZ010573.1, forward strand.
TAAAATAAATCATGAAATGTCCCCATAACAACACACCACTACCTGGCTTAGGTCTTTCCGCAGTCTTCTTAAGTAGTGTGACCATAGCAGAAATAAAAAAAATATTATGATAATGATCATAATACAAATACTAGAAATAAACGTAAAAATCTCCCCGTTTCCAACTTGAATTCACTGATGAATCTTAATTCTTAATGCAATGACTGAATCTGATCCTAACGAGTTCCCGGACTTTAATATACATTCCCCTGTTGTATTGTTAATATTTGAGCATAAGGACTTCAACGCAATACTGTAATAAGAATTATAAGTAAGAATGCAGATCATTATTTAAAGAAGTAAGAGGATACAAATATTAGAAAATTTTAGTTTGATTTTTTTCCATTTTACTGAAGCAAGTGTGAACACAAGAATTACGCTTCCTCTATCTCTTTCTCTCTCTTACTCACACACACACACACTCCCATGTCTTTTTTTTTCACTAAGAATCAACAGTCTTTGGTATGTATTTTCTGCCTTGCATTCACAACATAATAGTCTATTATTTATTAGGTGTTAGCAGAGCCTACCGTGCATGCTAACGACTTAACTAACTAAGGAATTGATAACAAGTCGAATAATACATACACAAAAACCATAATCATAATAATAGAACCTGTTAGAATTTTATGGGGCTACACAATACACACAATCAAAACTAACTACCCAGGTATTGTTATTAGAGACCGCGAACAAAAACATAGCCTCCTTATTGATATGGCAGTCCCTGCAAACTGCAATGTATCTCTGAAGATCTTAAAAAAACTATCTAAATACAAATACTTGAAATCGAAATAAAAAAAAATGTGAAACATGGGAACATCAACAATTCGTCTTGTATTTGGAGCCCTCGTATTAGTTGGAAAAGATTCCAGTAGACTCATTGAAGGGATTCCTGAAAGCCCAATCAAATAATTGTTCTCACGAGTAGATCCCACATCATACGAAGGGTTTTATCTATGTAAAATAATTGTGTGTGTGTTTGTGTGTGTGTGTGTTAATTGGTCAGTGGAAAATATCACGATGGCATTTGAGACCTTAGGTCTCTGGAAAGGAACCGGAAAGAAATATGTACACACCATAAATAAAAAATAAATAAAACAATAATAATAATTCGATTATGTAGAGTTTATTCATGAGATCTGGTAAATTAGTGTTGTGGGGATATAGTAATGAGGCGTCATGTATATAGCTAAAATATTAAGCATTTTGATATATTAAAATGGCTTAGATGCTAAGAATTTTGAAACATAGCATAATAAAATATCACTTAGATGAAATCTTATGAGAAATTTTATTTGTAGAATCTATTATTCAATGAGAAAAAAAAACATTGCTTGGTATAAAGTTTAAATTTTCTTTTGATTTTAATGTTCGGTAGAAGGGCGTCATTTTCGATTTTCAAATATAGTATTATAGATAATTTCACCGCTTCTTATATGGTATATCAATATATATGGTTTTATATTTAAGCTAGACATTACTATATTTTCATATTTATACTTTGTCGTTTCTCGATGAGATCGCTAGAATAATTATAGTGTGAAGGTCTGTTTTTTCCTAAATGTCTTATTAAAATCATTGCTTGGGATATTTTTGATTTGACGGTAGCAGTCATTATGCCAAAGATAGCAGTTTCTAAAAGAATGTTGGATTTGTATGTTTTTGATAAGGAGTTTAGATATCGTTGGATGATATTCTATAAAAGGTAACAATGATTTGTCTTTATAAGTTTGGAAATTGAATGTTACAATTTTCGTTTCATTATTAATTTTCAAGTTTTGTCTTAAATACTAGTATCGTTGAAAATAGATTTTAATTTTCCTTGTAACCACTAGATTGCATAGTCACAGTACTAGGTTTATTTGAGGAGGCAATGGACAGATTTTTGATTTTCAGTTAGTATGTTTATTCGTGTGCACTCATTATGTTTCAGCGATGTTATTCTTAAAATGGCGGATATGGACAGCGTTGAAGCCAGTGTCATTTTGAGTGTCATTTTTAAATTGTGGTGTCCATGAGAACGCTATTTTTATTTACAGTATTTACATTAGTCGGACTATTGTCCTCATCTTTGTAGCTATATTTGTCACAACGTTTCGGCTGTTGTACGCTCCGGCCTTCTTAAGGTGGTTGGAATTTCGAACTGAACCCTTTATTTCGATCACTGGGGTAGACTGTTCTAGTCCCACGTGCCATGTTTGATGGATGACAGTTTTCAGTTATCCCCTGCTAATTTTCCCTCTGAAAGTTCTCCACTGCCTTAACTCAAACAATTTGGGTCTGTCACTGGATCCAACCAACGCCTTTATCCACTGTGCCATGTGTCCTTGGGAGTGGAGAACTTTCAGAGGGAAAATTAGCAGGAGATAACTGATAACTGACATCCATTAAACATGGCACGTGGAACTAGAACAGTCTACCCCAGTGATCGAAATAAAGGGTTTAGTTCGAAATTCCAACCACCTGAAGCAGGCCGGAGCGTACAACGGCCGAAACGTTGTGACAAATATGGCGACAAAGATGAGGACAATAGTCCGACTAATATAAATGCTGTACATAATACCTCATCTCAGGCTATTTTTATTCAGCACAAAAATTTCATATCTAAAACTGTCGGCTTCTTGTTCCGTCATATAAATTATAAACTTGAGAGGTCATTGAAAAGATCTTGTCGCCTTTCTATTTAATGTTTGTGCATAATAACTATTGCCTTTGAAATTTTTTTTTTAATTGTCTGATATTTATTTTGTAGATTTTCCAATCGTCAGCTAAAAAACTTCTGAGCTGGAAAAATATTTTCCTGTGGCATTTTACGAAAGATGTAATTTAATTCTATCCGTGTACTTAGTGGCGAAAATAAGGTAATCGTCAATGCATTTTGGGAATAGGGTAACCATGGTTGTATTTTAAGAATGAGGTAAACTTTCATACATTTTGGGAATAAGGTAATAATTGATACATTTTGAGAATAAGCCACCCTAGCAAATCGGCATATTTTGATAGTATCAGCCAGTCATTATATATATATATATATATATATATATATATATATATATATATATATATATATATATATATATATATATATATCAACAAACTAAAGATTCAAAACCAAGTAGTATAGCAATGGTGCAGTAAATGATAATAATTAAAATAATAACAATCCCAGAAAATGTAACTGGTTTATTTTAGCACAAATTCTACACTTGAATATATATATTTCACATATTTCACTCTTTACCCTGAAATATAAGTAATAATATTGTGAATGATAATATAATGGTATTGTAAGTTATTATTATTATTATTATTATTATTATTATTATTATTATTATTATTATTATTATTATTATTATTATTATTTATAGTTTCTTTATTTTACTTATTTATATTATTTTATTTTTTTATTGCAAGCTGTCCGCCGACGTTAATTATAAACTATCCTTATTTATTAGCGTTTGAATCTGATTTAATTAGTTAATTTGGTATTGTATATTTGTGAGCCCTTATTCTTTAATTTTACATTGACTCAGTGTTCGTCATTGCTCTCTATGCATATAGGTGCCTATGTATATGTGGTTGTTTCTATATCCGTTTATAATATTCATGTATATACATACGTACATATATTTGCACATGTGTGTTAGTGTGTATACGTGTATATGCATGTATGCATGTGGGAGTATATGTATGTATATATATATATATATATATGTGTGTGTGTGTGTGCGTATGTGTATTTGTGTGTATATATGCATATATTTGTGTATACGTGGGTACGTGTATGTGCTTGTATATGTATAATTATATTTACATATAAGTGGGTGTCATATTTGTATGTTTGAGTGCGTATTTTGTTTGAACATTTAAGTTTGGTTGTTCGTTTTTATGTATATGTATGTGTATGTATATATATGTGTGTATGCATATATGTCTTTTTTCTTTGGTTTGTTTATAGCCCTATACCTGTACTTCAACACGTATATATATATATATATATATATATATATATATATATATATATATATATATATATATATATATATATATATATATATATGTATGTATGTATGTGTATATAAAATATTGATGCATGGTTTGTGTCGATTTATTAGAGCATTTATGCTTGAATTTTGGTGAAACTGATTATTCGCATATTTGTATGTGTGTGTGTGATTTACCTGTATATATATATATATATATATATATATATATATATGTCTGACATAATTTTCTTTTGCGAGGTTATTTATATGTGTGTTAGTTTTTCCTTCTTTTTTCATTTTATTTTAATCTTTTTTATTTTTGAATTTTTTTTTTGTCTATTTCATGCGTGAATATATGGTCTTGCCTGACCATATAATTGCTTATATATAAGTGTTTGTGTATTACGATGTGAATGTGTTTGTTCTGTCATTTGAAAATTCCCTTTTCCTATTTACCATGCATCAAATATGTGTAGCGAACGGGCGTCTAATTTAACGGATGAATTGGCACTTCGCTAAAAACAATTAATTTATTTTCCTCCTAGTTTCATTTCAGAATAATCTTGAAATAACAGCAAACTTATTGAATTTGACATTTGATTTTTTTAATTTTGAATTTTAAGTTTAACTGTTAACTTAAAAATATTTTTTTTATACTGATATCTAATTTAATCTAATCTTACTTTTATTACACTAATAGATTGCATTTACATTCAGCATTGTGTCATGTTATTTTAAATTACGCCATACTTGTAAATTAATTAGTCATCATAGGTTGCGCAACTAAATTTTCCCTCTGAGGGGTTTGGTTTGCTTTCGAACTATTAAAACCGTTTAATTTACATCGTCGTCATTACTTGACAAGGCACCAGAAGTGTGGAAACAAAATTGCAAATTTGAATATATATATATATATATATATATATATATATATATATGAGAAAATATAGTCTTAAGATGTGCTATATTTATAGGATAAAGCGCTCAATATCAGAGATAGAGCGTGCGTAAACATAAAAATATAAAAGGGAACACAGAAGTCAACACTTAGAGGCGACAGTCTGTTTCATTCTAGGCGCAATCGTCTGACCTGACGATTGCATTTAGCATGAAACAGGCGGTCGCCTCTAAGTGTTCACTTATATATATATATATATATATATATATATATATATATATATATATATATATATATAAAGACAGAGTTAATGATAGTTTTAAGGTATGCTATATTTTTCGTGAACGTGCTCAGTATCAGAGATAGAGCGCATGTAAATATAAACGTGGACAGTGAGGTCAAAACCATTCCATTGACGACGGCTTGTTTCAAGTTTGAATTTTACAAACCAAAACAAATTACTAAATAAACGATCAGAACATATCTCAAAATGCTAGTACAGAACAATTTTTTACCCCGTTACTTAAAAATGGAAAACTAAAAACAAATATATTGAAATGTTTAAATATATGTTCTATATATAAAGTAGATAATGTAACATAATTTTGACCAAGCCAATTCTTTAAACTAAAAAATAACATAACCAAACAACAAAAAAAATATATTATGAACAAAAAATCTAAACGAGTATATATATATATATATATATATATATATATATATATATATATATATATATATATATATATATCAGTATAATGCCTTTACATTCCTTGAGGAACATAGGGCTGCAAGATATCGTTGCGGTTTCTGTAACAAGCCAGTTTTAAGTGAACAGGCTGTTAGCGGAGGAGGGTCGGTTTGTCCCTCTCCTAGACCAGTCACCATTCAGGGCTAAGTGACCCAGTCTGTTCTGCTATTTACCCTTAAGAAGGGGGAGAGATTGGAGAAGAAGAGTATTAGCACGTAAGCTCTCCAATTCAACCGTACCCCCTCTTAGCTAGCTGTGATAGATAGATAGATAGATATGAATAAAATTAAACAGATATGGACAGAATTAGATAGATAGATAGATAGATAGATAGATAGATAGATATGAATAAAATTAAACAGATATGGACAGAATTAGATAGATAGATAGATAGATAGATAGATAGATAGATAGATAAATAGATAGATAGATAGATATAGATAGATAGATAGATAGATAGATAGATAGATAGATAGACAAAGTGAATCTGCGATAGATAGATAGATAGATAAATATGAGCCAACTGTGATAGGTATATAGATAGATATGAATAAAATTAGACAGATAGATATGAACAGAATTAGATAGATAGATAGATAGATAGATAGATGTGAACAAATTGAGATAGATTTGTTTCAACCGTAGCATACCAACCAGCCAACAGTTACAGCCAACATCAGCAATTCCAGCTATCAGTTACCTTCATCTTCATCTTCATCTTGCCATCTGCTGTCGCTCCAGTAGGATTCAGCTCCTGCCTCATTCCTGCCGCTCCCTCCAAGCAAAGATCCAGTTCTACTGAATCGCCCTTCTCAGGACACATTCTCTCGGCTCCTCACCTGCCCTTTTTAGGGCACAAAGACTTTTCTCGCCGTTACCAAAACTCCCCTGAAAAGGGAACGAAGTTTTTTCTTCCTACCGATACAGCGAAATAGATTAACCAAACCCGCATCTCGACCAACCTGAAGCAAGAAGGCCTACCGACATAGCACACAGCTTATGCTACAATCTCTGACCTACTAGTCATACCAACCCCGCTTCCAGGCCTGTTTACCACCACACATACAAATCAATTTACATCATCGTCACAGTTCAGATGGATAACGATTTCAGCACGACCAGCCGAAGCAATTCAAAACACTAGACAATTTGATTTTCCAATAAAGACATTTGGCATTATTATTAATTGAATCACCTTGTCCGAGTGATTCCTGGCCTGTGCATGTGAATTCTATCATTTTAATGATTGTATGGATAGTCTAACATGCAATAGATAGATAGATTGTTGACTGCTCTCGTTCCGCTTTCCATAACTATGGATATCTCATCCGATTTTGTATTATTCAGTTATTGCTAAACCAGGTTCTACTTTATCTAAATCTTCACTACCCAAACTAGGGATAGAACACACAAATACTATGTTATCAAATTGATTAAGAGATTTTTTTCACACAAATATATTGACAAACCAGGCTTTGTTTCTTTAACGTAACGTCTTTGTGCTTCGTTGTAGAGAGTGCATTGAGCTGAGAAATGGCTATAGTAAGTAGATAAATTTCAATATTTATCACATGACTAGCAACTTGTTGTGCTGTCTAAAGTACTTTTGTGTTTATGATGAAATTTCCAAAGTGCCTATTGAGGATGATGCAGAGGGTTTACTAATGAGTAGACAAACAATTATTATTTACTCTATTATATATTTGACATTTTAAGACATTTTTATGTTTATACATTCTTTTTTATGGATCCAAATATTTAAGTAAATAGAGCATTTACTTAAATATTTGGATCCATAATAAACATTATTAAATAATTATTAATACTGTTTATTATAAACAGAGAATCTACTTAAATATTTGTATCTATAAAAAGAACGTATAAATATAAAAATGTCTTAAAATAATTGTCTTAGATAGATAGATAGATAGATAGATAGATAGTCAGTCTAGGTTAGAAAAATATTTTATTTTAAAACAGTTCTTGGTTGGTCAGAGAACTTCTCAACCAACCATGTTTACTTAAACTCGTGTACATGTGTGTATGTGGGTGTGTTAGAGAGAGACAGACACAGAGAGAACATGAGAATTAAAGAAATGGACCTTGAGTGAACGAGATATTAATATTAAATGATCCACAGGCAGTCAAAATGATGTTCCATATACATATATCGCCATGCTTTGGGCGTTTACGTGCATCAAATCCACTTTTATTCCGAATAGGAATTAACAACATTTCTTGGAACAACGAACAAATAAACATATATTGCGTATGACTACCGGTTCGTCACGGATAAATGCAATTTTTTTTTAATTTTTTCTTTCTTCTTTCGCTGAATAATTTGTGAATCGCAGGTGTTCTTTTTTATTTATTTTTATTACAGATTTTGTTAACTTTTGGAATTCAAAACATTCTTTTTAACGTATTTTTCCAGTAATTTTTTCCAATATTTTACTCTTATCCCTTAAATTCTTTGCTCAAGTAAAATTGCTCTGTAGCATAATCAGATGACTAACATTTCCATATCATGACTATATTTATTCTATAGACGTGACTGATGAAATATATTATTTTGCTGAGAAAGAGTTTTTTCTCTTCGTCCATGTAGGTTAATACAGAATAGTTCTGGCGCAGGATCAAGCGATTAAAGTATTTTTTTTTTTTTTTTTTACCAATATGCTTTTTGAATTTGCCTTTTTGTTTCGGTTACTCTGAATACAAGCAGTTTCATATTTAATAAGATTTTTTGTCATCTACGTGTTTCCATATACCAAGACGAAATTCCGTGCTTCTGTTTCTGTTTGGACATATAATTGCAAAAAGTGTATATATTTTTCTGCATGCGAAATAATTCAATGAGATGTTTGCCCACATACACGCGAACACACAGCAATTATCTCTTCTCAGAGGGAAAATCATTGCATATTTATACAGTTACTTTTTCAAATGATATCCACTGACGCCATACGCCTTTTTACCCAATTCAGTAGTCTTTTACATACAATTTTTCTTTATGTTTTTTTTTTTTTTGGTTTGTTTCTTGTGAATTTCTCATTATCCAATATCAAGTTATCAGAGCAGGTTCTTTCTGGGTGCAGGCGATCATGTACCTCAACAGAATCATTTTATTTATTACCTGGCGAATTTGGCATGACTTCTTGGAAAAGACCGTTGTTTGGTTCCCCATTGTCTGCGACATTTTTATAATTCAGGCTAGGTGAATAAGCACCGTCTATTCTGCTATCCAAATCCTAACCAAGGAAGCTATTCGACATCTACTAATGAAGTTTCCTAAAAGCATTTGGGCAAAATTGAATACAAGGGAACAATTTCATACCGATTCACCAAATCTACTTCTGACTTCCATTTCATGCGTTTATATATATATATATATATTTAAGTAATTCATCGAGTCTGATAGAAATCTCAACAGAATACAGAAAGCACTGGAGAGCCATTTCGTCCTATATTTGGGACTCATCATCAGTACGCATCCACTACCGAGAATTGAAACCCTGACAGTTAGCTTGTCAAGCAAACATCATACCAACTGTTCCACTGGGCCTCGGTGACGAAGAGATTACAAATCAGACTCAACAAAGCGCCGCTCACTCACATATTCCGTGAGTTCTATGTAACAATAGGACTGTGCCCCCTGGAGCCACGACTACTCTCACCAAGCCGCTTCGTCACCGAGTCCCAGTGGAACAGTGGAGATTTGTGTTGAAATCGATTTTTTGTTTTACGCTGTTTTTGGCTAAACAGTGGCGTAGAAATAAAAATGAGGTATCGGCGAGCTCGCCATGATGTAAGTAACTTACATACCGAGTTTGAACGAAATCGGAGGAAAAAAGATGAATTTTTATCGGCTATATTTATTAGTGATTTATTGAAAATTATCATAAGACCCTATCTCTTTATTGGTACAAGTATGTGCCAAGTTTGGTCAAAATCGGTTGGATGGATTTCGAGTGAAAGGGTATCGCACAAACAGACAGACAGACACAGACACACAGACATCCTCTGTTGTTATATATATATATATATATATATATATATATATATATATATATATATATATACACATATATATATATATATATATGTACACACACACACACACACACACACATATATATATATATATATATATATATATATATATATATATATATATATATATATATATATATAGCTTCAAGTTCACTACAACATATTGTCCTACAGAAAAATGGTCCAGTGGATTAAAGTGTTGCTTTTTGAACTTGGTGATATGGAGACTGTGGGTTGTGCAGTGTGTATATTCGGTCAGTGGAAAGGAATAAGCGATACATGACTAGTACTAAATAGAAATAAGAACTCAGTGATATTCCAAGACATGAAAAGTGGAATGAAAACATTTGTGACATCTACTGACATGTGCTGGAATTGAAATTTTCAAACAACAACAATCAGGAGCCTGCTGTGTTTATATATTTTAACCGATAATATCAATTTGAAATAAAATGAGACTTGAAATTCTTATTGAATAAATTATATCTCTACAGTAAAAAACTTAAATGTATAAATCGACTCCAAAAGAGAATTAAATATAAATCTAAGTCTATTTTAAATGCCCAAATTCTTAAATGTAAATTAAATTTAAAGGGTTCCTAAGTTTCTCAAAAGTGATAGTTCTACCAGCAAACATATTCATGCTTTCCACCGAAAATTTATAGCTACTGAAATGACAATAAGTTAAATTCTGTTCAAATAATACAGGGCGAAATCTTTTATATGCCAAAGTATTGGCATTCTATTACATAATCAGTCAAATAACGTTGACCTTTGAGGAACGAGATTTTATCATTTTCTTCTCATGGGGTGGATATTTATATAACTTTCTAACTACCGATCTGCGTCTATATCATAAGTTCAATTGTGTTAACTTCCTGTTTCATGTCGGCAACCTATATTCATTGCAACCGGATTCTGTATTTAGTTTCTATAAAGCTACCATCTAGGTTAACTCTCTAGGGTGCCTAGACTTTTTTGATGTTCTTCCCTGACACCGATTACAAAGTTTACCCGGGCAACTCTTATGATGAACTATGTACATACTGTTATCAGCACAGATAAATTCCACTGAGATCAATGGTTCCTGATAGTCAAAATACGGTTTTGACCTCTAGTATTTCCTGGTATAAATTATATACGGCACAATTTGTTTGATTTGAGTGTTAAATTTGTTACTTTTGTTAAATTTTCTCTATTATGTTTTGACTCTCCACAACTTCTTATTCTTTGTAGGTCTTAGCAGTGTTTTATTATTTACTGTTTTTCGCCATCTCTGACTTGACATAAATTTACACAAATCCGATGTATTCCTCTTGGTTTCAATGTATCATGCAAATGTCAGATTTTCCAATCGTCCTTAGTGAGCTCTCTCCCAGAAATTTCAGCTGTCTCTTTCTGATTTTATAAGTATAAGTGTGCGTGTTCTTTTTTCAAACCTTCTTCATTTCTCACATGATTTGCGCATCGTATTTTCAAAATTATTCTGTGTGGAAAATGTCCAGAATTCACTGCCATACTTCAGAACCCGTTTATTTATTGTAAAAATAACATAGTATCTCTTATTACTCTGCTTAGTCTCTAGGAAGCATTTTTCTCTATTCCGCTGCGGATAGAATTTTCGTGTCCCATTTTCCATCGTTTAGATGTGCTTTCAAAATAGATAAATTCATTTACTTATTGAAATAAGCAATTGAATATTCACGATTGACAAGGTAATAAAAAAAGACAAGCAAGCTGGAAACAATGCAAAGCTTAATTTTTTTCGTACTGAAATATGAAACAAAGTATATCATGAAATGTAAAAGTATATAAACTAATAAATATCTATATAATTTTGTGATGGAATTTCAAAGTCATTTTCTCTTTCACTGCAAAAACTATAGCCAAACATGTAATATGCTTCCGGTTTATAAATAAAATCAGGTGTATCTTGTCTTCTTATATATCAAGTCATTTTCCTGCGAAACCGTTTTCCACTAGCTCTTTTGATTTTCAAAATATTCTTCGCGAAACCTATATAAGATTCAGGTTCTCTCGAAAATGGTTAACTCATTTGAGATTTCATTCGGATGTTCATCCGCTGGCTTCAAACGTTATTAAGAAATATAATTTTGTGTTTATAATCGGGCTGTAATTATAAATTACGGAAGACCAACGAGAATAAAATTGCCTTATTTGAATTAAACATTGTTCTCTGCTGTTAAGGCCCCTACTTTTGCGAAACACATGCGGATAAGTTAATTTGATTTTTCAATTTCAACTGAGAAGTGTATCTACTAGTATCAGTATCATCTCATGAAATTTATATGATCTTATTTTTATTTTAATCTCATTTATGACATTTTCCATAAATGAAATATCAAAATTAATAATAAAATGAATGGAAATACAAATAACACAGTAAAATGTAATAAATGTACATAAAATTATGGTATTTTATGTACACTTCTGATAAAATTTCATAAGAAAGGTACCTATAAATTAATTAGATGCCTTTCTTATGAAATATGAAATTTAATCTCACTCTTAACAGTCTTATTTTAATTTCATTATAATATATTTTCCATAAAGCATCGTAAACGTAAAGGTGAAAGCTAAGTACAAAAAAAAAATTAGAGCGCTGAAAGTTTTCATTAATAATAATGTAAATAATAGTAAATAATTTGTCCATTTAAATGTAAATAATTTCACTTTTCTCCATTCGTAGAACAAATTATTCTCACGGAATCCGTCAAAATGTCATTCATCACCTGTCAAGTGAAGCGAAAGTTTATGACCTGTTTCGTTTTATTTTCAAATTACATCTTTTCGTCTTAGGAGCTAAGTTAAGTTTGGTTACAAATATTTTAAATAAACATTATAATTTCTGATTTTCTTAAAATAAGTTTTGAAAAGATAATAATTGATATTTAAAAGAATTTCAAAGGGAGATTTTCAATTTTTTTTTATAAAATGAAAAAAAATGGTCAATTTTGCTGACTCAAAAAAAACAAGATTTTTAACGAAAATTTCAGATATGCTATAAACGATTAAAAAATGTAAAAAAAAAATACCCCCAAATATGTTGATCTTTGCTCTTAATAATAACGTAAACAGTTAGACGATAAAAGTTTGTTTTCATCAAGTTTACCGTCTTTTTCTTCATGATATGCTCTTTTTTAGCGATCTCGTGGAGGTACCTATATTAAATCTACTTGGAAAATTAGATTTGTCGTTCTTCAACGCTCAAATACAAATCGCTGACATATTAGAACTATGATGAGCAGATCTTAGTTATAGTTTCTGGGGAGTGAATCACCACTTTGAAAGGGCGAGTTTTGAACCGTCGTTTACATAATTTCAGTCGAAAGACTTGGTCAACTTGTTATATACTATACAAGCAATCATACTGCAAGCTGCAATCATCTCCTCAAGTCAATACTATCAAGTCACCACCTTAAAAAATCAACTACAGTCACATTCGAACTCGGCTCCCATGGTCGGAACGTTGTAAGCACATGTACCGTTTTCCACAACTTTTCAAGATCTTCAGGTTTCATATATTTTTGTGTATCCTTGAAGACCACATATTCCTATTGATTTTCTTAATATGCGTAACATTGCCTCAACAGATGTTTGTTATAGTGCTCAGTAGATTTTTTTATATTTGTTTGTTGATAATCTACTAATTTGTCTATGTTTGACTGAAAAGAATTTCCAATAAGAAATATTATTAGATGCGCAAAACAGATATATTTCCTTATGGCGTATTCCATTTCAGTTCGAATGCTTTGTGATTTAGCTATACTTTGCAGCAACCAATCTTTATGTAGGGAATATGCATATAAATTATCATTTTGCCTGATATATATATATATATATATATATATATATATATATATATATATATATATATATATATATATATATATATATATATATATATATATGGTAGTCTTCCATCCACTATTGATATTACGTTGTCAGGTCAACATAATATGTATATTATTTTATATTTGATTAGTATGCAAACACCTGTAGTAGTTGATGACATATATGGCATCACTATAACAATAACCAGAACGAAAACCAAATTAGAATGTTGGGAGTTGAACGGCCAGAAGCATGTTGATACAAATGATACACCCGTCCGTCTTCAGGACTTCGCAATAAACCCCACTTTTTGGGGATGCGATTCTGATTCTAGAGCTCCTTCAGGATATCGAGAATAAATGCTAATTATATTGAAATGTATTGGAATCTACAGAGTATTCGTAAAATGTCCCACTTGAAAACGCTATGTGTTTTGGAGAGGATATTTCTTGAGTTCCTTAAATCCCGGAGAATCCTTCGTGTATAATCAATATTATAAAATTTACGTCTATATTTTTGTATTACCAAGTTTTATAGGAAAATAAGATTTGAATATACGACCAAATAAACGTTTGTCAAAAGAGTCCATACTAAAAAATACGGAAAGAAAAATGGCAACCGCTACATTCAGCAATCTGTTCATATTTACTTTTTTATGTCCCGTGTCCCACCAGAACGTAGACGATCATGGCTCTCCACAATTTCCTGTCATTCATAGCTCTTAATATATTTTGTATTTTTCTTATTTATGGTAAAACAAAGGTTGTGTACACGTTTAATTTTTGTTTCCATTTTCTCGAAAGTTTCATCGTTGCTCAAATATTCGGTCCATAGTATCTTTCTATAAAACCAGATTGTTGCTTTGAAGAGATTGTCCAACATCCACCACCATATAAGTGTACGGATATCAAGTAACAGTTCAGTTCCATAGTTAGAAGAGAAGAGATGATTTCATATCATTCCAAATGTTATTATTAATGTTATTAGCACGTAAGTAAATGTAATGAAATCGACTGGAATTCGAACTCGGCTCTCCGATTCTTCAGTCATATATATATATACGCGTTGTAATATTTGTCGTGATCTTCTGAAATGCGACACGATTTTATCAGGTGTTCTCTATGTAATATCAGTTATTTTGTGCGTAGATTAAATCAAAGTTTGAAGAATTTCTTCAGAGCCGCCATGAATTTAATCAAAGAATAGTAATTCTAAGCATTGGAGCCTGCATGAATCATCTTGTATGTTTCTACTAAATTAAATGGCTTCTTTCACCAGTGTTGACATTAACACGATATCACACACTATATTTTCCTACGAAGACTCAATTCGAGTTTTGCCTGCAAGATTCAGCGTCTAAATACTATCTGCCAACACTTAACAAGTAATAAATATTATACCATCTTGTGATGCATTAATATTCTTTTGTATATTTTTTAATTCATGTTATATAGACTGGTATTTAGTTAACCTAGCCGAATCTGTGACAAGACCAAATGAAAACGACTGGATTTCGGACTCGGCTCTCCGATTCCACAATCTGAACCGCTATCCATTACTCCACTGTGCCTCCTTATATATAAGTACTGAATAATAATATTCTATAACAATACAATATATATATATATATATATATATATATATATATATATATATATATATATATATATATATATATATATATATATGGATTTATATATACACACAAACACATACATACATACATACATATATATATATATATATATATATATATATATATATATATATATATATATATATATATATATATACGCACACATACACGTATTTAGTTAACTTGCGACAAGACCAAATGGATATCAAATTATTCCGTGTCAGTCATTGTAGTACCCTGGAGGTTTTTAAAATTTGTTTTTAGAAATCCATTAATTTACTATTTTCATCCACCATAAGGCCTAAGAGCAACTCAAGTTAGAATGTGTTGTAACTTGTACTCGCCAAAAACCTTGAGATGGAGGCGGGAAGCGATAGAATTCAAAAGTTTGTCTGGCTGTCGTTGCAATCTCAAATTATTGTTATCCGGTGCGCTGTGAAAAGCTGCTAAAACAGGCAAGAGTTTAAGTTTTTCTCCTTGCACATCGAGTCTCGGGTACAAACCTTCTGAGTTGCGCAACTGTCCGAGTTTCCCCGCCCCCATTCCGTAGACTTAAAAAATCCGATAAATGTTAGTGAATTGGTCTGCTGTATGTTCATAACAGCTGACTCTAGACTTGAAGATGTAGGGATCGGGGAAACATCCACTTGTAAGATGGAAATTAGGAGATTCGACTGGGTGTCTAGCGGATTCTGGCTGTAAAGTTCTGAACTGGTGGAATTAAAGAATATAGCTCGTCTAAATATTTTCCATGGAAATGAATCGTCAGATACATCCGTCTTTGGAAAAGTGGCTGTACGATAGAAAATAATCACTCCTAAAGCCACTTATAAACTTTTGAACTCTGTCAAGGTAGAGCAGCTTCCGTCAAGTTATGGCATCAATACTCCATATTTGGCCTGGGCTTTGAGCGAATGAAGCCTGTAAATCTTAGTGGATAACTTTTATTCTTCAAACCTCGTGAAATGGCGTTAAAGAATCACAAGGAACTGGACCAAATAAGAGACTGTACTGGGTATGACGATAAACGACATCCGCGTCCTGGGCAAGACGATAAACTACGTCCAACAGCAAGGACTGTGATCAGGAGGTTTTCATGAGCCTGGAACCACTTCTAAATTGCTGGTGTTCCCAAGTTCACCCTGACTTGGGGTGGTAGCACCTGTTATGATCCCAGCTCTGGGCAAATAGTTAACCGCAAACATGGGGTCAAAACACTATGAAAGTGTAAAATAGGTTTTAATACCAGAAATACTTTGTAAAAAATTATTACCAGCATTAATTTTGTTTAAAAAAAAAATATTACCTGCAATACTTAAAAAATACCAACTATATATATTTGAAAAAAAAAAATATATTACCATTTTTGTAAAAATATTACCAGAAATAGATTTTTGACGAAAAAAATATTACCAGAAATAAATTTTTGAAGGAAAAATTATTACTAGAAATAGATTTTTGAAGGAAAAAATATTACCAGCAATAAAAATTATTGGCATTAAATAACCCACTGAGGTGGACATGCCATAAACCAAACCAAAACAAACCAAACCAAAACAAACCAAAACAAACCAAATAACGGAAACGGCCTCAATAGCCGGAACAACGGTAAGTGGATATCACATGTAAGTGGAAAAGAAAATAATGACATAATAATGATGTTGAATGTCCACGCTACTACAAACTATAAGTTAGGAAGGAAACCTCCATCAATACAGGAAATATATCTGTTACTGTACCAGAGAAATTTATTGTTTTTCTAAAAATTTCTTTTAACATTTTATAAATTCCAACTGATATTTACAATGTCTACTCTGAAAATCAATATTTCCGTCGAAGGGAACAGTTAATATTACCATTGCTATTATTCTTCTATGGTCTCGAACATAGACACCAGACATATGAAATATGCAAGATATTTCCATATTGCAACGGCTCGGTGAATATTATAAATATTTGTGAAGTATGGTTTAGTCCTTTAACAAAAATCAAGTGAGAGTAAATGAATGAAGAATAATTTTGTTATCTTAATATGTTAATAGATATGGTCTGATGAAATAATAGTCTTTTTTCATTTTCATTTTATGGAAAAAATGATCAACCCTGATTGGGTCCAACATTTTTGATTCCTTAATTAAAATATAGTGATGATTTTTTTTCTAATTAGTTAAACGACATTTCGGGATCGATTTCAACAGAATGCTGAAAGCCCTAGACGAACGTTTCGTCCTATATTTGAGACTCATCAGCTGTGCCCATCCACTACCGAGAATTGAAATTACGTTATCAGGCAAACGTCATACCAACGGGCCTCGGCGGCGAAGAGGTAGCGATTTGGCTCGAGATATATATATATATATATATATATATATATATATATATAGATAGATAGATAGATAGATAGATAGATAGATAGATAGATATATATATAAAATCTATACAATAATTATGGGCAAAAATACAATTATTCTTACAATATAATAAATGTTACGTTTTAAATAAGGCACAGATTGTTGATAAACAGTACAAAATAAAAATTCTTAGTGTTAATTACGCCATTTGATAATTAACTGTATCGATAGAATATTTCATCGCATGACAAAACTTGATTACCTAATATTTGAAAAAAATATCTACATTATTAAACATATGAAATCAGCGTAAAAAAAAAATATATTCCTCGTTGACCTCATGAATAATGATCGTCAGAGGTTAATTATTTCAGTACAAATAGGGTTCACGAATACCAACCCTCAACTCATTTCTATAAAAGCGAATGCCTTTACCGAAGCCTTATTTAGCTACCTATTTATGAAATCATTTCAAAAGTTCAGAGCTGATTTTCATTGTTAAAATAAAATGACTGCAAGTTGAAACTCGCATTTTTTTTTTGGTCCTGATTTCTGGTGTATTCTAGATTGAAACTTTGCTTCGTTCAATTGCGAGTCAGACTCAACTGGAGGATGCTTTTGCCTTGTTATGCTCTATCAACTGCGGAAAGCTGTAGGCTTAGGAACCCCGAAAAATTTTTCAAAATGTTTATTTGGATTGTAGTATAGCTCTTTGGACGATCAAAAAGTGGTTTGAGAGAATTCTTCAGAGTGATTTTAACCAAATCTTCCGAGGTCGACGAAGGCGCTCTGCTTGCTATCGTTGAGAATAAACCGAAAATTTCGACTGAAGAGATTGCTAAGCGCTTGAAAATCGATATTTCAAATTTGTGTTTGAAAATTGATATTGCATTTGAAAGGACTTAGATACAAGGAAAACATTTGATTTAGGAAAATCGAAAAGGTGTCACTTTCAAAACAGACCTTGTTTAAAGAGTTGAAATGTGAAACCATCCAATACCCACCGTATTCTAATGTTTCAAGCTCCTTCTGTTTTTGGTTTGTTCCAGGCTCTACAGAACAATTTAAATGATAAAATAAACTGTACAGTCAATTGAAAACACACTCGTAAAAACATCTTCCTTAAAAAAACAAGAGGTTTCTAAGAAAATGCCATCAACAAGCTTTGTAGAATAATGCTCGACAGCTATTAAAACCGATGGCGACTTTGTAATTGCCAAATAATGGCTTCCAGTATCTCAACATAACGTTGAGGATTATGGCCCGACAAAAATTCATGTCGTTAGTAGCTCTTAATAACTATTTATTATCTCTTAAACCCTGTCTTGCCATTCTATTTACTCATGTTTTTCATTTTTCCTTGTTGCCTTCAAGGCTTTCGGTTACATCAAGTCGAAACGCTCGATACTGAAACTAAGCCCTGATCAGAATAATCGCAGTATAAACACTATTGTACTGATAAACCATCAGTTACCTCCCCTTAATATCTAGGAGATATAAAAAAACACCGTTTCATATCCGTCGGTAGACGAGAAGTCGGAGTAAAGTGCAATAAATCTTTGGTACAAATTTATTCACTGGTTTTATTTTTACAACTACTTCATACTTTGCTAAAATTTTGGAAAGCCTCTTTCTGTATATAAATTCGTCTTCAGATTTCAGTGTCGCATTTTCCGGCCTCTGTCAAGACACTTCTCATATATTTAAATTGTTGTTTTTTGTATCTTCAATTTCTAATGTTCATAGTATTGATTTAAATTAAAATAGTTAATGATACAATTATTGAACTGTTTTTTTATTTGCATATACATCAATAATAACTGACCTGGTAATTCTAGAACTGTCTTTTGGTGAACCGGAATTTTGCTTTCAATTATTGATTCAAATGAAAATGTAAATTAATGGACTATTGTTTTTCCCCTTTTGGATTCAGTTTTATTAGTGTATCTGAAAAACAAAATTGATCTCTTCCTTTTGAACAATAATATATAAACTTTAATAATAACGGCCTTGGTAATGACATTATTAAATTTTCTACTGAAACAGATTTTTAGTAAGAACTACTACTTTAATGAACACACACTCTTCAAGCCAAGAGTCAATCACTATCTATCCTCCTTATCCTCATAATATTCACTTTTTACTGCCTCCACCTAATATTTCTGGATCTGATAATAAACTTCAAGAGGTAGCAAGCCCTCTGATTGAAAGATTGGTTTTGAGAAGAGTAGAACCACCTCTTAAATGACCATGTTCCAAGATCCACCCAGGATTCCAGGAGAGAAAAGATAGTGATTGTTGTTTCATTTAATCTTTTAGAGATCGTAGTTGATAGGAGAGCAAAAAACCGCAAAGAGTTCCATAAGCGAGAAGTTTGAGAGCATAAACTATCATCATAGAATGTATTGTTACGTTTAACATCTTCAACAATTCAATCATGATATCTAGCTGCTACTCTAGTATTGTGTTTAATTTCGGGAGGTTGATGTATCAGATAAGAAATCTCATTAGAACAATTACCATGAAAATATTATGGGAAATTTACATTACAGCAATGTCATAATCCCTAGATATATACCTCTACCTGTTAATGAAAACTGTTGAAAATTCAAGATATGCTACATGCAATACCAAACTCTCACTCCCCTAGACACTAAGCACAGTTCTCCACAAAAAAATCTTCACAAATGAACAGTTTTATATATTGTTTTTATATTTATCTTGATGTATATATATATATATATATATATATATATATATATATATATATATATATATATATATATATATATATATATATATATATATTAATATGTGGGTTTTTTGTGTGTAAGAAGTATGGATTACTTATATTATAGTGTATTTATTTATTGTACATTCTTCTATGAGGAAACATCTTCTCTATCTCTTGGTAAATCAATAAAAGTGTTTTGGCCTCGCTTTCAAAGCTATCATTAAATATTCATTTCGTTTACAGAAGCAAGGAAAATTCGTGATGGCAATGACTTTCCAATTAGCTAACTGTATTTTGAGATGATTATTTTATCAGGTCTGTGCAAGTACCTTTGTCTGAGTTGGAGATAAAACTTATTAAACACCTTCCTGTATTGGCTTAATTAAATGTTCTCCCCAGAATAAACAATCTAGACGATATTTATAAAACATACTACATTTCTTCGGAGAAACGGCGATTTTCTTCAAACTTTGCCAACAGAAATTCTCTCCAAATTTTCTAGTGCTTTTCACGAGGAAATACATTATCTACAAATTATTTATATGATTTACAAAAGTGTCAGTTCGGGCTTTATAGCGAATTTTCAAAAGTTATTAACCAGTGCTCTAGTATCACTTGCATTAATCATGGTAGATATTATATTTCACGGAATATCAATGTTACATAATTGTTAGCAATCTCTTGGAGGCAGAAAATATTTATATATACAGTCGGGAGCATAAAGATCAGAACGATGTTAATAAAAAGACGAAATGTGAAATAAGATTTTATTTTAAATCTTCATAGCACATTTTATCAAGGAAAAATAAGGATATAAAGGTAAATTATATAATTCCAAAATATAAAGCTCAATAAACTTATTTTGATAAAGTTATAAGAATAATTATATAACATTCGAAAAAATAGATGATCAAAAACATGAGAACGATTAACAAACTCATACTATTATAATGGATACATCATATTCAAATGAAAATAGCATTCATAATTTATTAGTACTTGATGTGTAGACCTTTACTTTCAATAACAACTTGACATCTTTTGCTACATGAGTGAATTAATGTCTTGCATTCATTAACAGATATTTTCTCCCATTCTCCTTTCAAATTACTCCATAGTTCTTCAACTTCTGTTGGATTCTTTTCCTTAGCTCTTTCATTTAGTAACTTCCAAACATTCTCATGTCTGGGCTTTGAGCATGCCACTCCATAACAGTAACATCCTCCTCAGAAAGAAATGTCTTAACAGACTTCGCTGTGTGACACGTCGCGTGATCTTGCATAAATAGAGCTGGTTGATTAATTGAAGTTCTCAAATTAGGTACAACATGTTTCATCCATATCTCTTTGTATACATTTGTGTAGATTTTACCGAGGAGCCTGACAAGCGGTCCTGTAGCAGCAGTTGAAATCATGCCAAACACCATCACACTTCCTCCTCCAAATTTAACGCTGCTTTTAGTGCCCTGAGGCAAATATCGTTCCTTAGGACTGCCTCAAACGAATCTTCTCCCTTCACAATCGAACATGTTAAACTTCATCGCTGAAATGAACACAATCTCACTGTTCTTCAGTCCATATGATGTATTCAGTGGCAAATTTCAATCGGCTCATTTGATTTTTTTTAGAAATGTAAGGCTTCGTAGAGGCTACTCAAATGTTCAAACTTATTTCATTAAGTCTTCGGGAAATAGTGTGCCTTGATAATTTTAATGCCAAGGTTAGCAATAGCTCTTTTAGAGATATTGGTTGCTGTCACAAATCGATCCTTTTTTTTTTATTCATTACCAATCCGTCTGTCTTCCCTTGTAGTAGTTTTCCTATGCCTGCCAGGTGGTTTCTTAGCTTCACATCACCAAGTTTCCTCAAGTTTTCTTAAAATACTATGAATAAGAATTATATATCCCCACAGTCTTTGAAATATCCCCAATCGAGGGTTTATCTTCATTACATAACTTGACTATCAGTTTTCTAAGTTCCAATGACGTCACAATTTTTTCGCCATGTCTGCAATGCAAGAGCCAGTAAAGAGTCGGTGTAATTTAGTAAAATACCCTATTTTATATTCTTACCCTAAAAAAATTTCAATGGTTCAAAATAATTATTAAATTTTATGGATTTATTTAATCGTTCCGATGTTTTTGATCATCTATTTTCTTCGAATGTTGTATATTTATTCTTATAACTTTATCAAAATAACTTTGATCTTTATATTTTGGAATTATATAATTTACCTTTATATCCTTATTTTTCCTTGATAAAATGTTCTTTGGCGCTTTAAAATAAAAAAGTTATTTCACATTTAGACTTTTTCTTAACATCGTTCTGATCTTTGTGCTCGCTACTGTATATAAGAAATTGACCAGAAAACGACGAGTCTGATTAGTACCTAGACAGGTGAATACTTCGGAATATCAGTTTATGTAAGTTTGGATGTGTGGGTGGTATAATGGATAACGGTTAGGAATTGGAAATCTGAGAGTCGAGTTCTAATTCCAATCGTGTTCGTTATATTTCCCTTACGCGCAAATAAACTTGGGAAAGGTATGAATCAACTCTTTTTAACTATGGGTTAATTGATATATTTATTATATCAGTAAATCATTAGTATCTCCAAAAATGTCTTGCAATCTAACAATTTCTACTGGCATTAAATAACCTGAAAATAGGTGTATAAACTGTAACAAATAAATTAATCAATTAATGCGCGAATAATAAATAAATGATTGATTTAAGTACAGAATGAAATGATAAACAAAGAAATAGCAATTGCTGGCATCAAAGATAATGTTTATGACGTACTTAAAGAGAATTCCTTGCAAGATTCTATCCTGAAGTTCGTTAGATTTCAGGAGAATCTGAAATAAGATAGTTTTGGTTTATTATTTCGTATTGGGATACATGTATGCCTGAATGGGAAAATGTTTTATTACGCAATATAGAAACTTGATATTATTAGAAACTGAGTTTAAGATATTATATTTAATAAGAATAAGAAAAAAACAATAATCACCACAAGTAGAAGTGTCGATATGATTTAATTACAGTGTTTTTCTTGTTCTATTTTAACTTATATTTGAATTTTCAAAGAATGAAAACTTATAACAGCTGTCATTGATAGAAATACATTGTAAATTCGTAATTAAAATTTTACGGGGGTCTATCTTTATTTCCTTGTGTTTCTTGCTAATTAATTTTCTTTAAGAAATTTACAGGTTTTATCATTGATACTTATTCTGGTCATTTTTTAACACCATTTTAATTTATATCGTTTAAAAATTACAAAATTGATATGAATATCTACTTTTCTTTTTTATTCTCCTTCATAATATTTTTGTTTAATTCCGATGTTTTAAATTATTTGTTATTTTTAATATCATGTTTTATCAGGACGTAGGCTCTTCATGGATTGCTTTTATTTCTTATTTGTGACTTACTATACCATTTTTTCTAGTTAAGATATTTGAGATAGTCTAACCTGCTATATATCCCATAACGAGATAGAGAGAGAGAGAGAGAATAGAGAGGCTCATGCTCTTTAACTGGTCGATCTGGTCGATCAGGTGTAAGTATACGAAAGCAGACCGTCTATTCTTCTTTCAACAGCAATAACAATTAATCTACTAGGGGAGCAAACATTAAAATATTGTATGTGACTATTCAGAAGTCTTTTTTCTTTTTTTTTAATTCTTTTTTTCTCGTATTTCCCATCCTTTTTTTATTTTTTATTTATTTATTTCATATGATCTCCTTCCCTGTTTAAATGTGTGTTTATTATTCTCACTCTTAAGATTTTTTGCTAGTATCTGTTTTCTAGGCTTTGTTCTCTGCCTCGACTTGTTTTACGGTCGTCTATCTGTTCTCTCATTTCAACTTTTCTGTTCTGTCTTTGACCTGACTACTATATTTTCTAATCTTATTTTTTTTCTAATTAAACGAAATCTTTCTTCTCTTCTATTTATTTTAATTCAAAGATCATTTTTTTTTTAAATTTTATGCCTTATCAGAAAGTGAAAGTTGGTTATAGCTCTCAGACAAGGCGTTTTTGAAATATTGGCAAAGAAATTCTAAGAATTCGTAATTAATTGACTTCATCAGATTTTTAAATATAGACTCATGTCCATCGCTTTAAAATAACGCGATAATTATAGGTAATATAATTTCACAGAGAAATTCTTTTTAAAGTATTGACCCAACTATTGCTCAAGCCAATATCCTACCATTTCAAAAAATAGAATATTTATTCAATGAATTGTGAAACCAGCTCATTATGAAAAACAATAGAGATATGGGCATTTTTTAAGCGTAGAAAATGATGGGTATCAAGTGCAGATCAAACTCATATAGATTTACCTAGACAATTTTTCTAACCATTACACCCCGTCGAAGTGCACGAAGCATTAGAGATATGAGGCGTCTTATACAAGGAGATGCTCGTAATTTATCTGTTTGAACCCTTAGCTAAATTTTCACACGAAAAATAAATATCGGAATTTTTCACATCTATTCTTCGTTGAAATGAGAACATTTCAGCTCCGCCCCAAATTTTATTAGGAAATAGTATTTTACAATAAGATGCCAGGTTTGGCCCCCATTTAAATGAGGATAATCATCGTCAACATATTCAATAATAGTTTTGTTTGTACCCCGAAAAACAAATTTCCATAATTGTTCAAGGTAACATGCTTGTAAAATTCTGGCTTTATATTTTGGTTCTAAAGTCCCAGTACCTGATTCACTTAATGGATAAAATCTCTTACTTTCCACACAACCAAATATTTTTTTTAAAATCTTAGAAGGAAGCCACAATCAGTATAAGGAACGATAACAGACAACTTGAAAAATCTAGTGCCATATCACGTTGAAATACCGGTTCTCGCATGATCACTGAAGTTAGGCAACTTCGAGCCTGCTTAGATGGGTGACAGATTGGGAATACCAGATGCTGTAAGTCTGGATGTGCTGGTGGTGTGATGTGTAAATGCTTCGAATTGCTAACCGGATAGCCGAGTTTGAATTCCAGTAGAGTTCATTATATTCACTTACACGTAAATACATTTTGGAAATATACAAATTCACCTCTCCCCAAGCTATGGGTTAATCGGTAGGGTTTATTTTCGTAATTAGTCATCGTCAAAAAATTCTTACAATCTAAAAATAGTTTTGGCTTTAAATAACCTGCAAAGATTAGTAAACTGTGAAAAACAAATCTATCAATCAAAAACATTGAAGAGTGTAAAAAAAATTTCATAAGTTTACTCTAGTTGCTTGTTGCTGCCAGATGTGAACTTTTATTTTTTAGAACACGGTGTAAATAGGAATGTTTTGACTCCGTGAAACTAGCATGACATGTCCGAGCTGTAAATGTTTTAACTGGAGAAACTAAACAACGGATCTCATCTGGCACCGTTGCATCTGCGTGAAGGCAGCTGCAGAGTAAGCAACAAGTCTCATCTCAGAAGACCGTCTCTACACGATCATCAATATGCACCTTCATACAAAACACAAAGGAAGAGCTTTACCAAAATTTCAATATAGTATATCTATCTCTTAATAGTTATAGTATATCTAACTACAAGTGAAAACAACGATATAATCAAATCGGTTCCTTGAAAGGAAATTCTTTCCACTATTTGAAGGATTTATAATATCTAGTGATTTGAGAAGTCAAATTTCCTGAATAAGGGCTTTATGAGATATTTTTTTATGAATTTAAACCGAGCGTAACGTTCATTTTTGGCCAATGAGTTTATCCTATAGCTTATTCGAGCTTTTGTGGGTGATGAACTATCCTTTACCCTTGAACCTCTTTTCAACAGGCGCGATGTGGCAAGCCACTCACTGCCCTACCGTTACTTCCACGCGGACGAGCTTCATTTCCTGGTCCCACCGTGGCAAACCTTCACAGCAAGAATACGACATGTCACTTATATAGTAGCAAATCACCCTCATTCCTTCCGTGTTCCATCGATGAGAAAAAAGTTCCACTCGAACATCTTCTTCCGCAAACCAGTGCCTTGTGGATCTGACTCCCAACAAGATGTTTCCCTTATCACTACAATGTTGACCTGTTCAATCCTGGAGAAAAACCGGTGATTTCTAGTCCTATACACACAAGTGTATCCATTTACCTCGGGTGGCCCTCGGGCCTTGTAAAAGGTGAATCTCTCTGTAAAATATTGAAAATTTGATTAATTCGTTTTCTACAACTTATCAACCCTTTGCAAGTTCATTTTAAACCAGAAAATATATCTATATTTTAAGAATTGTTTTTTGGGGGGTTTTTTTTAAGATAATAATATTTTCCTGATACAAGTCTTAATAATTAACACATAGCTGGGAAGGAGAGGTGATCTGAAAAACATCCTCTTGGGAATCGTTTCTACAGATCAGTGGTTCGCGGGAAGAAGCTGCTCGAATGTAACTTCCTTCTCACTAATGGAATACGAAGGGAATGAAGGTTATTCGCTACAATGCACGCAACATGGATGGTCATGGCCGTGTAGGAGCCAAGGTATGTAGTTTGAGTGCTTTCCATGAAAAGAGCGATAAAGAATTAAGAGGCTTGCGAAGTTTCGTTTAAACCCGATTTTATCAATCGCAAATGTATCGATCTTGCTACTATATGGGATGACATGGAAAATGGACAAATGTTTTGTGTTAATAACTGTATCAATTCAGTCGGCAATACAATCATCCTTACTTTGTTCTACTTTGAATAACGCTAACACTTTTGCAAATCATCGTTAATTTAACGCGCGGTTTTAATTCCTACTTCAGCTATGTCTAACGTTATTCATTGAGAAGCCCGCGCACAAGTAGAAAGGCTTTTATTCTGTCAGAATCGATACCTGATAAATGGTCAGAACGATGCCGTAATGATTTAAATTGCTTTCCCTGCCTCTCGGATATGCTACCTAAATTGATATAGCAAAAATACTACGCGGTGCACAGTGAATGAACGCTATTAAATTATAACAACCAACTGGATCTAGAGGTTACTCATGCAGAAGATAATCTTTTCATAGTGTCGAAATCAAAACTAAGAAGTAACACATTCTTTCCGTGAAGTTGCGAAATAAATAAACAAAAGATTCGGCTGCATTATTCTCAGAAGAGATCCTGGAGAAATGTAAAATGCTCATTGTCTGCCATGTCTGAAATTTGACGCCAATGTAACCGCGGAGATAAATGCTAAATTCTACGGTAGAAAAATCTTCTTGAATCGACAAATTATTTGTCTATAAATTAGAAAGATGCGATGTACGTCAGTGTTGATTTATCTCGAATAATTGAAAATGAACATGTTAAGCGGCCTTGGCAACAATATTGCGCTTACTATAAACAAACAGTAAATTAATTTACTTGCATTATTTACGTTATTCGGGCTGTTATCCTCATATTTATTTCCATATTCACAACGTTTCGGCCGTTGTGCGCTCCAGCCTTCCTCAAGGACACATGGCCCAGTGGATAAAGTTGTTGGTTAGATTCAGTGACTTGACCCAAAGAGTTTTGAGTTCAATACCAGGTCATACAGTGGTGAACCAAAAACTTTGAAATTTGAGTTAAAAGGGAATAAACTGAGACATCCGAGAGAGGCATGGTATGTGGAAGTAGAACAGTATATCCTGGTGAACGAAATAAAGGGTTCGGTTCGAAAGTCCAAAGGGATTTGGTTGCACCGTCTAATAGTTAAAAGATCAATTAAATGGTCAATATGCCTAATTCATGAGTTATCCCAAAAATATATTTTCGTGGGGACAATATACTAACCACATATACATGTATGGGCCTTGTGTTACATCTGAGCTACCCTTAATAAATCGCTATACGACGTTGTGTCGAATCTGTCCTCGTTGAAAGCTATATTCGGATGAAACAGGGAATATTTGACGGAGATATGTTTGTTCATTAAATACTACAAGTTCACCACGTCACCATTATGAGTCAGCTGACGTCTTTACAGCAGAGATCGTTGGGACACAACAGTTTAGACATCAAACGACACATGTGTAAAACCCCAGTCACATTTGTATTGGAGTCGAATAAACACTGAGATCGCTTCTATCGAAATGGTTCCAGTTTATAAATTATGTTATAGGAAGTAATGACATTAAACTGTGTCGTATTAGGCATTGGCTACTGGATAAATTTAATAAACACAGATTAATGCCGAATCGTATATGGTGTATTTAGATTCATTGAGTGAAGAAATATACTAGCAAGATATATTATATTAAAATATATTGGCGTTGCAAAAACATATTTTTTTTATCTTTCTCATACGTTTTGTTCTAGAAATCAACACGTTTGATTAGTAACAATCTGACTTCATTTGTCGAAATAAATCCGCAAAATCTTTGAAAAAAAATCTTTGACATGTAACTTGGTAGCCGAGCACAATATGAAAACAGTAGAACAATATAAATTCTTTATAGAATGTGTGTATGAAGTTTCTGTTCATCTTACAATCTAGTTAACAATCTAGTTAACAGAATAAACAGCAGAAATACACACAAATGAAAAAATAATTGGAAAATGCATATGAGTCAGATAAGAAGGAAAATGGAGTAATTTCTGGGTATGTTTAACGAACAGTAGAATTCCAGATCAGGCGGCTGCATCCAGAACATACAGGCACACTTTTATCTATCTATCTATCTATCTATCTATCTATCTCTCTCTCTCTATATATATATAGATAGATAGATAGATAGATAGATAGATATATTATTTCACCCCCAAAGAATGCAATAAAGCCACTAAGATGCAAGGGGTTTATGAGTGTTAGAGAACAGGAGAAAATGTTTTAAATTTATGAAGGAAGCAACTTCTTACACGTTATGTTAAGGCGAGACACGTGGAAAATAGCAAAATGACAGAGTATTTATGTTCTTTACTTTGGACTGCCTGATGTCTGCGGGCAAGGCAAAGAAACAAATAGTAGTGATCGGCCAACGTACACCGGAAAATAATTAAGGAAATCACTATATATATATATATATATATATATATATATATATATATATATATATTGTAAAGGACCGGATTCAAGAATTTCTTAAATGATACATGCTGTCATTCCGCTGAGAGGAGATCTCATTGGTAATCTAATTATTTCGTTTTACCAATCATTATCGAAGCTGAAATAGAAATGATTGGTGATAAGACGACATTTTTTTTATTATTTTAGACGTTGGTAGAGAGAAATTGCTTTTTTTAGGAGATTTAGGCAATCTTCAATTGGAACGTGTATGTAGAGGGATTTTATATCTAGGCTGGCCATGCGCTTGTCGGTCAATGAAGATGACCAACAAACGCATTTGTTGTCATTCTTTGTTATTTTTTGGTGGGACTGTCCAGACCTCATCCTCCAGCCTTGATAGAGTTCAAAAGCGCCTCCACGTTCTTCTCGGCGACGAACTATTCTCTACACTTCAATCTCTCCCCAACAAGTGGGGTGTGACAAGCCTCTCACTGCACTAACGCTACTTTCACTGGAAGTCCCGAGGCAAACCTTACCAGCAAGAACACAACATGTCAGTTACATAGTAGGAAACTACCCCCCCTTCCCTTTTACATTCCATTGGGGAGAAGTAAGTGCCACTAGAGCAGTTTGATTTTCTGTGAACCAGTGCTCTGCGGAACCGACTCCCAATGTGATGCTTCCCCGATCACTACAATCTTAATCTGTTCAAGTCTAGGGTTAAATGTTATCTTCAAGTCTTATCTATAAAAATGGCCTCCAGACGTAACTCTCTAACTACAGTGAACTTCGATGTAAAAAAAAAAAATATTGAATCACACAGATGTATAATTGGCATCCATTTTTACGCATGCATGTACCAATTACAAGCCATATGTCGCTCTTTCGTAGCTTATTATTAAGTTGGTGCAAAAATAATGACGTAATAATGTCGTTTTTGACATATTTTTTAACGTCAAAAAACGACATTATTGCATCATTATTTTTGCACCAACCTAATAATTAGAGAGAATGATTTTTTTCCGTATACTTTTAGATTATTTATAAAAGAAAAATATGAAAAATCGGTGACATTTATGAATGTGGTTGGCTTCAGTTAAAAAAATATTGTGTTTTGTACTTATTCAACTCTCCGTTCGCTCTTAGCTATAAAAAATAAATTCTCTCGGCTGAAACGAAAGTAAAGTAGAATATAACGTCGATTGTAAAGCTCAAGTATAAACAAGACACTTGTGCAATATATAGATTTGGTCTGAGTATCGTATTTAGGAAAACTGACAGTAGCCGTACTGGATTTTCTCATATTATCACACTATGTCGATAAAAATTCCCATATTGAAATACTTCACTGACAAATATATCAAATGTGTAACAGTATACATATATAAATAATAAAATAAATATTTACCATTATAACGCATTTGTTTAAGCCCATCTGATTAAGTCCAGATAATATCTGAGCAGATTATCCAGAAAAGATTTAGGTAGCGTGACTGGTGTGATTGTGAAGAGCTAAGAATGGTTCTTTTCAAAGGGTCCCCAGAATGGTAAAATCAGAGAAAAATGTTTTACCCATGAAAAGGGCTATTGTTTTGAGCTTCAATAAATAAGCGGCATTTGGCTGAATAGATAGCAGCAAGTAGAGGCAAGTATCTAGTAAAGTATCTAGTAAACTAAAAAGAGCGAAGACGTTTCAGACAGATGGAATGTCTTCGGGTATAGATATGATTGTTGTCAAGTCAATGAAACTGTAATACCTAATTCATGTCTGTTTAATATATATATATATATATATATATATATATATATTTAGTTGGATTGATGTGAGTTTGTGACACTGGGTTTCACGCTATTTGCGATTGTCAGACAAACATTAATTTTTAAATTTTGGATGTATTTATGGCTGCGTATAGCGGTGTTTTTATGGTAGTGGGTGGGGACAAATTGTTGTCGGAACGCCACTCATAAGTACGCAGCGATACATACAGGAACATTCACGCATTAGTGCTCACACAAATATAAACATATATGAACAGTGTGGGACTGGCCGTATATGCGCATCCATGCGTCGTTGCGTACATACGTACGCAATTGGCCGCTGTATTCAATGTTAGATTGTCTAGCGAATTCTTTCGTCGGTTGCAGTGTCAACGCACAGAATGTTCGTCTTATTTGTTCGCGGAATAATGTTTTATCGCAAACACATATCTACATATGCATTCGCTCTCACTCATGTTTTTAATCCTTTTTTTGTTTTTGTTTTTTTTTTTTAATGCGGTCTGTGTAAGACTATGAGAGGTAATATTGTTATTATTTTAAATTTTTAATTCTGTTTTGTTATTATTTTAAAACCAGTTATTTGCTTGTTTTTGGTTTACCATTCCTCCACAATTACTACAATCACTTCTACCATTTTGTCTTAACTATTGCTGCTACAATTGTTATTAACATCACATTATTACCGCAATTATCATTGCAGCAACCGTACACACTGACTACCGCACCACAATTGCAATTACAGCATCAGTCCACAATTATACTTTATTCACCACCCAGCAAAATACATTAATATTAATAAGTATTATAAATTAGAGTTTTACCATTTACATAAGTGCAAACGTCAAAAATAAGCAAATAACCGGCTTTAAAATAAAAACAAAACAGAATTAACAATTTAAAAATAACAATTTTACCTATCATAGTGTTGCACAGACACCATCTTAAAAACAAAAAAAACAAAAAAAAACAGATGGATAGAAGATGTCAACGAGCGTGCATACGTATGTATGTGTGTGCGAGAAAACATTATTCCGCGAATAAAATAGACGAACAGTCTGCGACCAATTGCGTATGTATGTACGCAACGACACATGGATGTCCTACACTATTCAAATATGTTTATATTTGTATGAGAGCTCCAATGAGGGAACGTGCGTGTATGCATGTCTACCTACGTATCAGTGGTGTTTCGGCGACGGTTATTTTATGAGACTTTTGTTTCACGTTTAATAGGCTATTTCTCATTATACATATTTTTCTCTTATTTCTTTTATTTATTTTCACTAAAAAAAAGAAAAAAAAAATTTTTTTTTTTTTTTTTTTTTTTTGAATATTCATTATTCCCCGTTACCCCAGTATCTAGAATAAATGCTTAATTTCGTTACGTTCCCAAGAAATCCAGCTTCGATAGTCTGTTCAACCATTTTCGTCCTTTATTACTGATGAGGAATCCCCTGTGTTTTTTGACTTTCTATTGACTTTATTTTCCGGTTTCCTTTTTCTTCTTCCGATACTATTTGACTGAATGCAAAGCCTGTTTGATCACGAATTTCTCACCGATGTTTTTATTTTTTTTTTTTTTTTTTTAACCCCTCTTCGCGTTTCGTTTCTAACGTTTTATAATAAATAGGTTAGGGTTTTTACTCGTCAACATGGTTCAAACGTTTCATTAAGATTTTTATTAGCATCCTCGGCTTAATTCGTTGTATTTATTCCTTTTTAATCGCATAAACGAGATTATAGTTAGTTTTTTTCATCCGTTAACGTGCTTTAAACGTTTTATTATATTTTTAAGCCCTCTTGGGTTAACTCGCTCTAATTTATTAATTATTTATTTATTCCTATGCCATCTCTTTTTTTTTTTTTTTTTTTTTTTTCGTCGAACATCTCTTAGATATTTTAAGATCTCGGTTTTAATTCGCTGCAATTTATTTATTTTATATATATATTCTTAGTAGTCGTAAAGTTTAAAACGGTTTTTTTTTTTTTTTTTAACCTATAAGCACTCTTGGCTTGACTCGCCGTAATCTATTTATTAATTTTAATGGCTATTTTCTTATTTCTGTATATAGTAATTATTGCTGGTGAAATGAAACGTGAGGGGAAGTGGGTGAGGAAGAGGAAGGAAGAAGAGAAAAAAAAAATTACCTTCTAAGTATCCGATGAGGGGGTGTCCACCAAGGAGGGAAGTAAAGAGAAGGGGAAAAAAATGAAATTACCCGTGAACAGCTTATAAAGAATTTGCTTCGCTGTGATTGGCTGTTGGTCAATCTACAATCAAATGTGTGACTACGGGGTATTTATAAAAGTCTGTGTTAACAAGCATTTTTTTTTAGAGGGCGCTTCAGAGCCTGATCAGCTCTGAAGGGGGTCGATTTGGTGAGGTCAGTATGATGTTTGAAAGACCCGAAACTGCCCAATGATCCTTTTCTAGAACATCACTGACGACGCCCTCTAGCGCTGAAAGAGCGTATATTCAAAGGGGCATCAGTAAGACATTGAAGCTCTTTAAAAGTAGTTTCCATGTTTTTCTCGATTTTATGTAAATATTAAGGGCAGCATGTTCCGAATGCTCTTAAATAGAATCTGTTGAATTTCTGGCTTTCTTTTTTTGTTGTTATGGTAAGATTTGAAGTTTATGGGAATATTTAAATTACTTGATTTACGATAAACATTTAGTTTTAGGCTAATGTTATTACGCTGTAACATGATGTCTAGAAAAGGTAATATATTGTTTGTTAAGAATGTTTCTCTGTAAATTCTATCGTATGTTTTACTTTTGTTTAGTTTAAATTCAAAGACAGGTAAATTAGTTTTGGTGGAAAATATTGCTAGAACATTATCCTTATATCGTCATTATATTGAGTGTTTAGGTAAAATATTTTAGTAAGGACAGTTTTGAGAAATTCTAAGAAAATACTTGCCTTTTCTCTATTTTGTTAATTTTATTTTTATATAGACTTTGGTTTCATCTATAACAGTAGATATATTTTATGTTTTATGTATTATTCCATCTTATTTAGGACTAATATTTTTTTTCAATTTAAAATCTCCATTTGTTATACACTTGACAAGTTCAGAAATATTATTCATCATTTATTTCAATTTTTAGATTAATATTGATATTTTCCTTTTCAGTTCCATATTGGATAATACTTGCATCTATAAACTGAGTTACTGGTAAGTAAATGGATAACATACATATGTGTCTATGTGCTCTTGTTTTGAGTAAACCTCCATATTTCTTTACTGTTTCTTAAGGATATATTTCGATGTTTGTCTCCCACTTTTGACAATAAATGCCAAATTATGCAGTAAGGAAACTACAGCGTAACTTGATGATATATATGTCTCTTATAAATAAAGTCTAGAATGTTCTAGGCGCAACTATCTGAATCAATGAAAGGAATACCAGTTTTTATTGTGGACACGTTTGTCTTGAAAATATCATTAATATACATGATACAGAAAGTCTGGCAAATATACTTGCTGAATAATTTCTACAACAAATGTTGTTTAGAAATTTCCTGGTCCAGTTGGAGATTGTCTCTCTACTAATAATTCATACTAAACACACGTTAGTTTGAAAAGTATTAACCTGACATGTATCGGGGGAAATATAGTCTACGAAAACAGTAAAAATCTGAGAAATCCGACAAATCCTTACTAATAATACAAAAATACTACATGCAATAAGCTATAAAAATTATTGCAATGCAAGAAATATTGTACATAAAAACAAATAACATTAATAAAACGATATAAAATTGTGGACACTACTACTAATACTACAATTACTACTACTACTACAATGCACGAAGACAGAACAATTAATGCTAATAGCGTTGACATCGTGATTAGAGACTCCAAAGACATGTCCCTCCTTATTGACATGGCAGTCCCTGAAGATTGTAATGTATCTTTGAAGATATTCAAAAAGCTGTCAAAATACAAGGAACATTAAATCTCAAAAAGGTCGCACATGAGGACATTAACAATTCCAATTGTAATTCATTTGAAAAGATTACAATAAACTCATTGAATGAATCCCTGGTAGCCCAAAACTTAAAGAAGGACAAAAATTGGATTCACAGGTACAGCTCCCACCTTACGAACGGCTTTATCATTATAAATTATGTCGATATTTTTTTCAAAACTGTTCAGTGGAAAATGATGCCATTTCTTTTCTGACCTTTTTAGTCTCTGGGCTGGACCCGGAAAGACATGAGTATACACCAGAAATTAAAGGAAATAAAGCAATAATAACAATAATAATAGAAAATAATAATACGGACAGTCACTGGGAGTGCTATTTGGAAATTGGAAATGATGAAACCACCATATGAGAAAAACAAAAAATAAAAACCTCTTTATTAATGGCTTATGAAAGCTGAAAATACTTGAACATTTTATATTTAAATATGTAAAAGAAATCAGAAAAATTATCAGAAATACAGGAACAAAGATATGCTTTTAATTCCACTTATATGAATTAAAATGCTACCTAAAAACACACAATATATATAGTCATCCACATATAGGCCTGTTTCGCGGCTCATCTGTGTAGCCAGACATCCCTCTGCTTCAAGCCAGGATCGAAAACCTACCGATTTGGCATCAGTGTTAATGTTTAATCTATTTTTGATGTTTTCCTGGATGCCTTCTGGTTCTATGTCAGGTATTCCTTTTTTCCTGATGATGTCACGCCTGACAGTGGCTAGTTTTTGGCATCGATGTTTAAGTATGTTTTACTCGCCAGATATTATAGTCGACTTTGGCGTAGCGGTGTAAAGTCATTATTTCTATATACTCTTTCCTAGACCATTTATTTATTGTGGAATTATATTTTAATAAATATAGATATCTTCTTTGAGGACTGTCATCGGCGGGGTTTTCCTTTAGTTGGGTAGAGTTTGTTCCAATTGCAGACTTTTCAATCCCAGTTTGGTTCCTCACTATAGGTATCGTGGTCCTTTCTGACCGTCGTGACGACTGATGCGGTGTATCAATATTTTTGTGGTGTCAGCATTATAGTTAGTTGGTATTTACCTATACGTGGATGCTGGTTTATTTGAACCAGAACATATCCATACCATCGTTGACCATCATATTCAGGGCGCCAGGCCTCCTCCTGCTATTTTATTTCTATTATGAACAACAACGATAAAATCTTCTTTTATAAGCGTTTAGATTCCAAGGTGAAACGACGTGCTTCGCTAGTCACCGACTTAACTTCAATTTGCAACGAAATTTTCTCTTATGTTCAATAATACGAAACTATATTCATATCTCCCTAATCCTGTTATTACACGAATATTTTTACCCATAAATACAATTAATATATATATTAACTAATAATATTTAAAGAAAAGGTTATTATAATAGTTTGTATTGTATAACTTATAAAATAAAAATAGTATATATTAGGTTGGTGCAAAAATAATGACGTAATAATGTCGTTTTTTGACGTTAACGTCAAAAAACGACAATATTACGTCATTATTTTTGCACCAACCTAATAAATCGCTAATAAATAAATAATGAAATAAACTTAAAAAAATAACCGAGAAGTCACAATCACCACAATCATCATCATCAGTATCTCCATTACCATCCCTACTACTATTGCATCCCTCTTTGATTCTCTTTCTTCTATCTATCTATCTATCTATCTATCGAATACTAAAAGTCTGGGAATCGTACGTACGTCGTGTGGATAATGATTTAAGGTTCTCTCCACTTCTCTCTTTCTATGTCTCCCTTTCCATCTCTCAGTGATTGCGTGACTTCACCTTTCATTAAACGAACAATATTTTTAATATAAAAAAATGTCATATTTAAAAAAAAAACATTTTCAAATGAATGATTTTAAAATCTTTCTTGGCATATTAAATATATGTTTTTAATTTAATCTGATTAAAAATATGATTTGTTTATAGAGCAAATATTTTTATTTCAATTTCCTTCATACGTAATCCTTTCCCATTCTTTTTCTGTCAATGTTGAAATGATCTACAATGTTTTATAATCTGATGCTTCTGAGACCCAACGAGTCACGCCTTGTCTAGTCAGTAATAAGAGTCTAATAACTGTTCAATGCTCTACCCGAATCAGGTAAAAAATTAAGATTTGCGTCAAAAATTAATAAAACTAATAAGTACTGATTACATTTTAGATTTATCAACAAATAATAACACTTGGTAACATGTGTCTAAAAATTACAATATGGTTAATCTAAGTATTAATTTCCGGCCTTATAATAATCAATGCGAGAGTAAGATCTAAAAGGTCAGACAATCTAATAGTGACTCACCTCAAAATCCTAATTCTTGCTCCATATGCGGCCTCCTTTGCAAATCCCTTGCGGGTCATAAGTGCCACTTAAGATTATCGCACAAAATTAAGAACTGAAAGAACTGAATCAATTGGATAAGTTGTCAGGTCCTCATACATCGAAATTGACGGGAGAGTCCATTACACACACACACACACACACACATATATATATATATATATATATATATATATATATGAATGTGAGTATATGTACATATATGTGTATGTATATGTATGTGCACTTGTATATGTATATATATTTGTATATATGTGTATGTATAAGTGTATTTGTATATATATATATATATATATGAATATATATATATTTATATATATATATATATATACACACACACACACATATATATATATATACATATATATATATATATATATATATATATATATATATATATATATATATACAATTGCACATATATAAACATACACATATATAAAAATATATTATTATTATTATTTTTATTATTATTATTATTATTATTATTATTCTGCTTATTTCATCTTCCTATCATCGGTGACTCTCTTGCAACTTTCAGAGAGAAAGAGAGACAAGGGAAAACAACGCATGATAAACACAGAGGGATTAAGCAAGTGGACGACAGAACGTGGTGTAGGGGAGGTGTCAGAGGACGAAAATTTTTGTGAGCTACAATTGATAGGGAGAAGTACTGAGCCATGATCCCTTACGTCCATAAGGACATAAAATGAAGAAAGAATACTACTACGAGGAGAGACCCTTTTGTAATTCAAGCAAAGACGCCGAGAAACAGATAAAAAAAAAGAAAAACTTGAAACAGCAATGAAGGCAACTACAATAACAATAACAATAAACCATCGGTCACATTTGAATGCTATAATAACTTAATAAGATGTTTTTAAAATTAAAATATCGTTAATTTAAAATATAATTTTCAGTAATGAGCAAATTAAAATATATATACATATACATCAAATACTTTGTAAGAAATATAATCGCTTTCATTATAGGTAAGAATTTAAATAAATTATGGTTTATAGGCACATAGATTTAAATTAAAATCAGTTGGATATTTACGCTGAGTTATAATTACGCTGAAGTATATATTTCTGAAAATGAAATAAAACAAAATTACGATAAAATTTAAATTAATATGAACATGGAAATAAATGATTACATAAAATTCATTAAAGAATT
Source organism: Acanthosepion lycidas (assembly GCA_963932145.1). Lineage (NCBI taxonomy): Eukaryota > Metazoa > Mollusca > Cephalopoda > Sepiida > Sepiidae > Acanthosepion > Acanthosepion lycidas. Next base: position 127,118,637 of record OZ010573.1, read on the forward strand.
ACTTTAAAATTCACAAGGAGAATAATTTACTCTGAAATATGTATGTTAAATCCGTTAAATTATTTTACATATCCACGGCTCCTCTAAAAATACGTCATATCTCCTCGGAGTCCAAACGATGATCTCGTCGTCTTCTTTTTCATCTTCTTCTCTTTCTTCTTCTTCTTCTTCTTCTTCTTCTTCTTCTTCTTCTTCTTCTTCTTCTTCTTCTTCTTCTGATTATTATTTTTTTTTTTTATTTTCTTTGATTTCTGGCGTTTACACATTTCTTTCCGGGTCCCGCCCAGGGACCTAAGGTTAGAAATGGCTTATTATTATTGTCATTATTATTATTATTATTATTATTATTATTATTATTATTATTATTATTAGGGCCCATTTTTGTCCATATTTTTTTATTTTGGTATAATATTGATTTTCGGCAGTGTTTAATTATATTTGTTTCTATATTTGGGGTTAATCATGTATTATTTTGGTAAGCTTAATTCCTTGTTTAGTGTATTCTCATTAATAGATGGGTAGAAGTTTTCTATGTCTAATTACACGAAGGAGCAGTTGTCTTTATTACTAATGTTATTAAACCAATTGATTGTTGCTTTTGTATTTTTGTTAGTTTTGAGCATATTTTATTCTAATATTTGTTTGCTGATTTTCCCAGTTTTCCATTTTGTGGGGTTTAGTAATCTGCATGTTGTTTTGGTTGTGAAATTATGCTTATTGTCTTTTATTTTATTAAATGCTTCTACTTTTGCGATATTTTATTATATTGTCTATTTTGTTTAGAAGCCATCTTTTTAATTTCTTTGTCGTCTAGTTTATTATAATTGTCTGCTTTTATAAACCTGTTTTTCATTGGTTAATCAGTTTGTCCCGGTATGAAAATGAATTTGGTCAATATTAGAATAAATTCGAAGTTATTTAATAAAGGTTCATGATAACATCGTATGCGTTATAATACTCTCTCTCCTTCTCTTTCTCTCTCCCTGTCTCTGGGAAAATATTTAGTTTCTTTTTAATTGAAAAGAGATACACAATTAAGAAAATGGAAGTAAAATCCAATATTCATTATAAAAATGAAAAGAAAATTCAATATTTAAAAAAAAACATAAAAATATATTAATTCTCGGTTTCTAAAAAAGGCACTTTTTTCATAGAGTCATATAGCAAATCAGGTATTAATTTTCTTTATGATTCGTTATTAATTATAGGTTTCTACTTATTACCCATTAGTTACCTATCTGATAGGTCCTGAGCTGGCAGCTTCACTCCAGAAACTTTCTCACAGGCGTGATGTAGATTTCCTCTGTCTTTTCTACAAATATTTCCATGGCAACAGCTCTGTCGAGCTATTTTCACTTGTGCCCCAACTGCATGAACTTAAGCATCCAATGGCAGAATAGACATTAAACAGGAGCGGGTGTTAATGGATACATTTCTGCACACTACACAGATTCATTTCCTAAGGAATAAGTTGAGATGGAGAAGTAATTTAACAAAATCTTAAACAAGTGATATGCTTTGTTAGTTTACTACTTATTTTTTATAGCTGATGAATAAATAGTTTCTTTAAGAAGACAGTTAATAAGTTAAACGTATAGAATTACTTGGTAAAATAATATGCAACAGTTGAATAAAGATACTTATGGAAGATATTAATAACAATAGCCAATCAATGCAAAATATCAAAAATACTAACAAATACCAATACATCCGTACAAGATGTTACTAATACTAAAATCCCCCCAAAAAAGCATTGTCAAATTCCAAGTCTAACTGGATTGCAAGGTAATAGTTAGACTGTGTTTACAATTTACAGTTAACTCGGAACTTTGGCTTAATAAAGAATTCTGAACTAAAACTTGATATTTTCCAAAAATTAAATCCACTCCTGCTTGAAATCTGTGCTTCCATTCATTTAAATACTAAAATAAATAATATTGATCTACTTTTTATTGAGCTCTTTTAAATTAAATGTACGAACGTTGGAACTGTACTCTATTCGTTTTCGTCTTAACTGAATATATATATATATATATATATATATATATATATATATATATATATATATATAATTTCAATGGCCTTTAATATTGGGAAAATCTACAGGTCGCCCAGTAAAATAAGCAGCAAATTTATCTTTTTTTCATCTTTCAGTTTTGTTTTCATTTGTCTTTTCTTTCTTGCTGAAGATTAAGAATTACACTGATATGCAGGGCATCTTCAACTCGAAACCGTTCGGATAACGATGAGGATATCTGCATTTATTAGAAATATTTTCAATAATCTATTTACCACTGTCAGATTTTATTATGCAACACGAGAATTTTTCATCATTTGCAAATAAAATATGTAACTATTTCTGTTACTATTTCTGTTTATGTTACTATTTCTATTTCTTTCTTTGTGCCAGATATATAAAGATTATAATTGATAGTAAAAAAAAAAAAAGGTATGCATAAAAGATGAATATGATCTTGCAATGACAATGAGGAATAGGCTAGCATCTCTGGAAATTATGAAAAGTTTAACCGAAAATACAGAAAAGACAACAACGAAACTAAAAATATTGGCAAGATAAGAATAAAAAAGCATATCATTTTTAAATTGTCGCAAAAATAAATACATTAGGTGTAACAAGAAAAATGCATATTCTGAGCCACAATATCGTATTTGAAGAGACAGGTCTTGCGAATGTGAACAGAAAGTAAAGTTGCAGAATATTTGTTGAATATAGGAAAGCAACCACCTAAGGAAACATCATAAAGAAATGTTTGACCAATGGAATAAGTTAAAACAGATTTCTCAGTGGGCGTTTTTGTCCTTGAATACAGAGACACAACGGATAAACTTGATGGCTGGATTAACGATTAAATTGTTCATCGAAGGAGTCAGCAAATATATTTCAGAAGACAAGGTGAGCTGGAATATTTGCGGCTTGTATAGCAGGCAATATATTTCTATATCTCTTCAAAATTTGTAATGATTTAAAGAAAAATGTAGCATATTAGTGAAATTCTTTAAAGAAGACGTTTATTGAACGGTACAGGTCACAAACTAGAAGTTTTATACGAAAGACCGCATTTCGTTACGTTGATAAATCCTGGCTACTACACACTTTGACAAAAATACAAAAAAAGAGTGTATTAATGTTTATACTTTCGACTCGCCCGATACATTGTTTTTAAAGCACGATTATTATAATTTGAATGAAATCCAAATGCATGAAAATGGATTTATACAATTTTTATTCTTGAGATCTGACAACAAAGATGTTAAACACTATTTATTTACACCATTGATTAAAAATAAGTTTTCAAAGGTAATTAAATATAATTATTAAATTGTAGTTGGTTAAAATATGTTGATAATTTTATAATTTTTTATATTTTTAATAAAAAGATTTTTTTCAAATGTACATCTTTATACAATGGTGAATAATTAAAATATAAGTTGTTCACATATTTTTATAAACATGTAAATAAACATCGCCGAGGGATTAAAAAATATATACAGTAAGAGTGGTGTTAAAATAACAACTGTCTTTTTGACACACCATTTCCTTCTTTTGTAGGCATGAATCTTAAACATTACCAAAGTTTCAAAGTCACAACATTGATGGAATAGGCTCTAGACTCTCAATTATCGGGCCTTGTATTATATTTGAGCAGCTATTGTTATGCATTTCTGACCTCGGTTCACGATCATGAAGGACAGCTGGTCAGACATTACTTTCTCCGTTCATAATGTAATCCCGATACAATATTGATATAATTGATTGAAAGTTGTCTAATATTGCCATAAGTAAAAAAAAAAAAAAAAAAAATTACATTGTCCGTCCGTCCGTTTGGCTCCAATACCCCGTTCGAATTCTGTTAATTTAAATCCCCAGTGATCACATCGATTCACAAAATCTATGACTTTCTACCTATCGTTTCTATGGAAAGGCCGGTTTACCTATACTATTTGTCTAAGAGCTGATGGTGGCGGAAAAAGAGATCGATTTATGGCCATACCAAAGACACTGGTGTGAATGTGAGGGCAACAGACTCGCCTGGACGTTGAATACCTGATTACACTTTACCCAGTGATATAAAATACAATACATATACATATATTTACATCAGTATAATTTCTAAAACATTATTTGATATTATTTGTTTATCCTACGTAGTTTATTGCATTAAAGTTTATTTTACTGGATTCCCCTATTTTAGTAGAGTCTCCGTTTATTTTAAAGAATATTTTGTTTCATTTATAGACCCGTACGGTGGTTTCTCTGGAAAAGGTTCAAATTCTTTCTAAGGGCGTAATTTCTTTAGTTTTCTCGAGAGTGCTGGCTGTTAATGGTAATCATAATAATAACCGTTTCTCTACAAGGAAACACTCAGCATTCAACCACCATGTAGCCAGTAGTGCTGTCAGTTTAAATTTATGAAATTTTTCTCTTAAAAAACATTTTTCCAGTAGCTGTTATCGTTCTTTTCAGAATCGATGGGGTTTTCTTTCCCAGACTTTTATTTGAAGTGGTGTAGATTATTAGCATTATGATTATGTCATTATTTTCTCTTCGTGTCACATGGGCTATCCTTTTTAGTTGTTTCTGATGTTGGTAGTTCTCGAGGGATGTGGTTTCTGTTATTTCGTAAAGTTCTTTGTTTGTGATTCTGTTGCACCAGTCCACAATATTCAAAGAACAATGATATTTATCAAAACCATCTTTAGATTTACTCGCTCAAAGCCTTTTTCCAACATTGATCTCAGGAAGCGGTTGTATACAGCCTTTCTTTAAAAATATTTTCGAAAGGGTTTGGCGCCATGCATATGAAAGTCACCATTTGACGAGGCTAGTTATGAACATGTCTCGAGTTTTCAGGTTAATTATTTGCTTTTTTAACAATTTGTGGTGTTGGGCAAATGTACATCTGCCATCTATGTTCAACTTTTTTTTTCCTCCGATAGTTAATTCATTTGAGATTCCTCTATATGTGTGAGGATTTCGAGAGGTAATTTTCTGTTTCCATAATGTATTAATGCGTGATAAAACCCTACTAATAGGGGTTGCATTTTTCTTTCCAGTCTTCTTTCATAAAATAAAATAACTTGTTATTGAAGTCAGGAGGAGAGCTATTTTCATAGTTTCATCTTGAATGTCGTGTGATGCTATATTATTCCTTAGTTTTTTATAATAGCTTTCTTAATTTTCTCATCAGTAGGTTCCTTATTGTTAGGGGATGGATTTTGTAATGATTGGATAAATAATTATATATTTTAGTCTGGTCAGGGTAAAATAGTGATTGAATTTTTTTTTTTTTTTTTTGAGACCAGGATATTTTTCTGCAGGCGTTCTGATTGTATCGTCATTTTTCTCTTTCCCCACATTTTAACAAATTGTCTATGCTGTTTGGCTTCATTAATTTAATTTCCATTTTTTTCTGCAGATACTGGTTTCTCAAAGAATTAACAATTTTTTTTGTTGTTGTTGATAATTCTTTGCCATTTTCCATACATTGTTTTCCTCTTTAGTCTTTTTTTTTTCTTTCTTGTATCAATATTTTCAACTCAAGATTGTCCGGTGTATATTTTTCCTTTTCGGTTTTCTTGTGGCAATGTCACGTGCTTCAGCTAACGTTATGATGACTTTATCTATGTTTTTTTCTAAATTTACTCACTTCAATTTAATCTCTAATTTATTACTAAATTCTAAAAATGTCTTTTCGTATTTAAGGGATTGGATGTTATTTTGTTGGTTGGTGTTGTCAGTTTAGTTGCAAGTGACTTGTGACTTGATTCAAAGTATGTGTTTTATAATTTAATATCTGTCAAAATCTGCCTGATCCATGAGACTGAGATGTTGAAGGCAATAATCTTTTTCTTTATATTATCTGGGCGATGTCATGTGATTTCATGGGATGATCAAACCATGTCTTAAAGATGGAGTAACATTTTGTGCAACAAAATTTCAGAGACTTTTTCGTTGTTGTTTGAGGCAAGGGAAATAAAATACTATTTAAAATAAACAGTCTGTTTATATAAATAAGAATATCCACTAAAAATAACGTTTAATGTAATAAAAATAAGCCTATATACATGTAACATAAAGACAAGACAGAGTTGTGCTTTCTACTATGTATCTATCTATCTATCTATCTATCTATGAGGTTGGTGCAAAAATAATGACGTAATAATGTCGTTTTTTGACGTATTCTTAACGTCAAAAAACGATATTATTATGGCATTATTTTCGGACCAACCTAATATCTAACTCTCTCTCTCTCTCTCTCTCTCTCTCTCTCTCTCTATATATATATATATATATATATATATATATATATATATATATATATATATATATATGTATACACACACACAGACACACATATATATATATATATATACCTCTTTATATATATATATATATATATATATATATATATATATATATATATATATATATATATATATATATATATAGTTTAAAGAGGCTTCAATCTTGCTACTTACATCTAATTGTCAACTTTACTTTTTCTTGATCCATCGAGAAATTATCATGTCTGAATGTCGTCTGTTTGTCTGGGTTTTTCCTTCCAAATTGACTAAATGTAGAAAGTATTATCAATCTTTCTTAATATAGCTCAAATGTACAGCTCGTTTATTAGGAGGTAAGTGTAGTTTACCGGATATCAATGACGTTGCGTTTTCTTTCACATAAATGCCCTTTCGAAACTCGTAAATCTATCGCTTTCTACCCAATTTATAGGGTAAATAGCAGAGTAGGCAACCGGTAAAAAGAATGAAAAATCAGAAAAAGTATAACCATGATGAATATAATGGGTAACTCTTCCTTATATATATATATATATATATATATATATATATATATATATATATATATATATATATATCAAGTATGATTGGCAGTGAAAAATTAATCTAGAAAAGAAACCTCAAGAGTGTTACGATATCCAACATTCAGATGGAAAAAGCTCGTGTGTTATTTAGATATACAGTCTTCTTCTATATGGAAATCTCATTTCATGACATTGTCGATAATGGCTCTCCATAATGTACTGTCTTTTTAAGTAAATTTTGTCATCTCTCCAAAACCCAGGTCTGCCATCAATTTACACAAGCATGTTAGGTAGGTTATGCGTTGTTTTCCGTCTATAACTCTTGTCTTCAATATGTTCTGTCAGTGTCAAATTTTCCAGACTCTCTTTCTTCATTGTTTACCCTAGAAATTTTACCTGTGTCTTTCTGATGTTAAGTATAAGTGTCATTTTTTCGTTCTCACTCACATTTCGCTGTATCATCCTTTTCTTGAAGCATATTTCTGCTGCTTCAACTCTCTTTTTTTATCTGGGAAGAGACTGTCCAATATTCACTGCTATATAGAGGGACTGATATTATGTAACATTTCAGTACTCCTTTCTTTGTTTCAAGGGAAATTTTCTTTTTTTCTTAATAAATTACTTAGCTTTTGAAAGGCATTTTCGACATTCCAATTTGGCTTCGGATTACAGTGTAAATTGTCGGTGAAGATTTGATCTATAATCCCAAGATGAGCCCTAGATTTGTTCTATACTATCAATCTATGACCAAAGATTTGGTTTAAGAATTTCTCTATATCGAAAATTTGGCAAAGGATTCATTGATTTAAACCAGAACAGTTCTTTTATGATGGAAAACTAAATTTACGTAAACATTTGGCGATATGTCACAGAAATGTACACGTAATAAGTGTATATATGAATAAGTCTACTATTAATTTGTATAAATAAAAGATTTTGTCAGAAACAATACTATGAATCTTTGCCTTTTCTTATGAGGAAAACACTAAGCATTCAGTGAACGGGAAGCCAGTGCCACTTCAATTTCCGAGAGGATAGCATTCTCAAATTCGCTGTTATCGCTCTTTCCAGTACTGAGAATGGTTTCCTTCCTAACATTTTACTTGAAGTAGTTTGCTTTATAGCATTCTATATAATTAGGGATTAAATTCAAAGAGAACCCGTTTTGTTACGACATAATGATATGTCCCGGAAATGGATATATTTGAAAGATGTAGCTAGTGGTTTTGGCTACAATAACCAAGTAGAATAGTTAGTAGTAATCGACTGGTACGCGTCGTAGTCGCAGGTAAGAAGTGTAGATCAATGGCTTAGTCCAATGGACGTCGTTATAGACTTAGACTCTGTCCTACCCTTGACTCTCCTACACGTCCGTCGGTATTTCAGACGGACATCAGCCAATCATATTCCAGTGAGGGGAACACAGGTGTACGCCTATTCCATTATATCACATAATAATTACTTTGATAAACCATGAGGCAATAGAATAAAGGATCTACAGAAGGATGCCGAGAATTTCATGAAATGAATGTGTAAAGAATAAACAAAAAGACACTTATACATAAAAGAGGTAAAAACCAGTTAGAATTTCGAACGTATAGAATAAGGAAAAAGGTAAAAAAAAAGTGACAGGCACACGGAGTATATCGGAGGCAAGAGTAACAAATGGAAGCAGCGAATAGACCTGACAAGACTGTGAAATATATGGCCGCCTGCGAAGAATAATGAAAAAAATACTAAGAGCGACATAAGATAGTAAGTTGGGGAGAGCGTGACTCACCGACTTCCTGAAATGATACGACAAATAAACGAAAACTTATAATATACGTTATTCTTTTCAGTGTTCTACGTGGGTCAAACATTCACAGGAAGAGGTTTTCGAGGTTACTGCTACATCTGTAAATTGCATCTGCGATTTTTATCTTGCAATATTCATTAATACATTTTTTTTATTTATATATTTTATGGAAACGTATTTAAATTTTTTATCTGTCACAGTTTTTTCATTTTCAGTTTTACAGATATATATATATATATATGTGTGTGTGTGTGTGTGTGTTATATATGTGTGTGTATGTGTGTGCGTGTGTTTGTTTGTGTATGTGTGTATGCCCTATGTATATATGTTGGTATGTCAATATGTTAGTGTATTTCTCTAGATGTGTCTATGTTCTCCCAACCGCAACACTTGAAAGCTAACCTCCCCACATATGTATTCAATATTATAAATCCACAGAAAATAGATTTTCTTGGTCAAGCGTTTAGATTTCTTGTTATTTTTTTTTTAAATATTCTGGATACACTTAAATTTAAAGTATTTTGTAAATTTAAACCATTTGTAATTTTAATCTGATGAGAAGGGTATTAAAAACTTAACCGCTGAAATAAATTATAATTTATAAACGTGTTTTCGAGGATGCGTTAACTTTTCCTTGATATATATATATATATATATATATATATATATATATATATATATATATATATATATATATATATATATATATATATAATTTTTTCATAGTGTATGTATGTGCACGTGTGCATTTACAGGGGCCTGCCAATGCTCCCGTCACCGATGATGTCGGGATACAGTCAACACTAAATTTGGTTGCACAATCTCTGTTCTTTGATAGGTGTTCGCATATGGCGGAACTATAGGTGTTCGGGGCGAGTCCATTCAAAGGCAAGGTGTGTTTTCTAATTTTTGTAGGAACGTGTTGTTTTATTCTCATTCTAAGCGTTGAGTTGTTCTCCCTATGTAGTCGGCTCCGCAACTACAAACGTATTTATAAATAATTTAATTAATTTGATGGGGAGGGAGAACGTCTTTACACACAGATCTAAACATAGGCCGAGTTTGAAAAATAATCCGAACTTCGGCAGAGAAAAAGACAACGAACATTGGATGAAATTTGTTTGGCTACTTTTTCACATTTGGTACCAATTCAGGGTAATCTGAGGTAAACTGGGCATTTTTGACAGTATAGAGCTCGGCACTTCTGAACTCTTCAACTTTACTACGGATAACTGAATTAACAGTATCGAGAGGATAACCCAAATTACATAGGGTATCCTTAATAAAGTCGATTTCGTCGTTCAAGAAAGGCTCAGAGCAGATCTTTAATGCTCTATGTAGGAGGGTTTTAATAATGTTAAACTTCCGCTTAGTGGGACAAAAAGAGTCTGAACGCCTGTACAACCCTGCGAAAGTAGGTTTTCTATGAACGGAAGTGAGAAAACCTGTTAATGTTCAATGTTCTAATACATCCAAAAAGGCCAATTGATGATTGGATTCATTTTCAATAGTGAACTTCAGTGCTGAATGGATGCCATTTAAAAACGAAAGAAACTGGTTGGCCTCAACTTCACCGTTAAATAAACAAAAGGTATCGTCAACGTACCGACAGTACATTTGTGGAAAAAGTGGATTCTTTCGTATCTTTTCTTCTTGAAAGCCAAAAAATATGTTGGCAAGTGCCAGACCCTAAGGCGAGCCCATAGCGACTCCGTCGATCTGTCGGTACATGGTGTTTTTGAAACTAAACTCGACGGAGGACGTGGCAAATTTCATCAATTCACGAAATATTGACTCAAGAAAACTAGGTTGAGGTCAATGAACTCCGATAGAGAAAATCACAGCAAATATTAATGGTTTCCATTAAAGGGACACAAGTATACAGGGACAGGCATCGAAAGAGCACATGAACTTACCAGAAGAAGACAATTTTTGGACACGGTCGACGAAGGAAAAAGAATCCTTTATACAAAATCCATCCAAGCACTGCAACACAGGATCCAAAAATGTGGCGAGCCATTGGGCTATCTTGTGTTGGGCTCAACCGATCATAGATAAAATCGGTCGTATAGGTACACCTTCTTTATAGATTTTCGGGATACCATATAAACGGAGACGAATCGAACCGGAAGGACGGATTTCGTTGGCAATTTTGAAAGTAGCCTTGACTTTACCCACTTTAGAAGTAATTTTTGAAATTTCGCTTTTTATTGTAGTTTTTTCTGTGTTACTTTTAAATCTCCCGTTGAAGCCTGAAGAGCGGGAGCGAAACCGGTTGCTTCGCACGTTTTTAATATGTCTCGTAATATTAAATTTTATACTTTTATTTCGATCATATATATATATATATATATATATATATATATATATATATATATATATATATATATTAACATTAAACACTATTTTTGGTGTATACTCATATGTGAGTACCCACTCCGTTTATTTTAAATACTGTTTTAATTCGCATACCGGCCTGCTGGATATTCGAGAAATCTTTAAAGAAAATATGCTCTTTAGTAGTATTCGAAAATACATCCCGCCTTGCAGGATTGACTCTCGTTAGATCCGAGGTGCTATATCCAACTCGGCTAAAAAGAGTGTGGTGAGTGAGCAATGTTCTATTTTGGCTTTAAGTAAATTTAATTTGTTCAGATTTCCGAAATTTATAACTGCTCCAATGTTCATAACTGCTCGAACGTTCATAAATATTAAAATATGTCGGAGTGATAATTAAATGCATTATTTCTATAGAAATATATGTGTGTGTGTTTTGAACAATAAAAGATATTAAAAAATTTAAATTTTCAGACACACTGTGTTGTGCATTAATATCTTTTGGTTTTATTATTTCAATTATGTTCCTATACTAGTTTCGTCCAGCATGACTATCAGCAGGAGAAAAAATTCCTGCTTGTTAGTAGCAGTGGACTTTATCTGTAGTTGATTTTGGTCAGACATTGTGTTGGTCAAACGTCCTCTTTATATAGGACTGGGCAGGATAAAAAAAATCTACTTATGCGCACTAATACTTTAAACTGCATGGAACTCGTCGTATTATGGACTTTGGATATTATGTATATTAACTAATATATATTAACTAATATATATATATATATATATATATATATATATATATATATATATATATATATATATATATATATATATTGCCCACAGACAATGGAGCATGAAATTGTTCTGATACTCTGCAGTATTCGAACACATGTTGGCAATCCTTTTATCACACACACACTCTTGAGGACGAATGCCAATTATTGCACTACGAACGTTGGAAAATGATCCAGGCAAGGAAACTGCATGCGAGGAGGAATCTATCCAAATAACTCCTCAATAGAAGGTAGTCATCTCTGGGTCAAAAGCCAAAAAGCCTACATTAGTTCACGCCTGAATGCGATGCGGATATATCCCATTGTAACCACTGCAATACTATCTCTGAGAGATAGAAGATTTTTAACAGAATTCTTACAGCATTCAACTGCCAAAAATCTTTTAGCTGCGAGTTCTGTTGAATCGCAAATACGATTCCTAATCCAGGTAAGCCGTCAGTGCCTTCTGCTATAAAATGTCTTAAGTTTATCTCATCCTCGTCAGATAAAAGTTAAACTCTTCGAAATTAATTTTGCCCCTAACACCACGTTTAAGAACAATTTTGCGATGTTGCCAGATACATCAAAAGGCTTTACTCTAAGGGGCTCAGTCAGTTATGTGTCATACGTAATACACGCTTAGGCGATCATGTATCTTTCGATACATGACTGATGAGGCAATCTTTTCCCGCAATAGTTTGCCATTTCTTTCTACGTTAGACTAGTTACCAAAACCCGGTCTGTCCTTCTATTTACCTATTACTTATTATACCTGTTCCAATAAGAAGATTCATTCACAAATGTAGTAGCACGTAAGTGATGGATTCGACTGGAATTCGAACTCGGCTCCCCGATTCCTTATTCCGCTATCCGTAACTCCACCGTGCCTCCCTCTTGTCCAGATAAAATCCCATTCGTTTTGCATAAGAAGCTTATCATTATACATAAAATTGGTGAGGCGCTTGATAATAAACATCAGAGGGACGATAGCCTTAAAGAACTCAAAGACATTTGCCCTGGTGTGGTATAAAATGATTGCTACACAAACTCTCCAACAATGGAATTTCCGGAAGCGTCTTCTCAATTACCAAATCCTTCAAATTAGGTAGGTCCATGAAGATCGTTGTTAATGGTCAACTCTCTGAAGTCCAGGAGATCTATGAAGATATCCCCAAAGCTCTTTCTTTGTCCTACCTTCTTTCTACTTTATTAACGAAATGCTAGGAACATTCCCAGCTTATTTGTAAATTTAAGCTGATCTCTCCTATGAAAACGGTAACTACAGCGTAATTGGAGAGAGAGATGGGCTTTTATCATTCAATAGTTACAAATGCAAGAACTTACAACTTCATTCACTACCCTATAAGATGCTTGAGCCTTTTATTGGGATAAAAGTAATATAAAAAGTTAATTTTACCATACAGGTTCTGACTCTTGAAAATTATCTTACTGTCTGTTAGTCGAGAGTAATCATTCTTTTCCCGAAGAAAATTAGATCCATCTTTTATTGTCTTTTTTTCAAATCGAATAATAAAATCTGGTAGCAAGAAATCTTAATAAAAATCATGTCCCTTAGATTAAATGTCATTTCACTGCGAAACAAAATGTAGAGGCTACGGACCTTTTATGACATTCTCGTAGGTGATCATTAATCTGTACAGATTTCGTTTCTTCATTATCTGCACATCCTCATTTGTTCTTGACAAAGTTGGCGGAGCGGTTTCCTCTTGTTTTCTCAATAGTTACAACCGAAAATTAGAGATCCCAGCTTACTCTGCTATTTGATGTCACTCTCCCAACAGTATTTGTGCAAATGTAAACCCAACAGACGAGACCAGAAAGTGATCTCGGTTCTCCGATTTAAATTTTCGCGCTGTTTCTTGATACACTATCCTCACTATGAGAGGCGGGCATATGTGTGCCTTATGTTGTAGATTGTTTTGTTTTTTTGTTTTTTGTAGGGTCGGCTTGGGAACAACAGCAGTTAAGTGGTGTTTTCACACCCCTGAAAACTTCCAGTCTCCCGAATGAGGCCTTGCTGCCAGTTGTAGTTTATCGTCATACCCAGGTCGGCGTGAATAATTGATAATAATTGATTGGCGTCAATAATTGTTTTATATGAAAAGAAATATATGTTATCTAATGAAGATTAGATGCTCCTTCTTCCGAGAAACCTGTTTCCTTAAGATCATTAGATGAGAGCTACGAGAAATTAAGAGGATACAGTTCAGATGTGAAGTTCAAAATAACATTGATGTATCGTACAACCTTGTGCAAATTATTTGAAACAACCGCTGTAGTTTCCTTTCTTTCACCATACGGGCAGTTTTAGACCCACTGGAGTGACAAGGTGTAATCGATTTCCATTTTTTCGTAAGATTAGGTCATTTCAAGTGGCGTGCAGTAATATAAATTTATTTTCGCGGGGTACGATTTAAATTTTTTACTACTTGAAAATATTGCCTCATCAGTGATTGCATCAGATTTTTATTACACCCTGACACTATTGTCTCGAATGTCGATTAGTTGTCCTACAGCCATTGTCTATGATGGACATTACTCTAAGGAATGGTAAGAAAATTGTAACGCTGCACGAATACACTGGCAAGCCTTACCAGTGAGTAAATCAAAGTACTATCGACTGGATCGGAAATTCCCATGATTTAAATTCAATTTAAAATATGTGGTCAATCTGCAAGGAAAGAATTCGTGGAATCGACATACGATGTACTAGCATGAGCACTGGGTCATGTTTCATTGTAAAAATACGAAAAAGTAAATAATAACAGAATTATTTGTTTTATTTAAATTAATTTGTACAAGGGTGTAAATGTAATAATATACGCAGTTATCATTTAGGGGTTTTCCTCATAAAACTTAATGTTCTATACAATAGTGTTCGGTTTATGTAAATTATTAGCGTAAACATAGGCCTCTTTCATCTTGAGCAATTTCAAAACGATTCACTAAATATTTTTCTTCGAATCATACGCAATTGTCATTCAGATTTATTAATAAATAGCAATTACATTTGCTGCAATTAATCCATATCGTTTGCTGAAGCTAAGGCCTTTTTGCTTAATATTTCTTTTCCCAACATAATTCAGTGAAATCTTCACCTTCAAAAATCAGAATTTATAATTATAGTTCAGGTAAACGGAAACAATTAAGCGTCAGATTAAAACGATGCCAGGAAAATATGCGTTGATTAGTAGCTTAAATTTATATTTTTTAATCATTTTCAAAATGAAACATTAAATACTGTTCTTTGATACATAAACAATTGGCCCTGATCTGGTCTCTCATCTACAGTCACTTTCTAACAGACGTGATGTGGCTTCCCATCTGTCTTTTCTACAAATATTTTCATGGCAACTGCTCTTACGAGCTACTTTCACTGGTACCCCAACTGCATAAATTTAAGCGTGTTACTAGTTTGGCATCTCGGCCCCACCTTTACTGTCAAAACGGTTAAATGCAACTGCCTCTTCTACTCCAACAGCTCTTTCGCTGGCACTTCCTGCCAGTGGAACTCACTTCCTCCAACTTGCTTTCCTGACAGCTATAATCTTCAAATATTCAAATGTAATGTCAATCGACATATTCTGATGCCTTGATCCTGATCCTCGTCCTTCTCTATATCCTTTCCTCAAAAACCCCTCTTTTTTGCTCTCTCTTTCTCTTTCTCTCTCTCTCTTTCTCTCTCTCTCTCTCTCTCTCTAGCCCATTACGTGCTAGTGGTACTCCTGCCGTGCTTGGGATGAAATGCTTAAAAAATTAATAAAAAAATTAAAAAAAAAGATTTTTTTACAATTAATACAGTGGATATATCCGATATGCAACTTTTATGTATTGCGTTACTTATAGTTTCTGTTTATTATCTATATGTCAGTACTGAATAATATACAAACATACATATGTAACGTAAGCTTACACCCACCAAATAAAATAAAAACATTAAATTTACCTTCCCCTACTTTAAAAGTTCAAAGGTGCAAAGCTTTGTTATTTTGTTCTCTGTCTTCTTTACCAACTCTGTTGTTCTGTGGAAATAAACTAGACACAGAAAAAGACTGCAGGAAAAGCGTAATAAAATAATTGGATATGCCAAAAGCAAAAGATTACAGAAGTTTAAATATCTGGAAACAGATGACGGAAAATGTAACACCAAATTTCGAATTTTGGAATAATAACAAACTGAATCTTCCAAAATCCCCTATATGTATTAAGATCCAGGATATTTTCATTAGAAACAAAGAACAGATTACTGAACTGCTATGTAATAACAATATGGCGGTTAATGCTGAACAACTTAGAGATGAAGAGAAGAGTTTAGGCAGCAGAGGTGTATACAGAAGGATGTTGTGAAGACCAAGGATGGGTCAGTTTTAAGGAAAATGGGAATAAAAGGATATAACTATTAATAAATTCAGAAAAATGTAGTTGAAATTTCTCGTGCACATACGGAGAAAAGAAGTGCTGAGAAATGTAAACGTGCAAGGCACACAGAATTAGCACTAAGCTAATATTCTGATTCTTAAGTAGAAATGCTTATACATGAGTAAATAAAACTAGAAGATTGGACAAGAACTCGACAGGTTTGCAAATATGACAAGATTCAAGAAACTCATAAATACCTATAAATCTCTCATCTAAAAATTAACACCAATGATATAATGTTGATAGGGCCTTCACTGGCCACTTTACTGATCTCAATCTAAAGATTTACACCAAAGGACACTAGTCAGTTTGCTGATCATAAAGCAAAATACTAACGATACAATCACCGTTGGTATTCTGCTTTAAACGCGATAACATTTGTCTTTAAATATTTTGTCAAAAACGGTTGTTTCGTGCTCCTCAGGCTTGTGGTTCTTAGCAGATTTTATATATTATGAATGATAACCATTTTCTTACTTGTATGATAATTTAACTAGCCCAATTTCGTGCATAAACGGACTGGAAGAGATTTTTCGATATTCCGATGTACCTTCGGATTTCAATCTCATATTTTCCGTAGTCTGTTTCTGCACACCCTATGTTGCCACATTGTTATGCTTGTTTGATGCTAAATATCTCCAATTACAACCTCGCAAGAACGGATGTCTCTCCCTCTACCAACCACTACTAACCATACATTTAACCTTACAATTAATGTTTTGGCCTTTCGTTGGATTTCCTTAATATCTTATTACGATGTTTTGTTTTTTTGTTGTTTTATATCAGCACTGTATTATTATACTGCTTCACATTGTTAAGTGTATAGCCGGCGATATAAAATCCTGGTTGATATTCTTGTTTTCTTAGGATTGTCTCACCATTCTTAGGATCGTTTTAAATTAATTCAGCTAGAAAACGTACAATTGCCATAATGCTTTTTCTACTTTCGCATAAATGTCTAATGTATAAATGGATTAGAAAACTTTGTCTCTTTCGGAATTCCTTATCTAATATTCAAAAGATTTTCTCCCATATTAGACTTTTCTAATGACCCTATTTACATTATTCAGACTATTGTTCTCATCTTTGTCGCCATTTTTATCACAAGGTTTCGGCCGAGATACGCTCCGGCCTTCTTCAGGTGGTTGGAATATCTGAAGCCTTTGTTTCTCTCGGTGGGGTAGAATGTTCTAGTTCCAGGCCAGTGTTGTCTGGAGAAACCATATTATAATTCTTCTGATTTCTTAGTTCCTTAGTTAGCATTTAAGTTACTCTCCGTGATGAACGTACGCGGCATATAAAAGATGTGTAAAAATGTATGAAAGTCTAGGTTTAATTTGTAAAAAAATATAATGGCCAAAACAAAGCCTACAATATAGTATATTTGAGAGACTATTATTGTAATATGTAATGAATCTTCAAGTTGCTTTGCATTTTCAGTTTACTTTCAATACTCCCGGAATATGGAAGAATACAGTTTATGCGGTCAGGTGCGCGTGTAAGATTGGTTTACTGATCCAACTCGAAAACAACTAAAATGTATTCAAAATCAGGGTGAATCCAAGAATTCCGATACATTGTGTGGATTTTGACTTAGTCTGGCAAAGCTGACTCTTATTAGAAATTGAATTCAAATGAATTCAAAGGTCAAGAGCTGGAATTATAGATAACCTGTAATTTTGGTTTTTGCTCTTCTGTGTGCCGTGTCCGTTAAGGTTCGGGGGTTATCATGGCGCTCCACAACATCCTCTGACTCTTAGCTCTTAGCCATGTTTGTTGTCTTAATATCGCTCCAAGTCCGTCATCTACTATCCATTTATAAAAATAGTAGGTTGCACGCTGCTTTTACTCTGTCTCTCTTCATATACCCTGCGAGTGTCAAATTTTATTGATGCATGGAAACAAGGGAAATCTTTCTTCCCTCTGATTTTCTGTTTCTGGGTTCTGAGCCATTTCTGTTTAACGACAGGATCTGACATAACATGACCATTTTGATGATTAAAACGGTGGAAAGTTTCTTAGAATTCAAGCTGGGTGATTCACTTGAAGGCACGCCATCACGAATATGTTTCAGCGACTGCTTCTTTCTTTGTCTCATCTATTTCATCATAGCTGATGAAAGAAGTTGTCCCTTGGTTATCATGTAAGGTGGCATCCCTAGATTATTTTGACATAGCCTCCCCATGGTTTCCTCCCATGTCTCGGCCCCTTAACCATTTAATTCATTGGCCTTCTTGGATTCAACTTGATTTTTTTCACGCAGCTATTGAATGTGTTTAGGGCGTTCTGGAGCTCCGAGGACGTCCTGGTCTTAGCCTATCTTTGATAGAGGAAGTCTCGGTGTATCGATCGATTGTCATTTTGATAAATACTGTACTCATTAGAAGTTATTTTCCAGTTTTAAAATCTCAGTCAGTTTTCATGCAAAACTTCATACTTTCTTTTAATTTATATAGATATTGTTGTCAATAAATACTAAAACACTTGGAAAAAACGTTGGGCCATAAACAACAATGTAAAGACCAAAACAGTTTTTTGAAGCATCTATAGTTCACCTTAACAGTATTTTACAATATTAAAAGAGTACTATTGGTAGAGTAAACAAACTGTTATAGTTTAAATTTTTTTTTAATATGTTCTCTATGAATGTGTTAATAAATACAGTATTTAACTTATATTAAATCCCTAACTTATTTGAAAAAAGTTAAATATTTAAATTGCTAGCAAGCATCAAATTAATTTCTTCGAGGTTTGTTTGACTATCAAACATTAATTTTTTTTTACCAACCATCTCCTCAATATTAAAACCCATTAACAGCCTCTTTCTCTTAACTTTCCTCTCCCTCTTCTTTCTTTTTCCTTTTTTATTTTACTTTTTTCTCTTCTCCCTTCCCATTTCAATGTATCTCTTCCGTTAATCTAACCGTTAAATAAATCAAGGTTTCGTCACTTCTCCTCCCCTAATACGAAAAGTATGATTGAGAGAATTAAATTAAACCCTCCCTAAACTCTACCATGTCTCTCTAACTACTGCGTATTACACTCTCTGTTAAATTACAAAAACTTACACTACCCATCAATTTTCATTTCATTTTTCGTTTCATTTTTGGAAGTGCTATCTGATGATCCGGAGTCCTTTAAAAGGGCTCTGGTGAAATAAATTATTATAATGGAACCTCAAAGTGGTCTTTTTTTCTTCAACATATATATATATATATATATATATATATATATATATATATATGTGTGTGTGTGTGTGTGTATGTATGCGCATGTGTATACATGTATATGTATATGTATGTTTAAATATGTATATATGTGCATATGTGTATTTGTGTGTATATGTGTATTTGTATTTGTATGCATGTATGTATATATATTTATATCCGTTTTTTTTTTTGGTGGGGAGGGTTATTTGTTAGTTTTTACGACGCTGTGCGGGTTGATATATTTATATTTGCTTTTGTATGCGTATGTGCGTATATGTATGCGTATATATATATATATATATATATATATATATATATATATATATATATATATATATATATATATATATGTATGTATGTATGTGTGTATATATATGTATATGTACATATGTGTGTGTGTGGATGTATGTAGATATATGTATGCGTATATATCTATATAAGTGTGGCTGTACACTTATTTCTGTAGTTAGTTATTTTTATCTTATTTTCTTTCAACTAATATATAATATATCAACTTATATGTTTTTATATATATATTTGTGGGTTTGGAATTTTCGTTTTTTAATATATTAAATAATATTATTTTTAACCATCTTTATCTTTGCATATTTGATCGCTTAAGTTATATTTTAATAAGTGGTTAGCATTTGTTTAATGACACTTTTGGTCTTAAATATTTATTGGATGTGGTATCTGATTGTCTAGGTCAATGTATGTGGATGTGTGTACATGTATTTATCGGTGTCTATGTGTATGGAAAGTGCATTCACTTTTAATTGCGTATGTATGTGTGTATGTTTCTCATTTTTTTTAGAAAGGGCCGTGGAGGTGTTCCCTCTCTCGTCACTTTTTTTGTGTATATATATCTAAATATGTCTGGGTGTTTATGCATTATAATCGGCGTGTGTTTGGGTTGTTTTACACGTGTGGTTAGGATCCCATTCACACACTTGGGATTAAAATGTATACATAATGTCAGAGGACCGGATGACATATCAGCGTCTATTCTAACGTAATTTCAATGAAGAAATAAATTGAATAACATATGTATTTCTTCTTTTCTCCTCAGTAATTTTATAATTTTAAACTTAATAGTGATTAAATTTGGATTTTAAAATTGGTGATTTTTACTTTTAATTTTAATATCAAATTTTATCATATAATTTAATAATTATTGGTTAGAATTAATTCTTTTTTAATATTACCCCTATTATAAAGATCTTAATAGCTATTATAACATGACTTCGTTATCAACCTTTTTGAATTTTCCTATACTTGTATTTTGATTGGTCATTCTAGCTTTTGTAACAACGTTTTCCCCTTGCGAAGGATCGTTAATTAATTTAAAACTTTTAAAACCATTTATTTTACATTCAATATCATCACTTGATAAGACACCGGAGGTGTTGAAACAAAATGTCTATTTTTGTAGTGATTTTATAACATATTTATGTTATAATTTTTTAAAAATAAATAATGATATATATTTATATATATATATATATATATATATATATATATATATATATATATATATATGCCTGTGTTCTTACATAATTTTTTCTTTAAAATTTTTTTTTTTATTAGCCATTATCCAGGATGAATTTTATTATACTTTTAACTGAATATATAGAGTTATAGGAAAATTTTATTTTTCAAACACGGTGAGCATCCTGTGACCATGTTTATAGTTGATATTATTGGGTGTGTCTATTTTTTATTTTTTTTATTAATAATGCTTCAATTATTTTCGGATTTTTGTACATGTGGAAGATGCGATTATATTTGTATTGTCAATAAGTATGTTACGGATAGAGTTTGGTAGGTCTACACGTGTATTTAAATAAGACCTAACTGAACTCTGGTCAGAGAGATGTAAAGCAAGTGTTCTTGTTTAACATTATGTAGTATCTCCAAATGAATTATTTACAAATTTGCATTCGTGAGGATCACAGTTCCTTAAGCGATATGTAGTATTGTTCTCTGTAATTTAGATCTTACATTTATAATTTTGGGGGATGAGCTTGCGGTTTTATATGTTTTATAATACATAATTTAATTTTCTTAATTTTGCCGACTGGAGTTTTCTTATTTCTTTCCGGTGTTTCTAAGTGAAAATTCGTCTTGCTTATAGTTCTTATGCATTCGATTTTTGTAGTAAATGTTAATATTATTCGTTTTTTTTAACGTGAAACGTATTTTACATATCTAATATTTTCAAATTGGATGTGAATGGCTGTTAAAAACAAGGTAACAAAATAATGAACAGTAAGTTGATCACACCGGTTCTCGCAGGATTAACATAATTCAGAAACGTCAAGCCGGGTCAGTATTTATATGGGGGACCACTTGGGAATACAAGACTGTAGAGGACAACGGCCCCAAACTGGAAATCGGAGAGCCGAGTTCTAATTCCAGTCGTGTTCTTTATATTCCTAAATTTTCTTAGGAAATTTATGAATCCCCCTCTTTTAGCTTTGACTTTGGGTTAATTAATCGGAATTGTAGCAGTAAAGAATCATTACAATTTAAAAGATATGTTCTTGCTTCAAATGGCCTGTAAAAAGTTGATAAGCCGTAAAATAAATTAGTCAGCTAGTCAAAAGCAAGTTGATCAAGTTTCATATCATATTCCACAATAACGGTCATGCTACAACATATTATTGATGTCCTTATGATATAGTGCAAATGGATAGAGGAGTGGCTTGGGCATTGACCAGTAGAAGTTTTGAATTGCATATCTGAGAAGAGAAAACTATAGTTCTTTGAAAAACTCCATTAAAATAATGAAACTCACTAAGTTCTCTTTTGCTCCCTTAAGATATGCGGATTGTGACAAAGGTCAAATATCTTTTTACTCGATACATTAATGAACTCATTCATTATAGATTAAATAAGAACTAATGTTATACAACCTGTTGGTACCCACTGCATATTATTATATTTTCAACATTCAAAGTCATTTTCTTCAAATACATTAAATAAAGTTCCTAACAAATGAGATTTGTTAGGAATGAGATGACAGCTTCAGCTTCATTAATGATGGTAATAATATATTCAATAAACCATAGGGTCAACTCTGCACAGCTGTCAATCTACAAAAATACATAATCAAAGGTGGTGACTATATGAAGAAAATAGCCTTTTGTAAATGAAAAAAGCTCTAATCAACAGCATTCCTAGTATCTTTTGTGGAAATAAAAAGGAAACAAATATAAAATATAAAGCATTGTTATATATTTAATGTGCATCTTCACCCAAGTAAATAATTCTTTTGTGACGACTATTTCTTTTCAAATTATACTTTCAAATTGACATCAATAATTTTGCTTTTGATTGTCTCTTCTGTCCCATCACATACCTTTGAGACGTGAAAAGTGATGCATTACCTTAAAATTATTATCCTTTTCATGGTAGCTAAAATTAATGAAGGACTTGAAATCATTATAATATAAAATTGATTCATTATTGAAACATGTTTTATGCAGTTAATATGTTGAAGTTGGATGTGAATAGTTGTTAGAAACAAGGTAACAAAACAATGAACAGCAAGTTGATCAAGTTTCATATCATATTCCACAATAACGGTCATGCTACAACATATTATTGATGTCCTTATGATATAGTGCAAATGGATAGAGGAGTGGCTTGGGCATTGACCAGTAGAAGTTTTGCATTGCATATCTGAGAAGAGAAAATTAGAGATTTTTTTTAAAAATCCATTAAAAAGGTGCAACTAAAACAATAATAAACCATTAATATAATGTATTCAGGCGTAAGTGAATAAAAAAAAAACGACTGGAATTAGAACTCGGCTAACCAATTTCTAATGCCTAGCAATTATCCGCTACAACCCTTTATTTCCAAGCATCACACATAGAGATACTAACCAGACTCAACGTTGCTTAACTTCGGTGAACTTACAGTCGAAAATGTTTATGTTTGGAGAGAGGAACAATTCTCGTTGGTTTTATCAGGGAGGAAGGTGCCGAGTCCATCTAATCCATGTATGAATATATGAAGATATGAGGTAAACATTTACCTACACACGTGGCAAATGTGTAAATGAAAGTTGGCAAAATAAATTGTATTGAAACCGAAATTCAATTCAAGTTCTTCGATACTTGTCACCATGAATATTATATTTAACAAATAGTAAAGCCGATTGTGTATATTTTCTGACCTCTTGCTAATTTCTTGATGAAACTATAGCCGGGAAAGTGCAAAGAAAAATTAAAGAAATACGTGACTAGGATTCGTTGTTCAAATGCATGAAACGGACGAAGACAGCGTACGAATCAATACAGATAAAATTGTCACTTATCCAAATTTTTATATTTTTCTTGCTAGAAAATAATGAGCACTTGTTCTCTCTTAGGATAGATATCAACAAATTCGATTTTAATGTTGTCTGTCATTTTTAATTTGGATATTTGGATAGTTTTTTTGTTTGTTCGTTTTTTTTTTTGTTGTTTGTTTGTTTGTTCGTTTTTTGTTTGTTTGTTTGTTTGTTTGTTTGTTTGTTTGTTTTTACTGAAAAACTGTTTCTTTAACTTAATTGGGTCCGATGCTAAATCGTTTTTGATGAAATTAGATAAGATTTCTCCATTAAGTTAGCAATCTTTTCTTTATTTTACTTTCTTCTTAATTTGTTTGGATTCCCCTCGTAAAAGGATTCTCAAATCAAAGCAACAATAAACTTCTAGACTACCATATATAATATATATGACAGCCTTTGAAAATATGTATTTTTGACGGTTTGTCTACCTTTTGTATGTTATTTAAAGCCTAAACATATTTTGAGGCTGCAATAATAATTGTTTTCTTTTTGTCAGTGAATATTATAAAAAACATTTTTTGCGATAATAATAATTTTCATATACAAGTCTTAAGACTTAACATAAAATGGAGAGAGAAGAAGCGGAATGATACCCTTTCCCAAATGTATTTGCGCGTAAGTGAACGTGATGAACCCGACTTCTCATTCTGAGCTTTTAACCATTGTACCACACGTACATCTAAGATTACATCACCAGGTATCCCGAAGCGGTTGAAGCAAAAGTCTTACAATTTAAATAACGTTTCCTTTCCGTGGAAAAGTTTTTTTTAAATATACAGATTAGCTAAAATTTTTATGAGATGCGTTAAACAAATGCCTCGTAAATTTGACATCTTAGTCAAAAACGAAAACTAGGTCGATTTATTAGGTTTTATTACAAGAAATAACGTATTCTGTGGTTCGAAGCTTTTCAAAAGCTTTTAATGCAATTTCCTTTAAAGTGTTTCATTTCGTGTGTGACAATCTAATAAATTAATTATTTAACATTTCAGAAGTGTTTATTCATTTCCTATACAGTGCTTCGTAATACATGAAGGCATAAAAAGCAAATGTCATTTTAAAATCGATCTTTAATCTCTGCTCTCATATATAAACATTTTGATACAAATATAAGTACTGTAAATAATATCTCCTCATTTTGTAATCCGGTCATCTAACAAAGTAGGCGCCTTAGGATATAAAAACCTTGATTTATTCCTGACTCTTTTTCTTTTCCATATAATTTTTCTTTCAACATATTAGTACTCATAATCCTAGTGAAAATGATTACAATGAAACAATACTGAGTAATCTTACTGTATGAGTAGAAACTGGGAAAAAGAACCTTTTTTGCATCGGATCATGTCATGGGATGAGAAATAGATACTCTTTTACAGCAGGAAGAGATAGGTCAGTGGATGGATGACAGTGAATCACCAAAACAATTCTCTAATTCGCCACTGCACCATAAAACGCAATGGTTACTCATGAAGGTCTTTGAAATGGCGTATTCATTATTTATTCTAGTCTCAAGGGAAAATAATAACAGCAACTTTGTATTGGGGAGAAACTGAGTGTGTCCACGAACAAGTGAAAAACAAAAGATGTGAATCGGGATCACCCAATTTTGCTGCACGACAACCCACAACAGGACGCTTCTCAGGCATCTATCCAAAAGCTGCATAGCCTGAATTATGAAAGTTTGCCTCATCGTCCATATTCACCTCATATATCTACTACTGATTATCACACTATTAACCATCTTGAGTTTCCATACGCAATAAAACATTCTCCAATAAGGAAGAAGTAATCGAAGCATTTCAACTCTTTATCACATAAAAGGATGAGAATTTTTCAAGAGTTAATGGCCCTTTGGAGAAAAGTCATTCATCACATGGTGCCTATTTCAACTAAATAAATTAGTTATTTTAGAAGCGTTTTATTCATTTCCTATAAAGTGTGAATTTTTGTAATTTCTGCTTATTGATGTAATATCATCTACAGAGAGTAGTTTTTTTAACTTACTACAATTAGGTTATAGTATCATATGTTCAGTTTAACATACTATTGTTATGCTTTATTTCTTTTAAACTACTATTATTGAAATAAAAATTAAATCTGAAATCAGACCGAGTTATAACTTTAAACTTTAATTAATTTAAATTTGAATTCAGTTAATAAACATTTATGTTAATATTCTTTAGATTTCAACTCCTAAGGTAACATTCAAAGAGGTTTTAAGAATTTAGTAATTCCTACATCGCTTGGAAGTTATCTAGAACCAAGTTCTGGAAACGTCCTTTATATCTCGATAAAATCGACCAGCTTCCGTTACTATGAACAGATTAATAGGAGTATTGGCTGTGAACAGGTTAATAGGAGTATTGGCTGTGAACAGATTAATAGGAGTATTGGCTGTGAACAGATTAATAGGAGTATTGGCCTATCGCTTGACATGTATTCCTTTCTTGTTTATTGAACAGGAATAGAGATTTATCCATTGTTTCCTCTTTCTGGTGTTTCCTAGGCGTCCGCTTTTTCATGGATTTCATGACTTCGCAGTTTGGTGATCTGACTTCTCATTAGGTACATCTTATCATGTTTGAGCGTACCAGCCTGGCACTTTTCTGCTTGCTAAATCTCGACTGTTATTAAGAAACCCGAAATCCTTGGTAGTATTTTAGGAGTCCGCTCTGGTCAAAGTAGCATAATATCTGTGCATTTACAAGTCCATGTCGTGTATGGTTATGTGTCCCTCTAAGGCAATTGGAAGTACTTCCGATAGACATCACCGACACTACATTATATTAGGCCTAACCATTTTCCGCTAAGTTTATATTACTGTAACGACGGACTCTGAAATTATTTTTCCTTTTTCTCCTTAAAAATTAATATAAGCTCCTCATGATAGTTACAATTAACAGATTTTTTTTTTTACTATTTTCTCATATTCTTTCACACTCAGTAACGCTTTATGCCCTAGTGACTTTATGGCCTTGCTTAGGGTGAAATGATTTTAAAAAGTGTAAGTTTCGTTTCCTTCGACCACTTCACAAATATCCTTGAATTTTACGAATATCTACACGTGATATGTTAAAATAACAAGACAGAATTGGTGAACTAGTCTTGGTTGATTAAAACGTTGATTAATAAACCAATCGTGCCAACATATTCCATAAATAGGGAAAATGGTATTCCTTCCATCTAAGCTTGCTCTGAAAAGACAGTAAAACTGATCCTCAAATAGCCGTCCTAGATCTTACTTTGCCGTTGGATTCTAGAGATGTAGAAACCCTTATTCATTTATCCACGTTTCAAATGTAATTAAATATCACAAGATATCGTTTACGAGCTGGCCGACCTCAAAGCAGCTAAAATAACAAAAAAAAACCTCGCCACGTAATAAATAATTGTTGGCAATATCTGAAGTGTCTATTTCCTCTTTGACTCTAGGCAAGGAAATGATTACAAAATCGAAAAAGTAAGGCATCTCTTTTTGATTGGCTTCCATTTTCATTAAAGAGGATCAAGATCAATGATTTGAGTGTGTGCCAGGATTTAGGGAATTTATTATGATAGTACCCTAAAGGTGTCACGAGGCATGAGTCCCATAATTGCATTTGTTCATTGACATTCACGCACGCACGCACACACACCCATACACACACACACAAACACACACACACACACACACACACACACACATATATATATATATATATATATATATATATATATATATATATATATATATATATATAGTAATGAGATAACCGTACATACATGTTTTACATATAAGGAACAACATTGGCGGGAAAATGTATGACAAGAAACTAGGCCTAAAAGCGTCACAAGAATTTTTGATTACACGTTTTGCAATTGTATATCTCATTTTATACACATACTGTCGACAGGGAAACCACATCGATAGAACTAAAACCATATAAATCGTTTACTTTTAACCGATTCTGAACGATTTGCTGAGGATTTGCCCTGGATTCATTTAAGAAAAGATAATATGAGTTTATTGCTTCAGAAACATTCTGAAAATGAGATGTGTATTTATCTTTAATTCGAAACGAAAAATAATATATAAACAACTTTCGACATGAACTAAGAACTATAAAGAAACGATACAGAATTCTTTAATTCATTCTTTTGTTTTTGGATCTGATAAAGCCTAGAATGGTAAAACGCGTAATCAACTTTTTCCATTTTTCAAGTTTCTTAAAAAGATTATCGGGATTCTATATACTACTTTAAAGATATAATTCCAATACGAACATTTCAGAGTGTTTGGGTGTCAATCTGACAACAGTTTAGAGAATTCGGAAACAGTTGGATGATATACCGAGTCAACATCATGGTGATCACTAATTATGACGACGCTATACCTCGACTCATCTTCCTACAGGATCTCAAATTCAACATGGAGGCCTATGCACATTTAATTCAGTGGGTCAAGAGGGTGGCTGCTGGAAGAAGCTATGTCAGACAAGCGATTATTAATAGTGAGATGCAGTTCAGCGAGATACCATCAAAATTCTTTGTAACACCAAAGATGAACTGAAGGCAAGAATTATAGTAGCATTCACCAACTTAAAAAAAGGAAATCGTCCAGAAGAGTTGCAGGAGATTTCGAAGTCGTTTGAAAGCCGTGGTTGAATTTACTCTTCAGTATTTCAAGATATTTTTGTGTAATTTCGGTATATATATATATATATATATATATATATATATATATATATATATTTGTTAAAATAACATATCAGTATTATTTTAATTTTTTTTGTAATTTAGACGACAATTTCTTCACCGCAACCCATTATATATATATATATATATATATATATATATATATATATATATATATATTCTGACCATCCCAATAGTATGCGTGTGTGTGTATGTGTATGTATACATTACATGTCACTTTATTACATGTAATCTTCGAGTATCACATCAACTTCATGCTTTCCTTTAGGGGCGCCTACAATGTTTATCTGGATTCCGCGAAATTTAGGCACTTGCCCTTATTATTGCAGGCTGCAATTCTTCTGTATTTGTTGACGGCATGTACATGAATTGAATCATCTTTTATGTCAGAAGCCATAAGATCTATACGCTATTGTGATCCGTTGACGGCGAAGGGGTCATTGAAACCTCATTGCTCTCCCTCGTGAACCAATCTAAAATTATTTCTTATTTTTAGCATGAAGTATTATCCTGAAGGACATAGCCGCAAGTATTTGGACACAGCTGCAGTCACAAATTGTTGCGCGTCGTCTAAGTAAGAATATGGCATGTAAGACATCGGTCCCACTTTATGCGGAAAATATTCCGCAAACTATTACAGCAGAAATCCATATCTGCTGTTTACATCATATTCCTACTTTAATCTCCGAATGATGATGAATCCATGATTTCTTTATTTTATCTAAGAGTAAAGATATCCATCGTAGAATTCTGTTGTTACATCTATCGGTTTCAATGTGATGAACTTCCAGAGATTCTTTTTTGTATACCCGCGTTGTATAAGGTGATTTTTGGAGATAGTATTGTATTTCTATTAGTTGAAAAAAGCATCTACATTATCATCCCAATTGTTTCATCAACAAAGCATGTCCATCAATTTGAAATCTTTACCTTTTCTAATCATTCTCTATAAATCTTAACGATTGTAGAACATAAACTTCTACTAGATTTAAAGTTTTGGAAATACTCATGCATCCTGGCTGCAACGTCCATGCTGCGTTCAGAGTTACTTAAATTATCCAATACATATAATATGTAGTCATGGTTTACGTTATGTTACGTTTCGGAGCAGAAATGAATTATCAAGAAAGGTTGCCGAATATGTTATTTTATAAGCAGTAATTTCAACTTTGCTAAACCGGAAGTCCTCTAAGACTGAATTGGTTTAAAGGCACGTAAGGCAAAATGACTGTTTCTTTATGGGATATAATATACATATGCACGTAAGGTTAACATCCTATCCGTGGATTAATGATGAAAATACGTTTTAAAGTTTTGTAGAACATTGGGTATTTTTTAATTTGTTTATGCTTTTAATGTAGTTAATGTTTTCTCAAAGGAAATTGACTAACAAATGAACATTTCCTTCTCCTGACCACACTCTCCAGAGTGTTGATCTTTTTCTCTTCCCTTTATCCTTCCCCATCTCTCTCTCAGTATATATATATATATATATATATATATATAGAGAGAGAGAGAGAGAGACAGACAGACAGACAGACAGACAGTGAGAGAGTGAGTGAGAGAGAGACAGATAGATGGACAGACCGTTAGATAGAGATTGAGATATTGTAAAGAGTGCGAGTAAGATGATAATGATGATTGACTTCATTTTCTCCCCTAATGATGATTGACTTCATTTTCTCCCCTCCTTTTATTTTTACTGTTTTTAACGTTAACATCTTTACAGTGCCCTTCTATCGTCAGTCAGTCGGCAAACATTATAGATTCAGGGCAGTAATTCATTCTGACAGAATTGTTTATTGAAAATTCGGTCATTTCACCCACTTGAAATCATACATTTCACTTTTTTTTTATTTACTCGTACAGCCTCTGTTTTCTGCTCTTCTCCACTTGTTTACATGACCGTATGGAAGTCGTATGTCACATTTGCAGTTTATCCGCGTAATTGTAAGTAATCTATTATTTACTTTAGGTCATCTTGCTACACCAAATTTGAAGTAATTTTATGATCCGTGTCTATTCCAGACAGAACATATTTACTATTTTTCTACTCTTTTGGGGAGATTTTGGTTATTGTAAATTCATACTGAAATTACCAGAGAATTACTCTTTCTGTTAAAATATCACCTGTGGAGCCATCTTGAAACCTTTTCTATTTTCTAAATTGATTGCGTGATAGCTCTTTTGTTTCTTGTTTTAAATTACTTACGTTTTCCTCTAATCATACGCGTCGACGATACAAAAGTATGTAACACTTTTATAGAATATTGTGTTCATAACTGATCCAATTTTTCCAATCAAATCATGAAATGAAAGTTATCCTGAACGACCAATGCAGGTGTCCCCAGGGCCACATCCTTGATCCTACTTTATTTTTAATTTTCATTAATGACTTTCCCGACGGCATCAACTTAATATCTACGCTAAGGATACAATTTATTTCTGTTTCGATAGTAAGTCTGCTCTGTTCGATATGGTTAAAATTGCAGCCGATGTCTAAAACGACACTCAGATAGCTGTTAATTGGGACAAAAGATGGTTTCTTAATTTTAACTTATCCAAAAATAAACTGCTCTCCGTTTAGCACTTGAGAGACCCCTCGCTGTTTTCCATCAGTAATGATGCTAACCTCCAGGAAAGAGACTCGTTCAGTATTCGCAGTCTAACGTTCTCGGCTGACATGAAGT
This sequence comes from Acanthosepion lycidas, assembly GCA_963932145.1. NCBI lineage: Eukaryota > Metazoa > Mollusca > Cephalopoda > Sepiida > Sepiidae > Acanthosepion > Acanthosepion lycidas. The sequence continues at coordinate 127,149,766 of OZ010573.1, forward strand.
GAGACGACCTTATTGATTCCAATGCTATGTCAGCTTACCAAGAAAGTTCGTTCACTGTGTTGTGCGAAACAATTTTTTTTTTATCTAGAATCTAAACTGCTTTTCTTTAAGTTTACTTATAGAGAAACAGGATAGATTATCATGCTTAGAATATTGCTGCCACATAAGGTCCGGTGCACCCGCTATTGACCTTAAACTTTTTGATCAAATCCAAAGAGGATCATCAATATTATTGGACCTGCTCTGTTGGTCGGCTTCAGCCACATTCCGACTCTCCGTGTCTTTCTATGAATACTTTTATGGTAATTGTTCGGATGAGCTCTTCGCCATGGTATTTAGATATATTTTTTTTAATTTAAATGCAGTACGAGACTAGCGTCGAGATCTCATCAATTCAAAGTTGAGCTGGCTAGATGAAGACGTACATTCTATGCATACAGTTTCTTTTATCGCACTTTTAAGAGGTTGTTTCTCCGATCATTGCAATCTTAACCTGGTAAAGTCTAGGGTTAACCGTTATCTTTCTCTCCTATCCGTATAAACTGACACCTAAATTACCCCGAGTGACCCCAGGGTCTTCAAATGAGTGAAACTTACTGTTAAAAAACAAAATGTTTTTTTCTAGAATTTTGTTTTGTTCAGGGATTGTGTGACCCATATGTGCCGTATGCATCTCTCGCATACTAAGTGTACAATTCTTCGGTATTACATCACTTTGTTAATCTTAAGCTAATAACTGAAAGTTTCAGTACACCAGCTCTAAATTTATCATTTGATTGGAAAAAAAAAATATATGCAGTGCTGATGCTTTCATGCTTTTCTAAGTTATATAATTAAAATTTTAATTCAATTTGTAGTATTTCATTTCTTCTACTTCCCCACAAAAACTGAGCCTCTGAAAATGTTAAATTATGATTCCTATTAATTGCAAAAGAAAGAAAGTTCTAGCGTTAGATTGCAAGTGCGAATTAAAGAAAGTTTTAAAGCAATTATCGGTTTCGCACGTCGTCTCATTTCGCGACACGCAGCGTCAATTTTCTTAATCTAGAGTAAATTAATTTTGAAAATAGACCCAGATGACACGTATTTTAAACTGCATATCCAAATGACACGTATTTATAAACATATACAAATGACCAATATTTTCACACATATGTTATATAGGAATAAAGTGTCGCTGCCGAAACTTGAGTTTGAACATAGATCGCCAGGGACTAAACAAGGCGAAGCTATTATTGGATTAAGTAGACCACGTGACTATAGAGGAACGAATATATGTAGAAAGTTGCTGACGTGTAAACGATGTCTATTTCTCCTCTATTCTATACAACTCTGCATTTTTAGTCTATCCTCTATTACTATACGGACCGCTATTCTCCACTCTATTCCCTATACCATTTCTCTTTACTGATCGCTATACGGATTACTATTCGAGAGAGTATTATCAAGCAAGTACTATTAGTGCGAGTGCTATTCGAAGGCATCTGACTCCAGCATTCTTCGACGGCGTATTATTGTCGTATCTGCGATTACAAAGTCTCTACTACAACGAGCATTTACAAATGTGACAACGAGTATTCTTTGGAATCACAAAAGTGAAACGAGTATTCGTTGACATCACAAAACAATAATATATTAAAAATATAATTTATGACTTTTTTGTGTAATTATATAACATATATTTTATTTCCATAATATATTCTTTAAATTAAGTTTGATTTAAATATTCTACGATGATCCAGCAATATTAGTTAAGTGACATGATTTATGGTGGGAAAACTTACAAATGATTTTATTTGTGCCGTGTTTTAAAGGTTTGGGTGGACATAACTCTCTACAATGTTTTGTCCTCTGTTGCTCTTAATACATTTTATACTTTAGTTTTCTCTCCTAAACCTAGTTCTGCTATTCATTTATCTGGAGAGGTTATGTGCTGATTTCTTCTATCTCTCTTACCTTTATACTGTTCTATGGATATCACATTTTCAAGGCCTCTTTCTTCAGTATATGCCCCAGAAATTTCAACTGCATCTTTCAGATGTGACGTATAATTGTCTTTTATGTTTCCATTTTCTCTACAACGTCGTCGTTGTTCACATGCTCATCATACTTCTGTAAAATATCTTCACAGCTTTGTACACCCGTCGGCCACTTGCATTTTCATAAATCGTTTATGAAAATACCCTGTGAACAGGAAGTTTTATGAAAAACAGGAACTAAACAGATATATATTGATATTCCCAAGGTGACTGTAAAAATTATTGGATACATATAATTTGATTTATTTTACGCAACAAAGACTCTTCTGAATCAACGTATTCAGTAGATGTTTTGTTTCATTTCAACTCTCTGAGCCCCAGTTAAGTATTTTACCATGTTCTGTTACATTGAATTAACTCTCGTTTTAAATCTTGTCTATCTATCAAGTTCGTTGATCTCAGTGAGGCGTGGGTAATATTTCAATATATTTTCATTCACCTAGACTGGATGAGTGACATCACTAGAAGCCTCGATCAGACCTTGATTTAATTTACTCAGCTATCACGGATATTATATTCCAGATCAATAAATATTCAACCTCGCCTGAAGGGAATATATGTTCTGATTGCACCTGCTTCAAAAAGCCAACTGATTTTATTTAATGATGCACACATATACGAAGATCGAGTTAATGGTTGATCGACTTAATTCTTGATCGAGTTAATTCTCTTGATATACGTATATTGCTGTCTTCCCAACTACGACAGTTTGCGCAAGAATTTTTTTTTTCAAATTAAAATGTTATTTTGTAATTTTTTAGTTTAACATGATCAAGGATTTTTCCCTCTTTCCTCTTACATAAACACCTTGCGAACGAAAAATCCCGATTCGATATTTAGATATCTTCAAACGGTGACATACACCCCTGTGCAAATTAATTGTAACAACAGCTTTAGTTTCCATTCTTTTAACATACGATTAGTTTTAGACCAACTAGTGTGACAGGGAGTAATCGATTTCTATTTTTCCACAGATTAGGTTAATTGAAGTGGTGTGCTGTAATATGAATCTATTTTTTAGGTTTATAATCAAATTTGTTGGCCTTGAAAAATATTGCGTCATTCGTTATTGCATCACATTTTCATCACGCCCAAACACTATTCTCTCGACTATCGATTGGTTGTCCTACGGTCATTGGCTGCGATGAACGTTACTCCAAGGAAGTGTAAGAAAATTGCAACGCTACACGATCACACTGGCAAGTCTTACCAGTGAGACAACTCTCCTGATTTAAATCTAATCGAGAATTTGTGGTCAATCTGCAAAGAAATACTTCGTGGAATGGACATACCAAGTACTAACATGTGCGCTGGATCATGTTTCATTGAAAATACGAAAAAAAAGTAAATAATAACGGAATTATTCGTTTTGTTTCAATTAATTTGCACACGGTTGTAATGTGGCACGAAGCCATTTTCTTGTGAGATGCTATGCACAAATTAAAAGGAAACATTATCTAATTTGATTGATCCATAGCCTAATATCTCCTATTGATTATCCCTTATGCAAGCGAGAAGGCTTGTCATAGGTGACCAATTTCTAGAAATTAGATTTATGATACATTTAATAACATCCTCAGAAATAACGAGATATTTACTAGAAATGAAAAGGAGACAAATACAAGGGGATGGTGAAAAGATTATTGCATCCATAGAGACATGATTGTAAATAAATTCTTATCTGTAATCATTTCATCAGATTTTTAGGAGGGTGTTATTTCAGTATTGTGAAAATGGTAGAACCTGCAAATAAAACTCTGAAATATTGCATTCAATTGATAAAACTTAAATGAAACTAAGTTTGAAAGTGTTTGAATTTTGCGATAAAAATCGGATTCAGTTTCGAATTCCTGGTGATTTCCAGGCAACGAATTAACTTCCGTTTACCAAACTATCAGAAGTATCTCTGTTACCATACATGGCAGCAACATAAAAAAGTTATTAATTCTAAAACGAGAGATTTAAAGTTTATTACCAAAATAGGCAGTTAAATTTTAGAACTATGTATTGGGGACATCCAAATCGATTAGGTAGAGATATTCAACAACCTGGATAGTTTAGTAAAAGTATTAAGAACGTTCAATTAATAATTTGTATTAAATAAAATTTCTGGGATACCTGAGACGAAAGGGTTACCTAGAGAAATTAACAGTCAGATGAAATAATAATAATAATAATAATAATAATAATAATAATAATAATAATAATAATAATAAACACTTGAAAAACTCTACCAATGATGGTAAATAGTCCCAATGAAATCTCGGAATGTATCATTAAAGGTATTACAAACCGCCAAAAACGAGTGGAACAGATGATCCTAAAAATTATAAGTTGTATAAAATGATCACGTCTGTATTAAGGAACCGTACTTACTCTTTTTCGAAGCAAACAACATTATTCCACTAAACCAGAAGGGATACAGGAGATGTTCATATGTTTGCAACGATCAACTACTGATAAACAAAATGACCCTGGAATATTGCAAGAGACGATGCAGAAATCTTAGCACAGCGTGGATTGATTGTCCTAAAACCTTTGATAGTGTGCCACGCTCTTGATTCCTTAAGATTTTGAAAATGTACAAAATCTCCCCTGTGGCATTAAATTTCTTTAAGCACAGCATGGACATGTAGAACATCATACTATACCTAAATCATACTAGAGGTACTGCCATCTCCAACCGTCTGAATATCCGACATGGACTCTTTCAAGGAGACTCCTGTCACCCCTTCTGTTTTGTTTGTCCTAACTCGCCTTTTCAGTAGCTATGGTTACATAATAAACAGTATTCAATTAATACTCTATATGGATAATCCGAAACTCTTTGCTAAAGACTACAATGAATTGAAGGGCCTCCTCAGTAATGTAAAGTGTTTCAGTGACGACATAGGTATGGATTTCGGATTAGATAAATGTGCAAAAGTAACATTCAAGAAAGGGAGAATTACAGAAATATCTTCAATATATTTACACTTTGTCACAAATATTAGGGAACTGGAACAAGATGGTGCCTATAAGTACCTAGGAATTATCGCAGGAGATGTTATACAAATGAAAGAGAAGGCAAGAAAGCAGTATTACAGGAGTGTGCCTCTGGTACTGAATACACCTTGGCTGTCCCTGTGCTGCAATACAGCTTTAACATCCTTAACTGGACCATAGCTGATAATAAGCGAATGGATGCGAAAAATAGAAAGCTTCTCACTTGCTTCCGAATGTATCATCCCAAAGCTGATGTTGAATGTCTGTATGTGCCCAGACCCGATGAAGGCAGAGGATTAGTTCAACTAGAACAGTCCTATAAAACTACAACAATTGGCCTTCAAAGATACCTGGAAACTATAGAAGAATTGATAATATGGGTGAAAGAACATGAAAGGGGTAAGCGTCAGTCCACTTAATAGGGGAACCCAACAAGTTCAAAATGGAGTTTCAAATGGGTGGTGTAATACAAGTAAAGCACAAGACACCGACTGAAGATGCAAAATACTTAAAAAAAGAAAGCAAATGCAATTGCAACAGACCAGATAGCGAAAGGATAGCAAGATAAACCGCTTCACGGTCAATACTCTGCACGTACCAAAAAAGATGATGTAGACAAACCCCGTGCCCATCAGTGGCTACGTAGTGCAGGGTTAAAAGCTAAAACATAAGTTTTTATCGTTGCTACACAGGAACAATGCTTGTTAACTAGAAGTGATCAAGCCTGCATACTAAAATATTGTGTTAGCCCAAAATGCAAATTCTGTGATAAATATCCAGAAACAATTGATCATTTTATATCAGGTTGTACTGTATTGGCAGTCAATGAATATAAAGCCCGTCACAATAGAGTGGACCAATATCTGCACTTGAAAATCTACAACTTCAACAGGAAGGAGACTGCATGAACATCACCCAGACCCGGTTACGGAGATAAGACCTGTAACAATTTTATGGGAATACACAATACACTCAGACAGAACAATCAAATCTAACCTCTTTAATGGTATGGCAGTCCCTGCAGACTGCAATTTATCATTGAATATCTTCAAAACGCTTTCAAATTACAAGGACCTTGAAATCAAAATTGCAAAAATATGATACATGGGAGAATCAACACTTCCTGTTGCAATTGGAGCCCTCGGTTTGGTTGGAAAAGAATCCAATAGAATATTTGAAGGGATTCCTGTAAGCCCGTGTCTTAAAGAAATACAAAAAAATTGTTCTCACGAGTAGAGCCCCACCTTACGAAGGGATTTATCTTTGGTGTGTTTGTTTTTGTTTAATTGGTCAGTAGAAAATGTCATGATACCATTCCTGACCTTAGTTTTTTGGGTGGAATCCTGAAAGAAATTTGCACATACCAGAATTCAAAGGAAATAACAATAATAATAATAACAATAATAATAATAATATATGTATCTGTGTGTTTGTTTATACACACACACACACACACACACAGACACACACACATATATATATATATATATATATATATATATATATATATATATATATATATATATATATACACACACACACAAACATGGATGGGGGAACAGGAACAAAGTGTAATTGTGAGAAATAAAAAACAATTACTTACAGCAGCAAAAGAAGGGATGCATAATGAGAAAAGGGGGTGAAAAACATACCTCTCACCATGCATATCGAAAGGAAGAGAGATAGAAGAAATTGGTCGTGGTACTTACCTAACGAACCCGTGAGAATAATGGCTGAATGTGTGTAACGGGGCTTGGCAAAGGGAGAAACACTGCTAATGGCCACAGTAGATAGGCAATTGTGGATAGACATCATCATCTACATCCTCAATAGCCATGGCACATAGGAGAAAAAACGAAATCGAAAAATTACTTTTCGAACGGTCTGTGTTTTATTTATATCTATGAAAACATATTGCTTCGTGATTCATCGAAATTTTAAAGAACGCTTAAATAAATAATTGTTTTCTTTTGGGATTTTTATGGAATTGACCGAGAATTAACCTTCAGAAATTAGTTTCATTTTTTTTTCTTTTTTGTTTTGTTTTATCTTTTAATGAAGTCGCTAATGCTTTATTAGAAGCAAGTATCGGACTGAAATATTTCTAATTTGCATCTAAACAATGAAATTAAATTTTAGCATATTTCCTAAAAACGTCCTTGGGTCAAGTGCTTACAACTGGAGGCGTTTAAGTGTTTCAATAAAGGGTTGGCAATATCAATCTAGCAATCATTATTTCGGATCACTCAGTAATATATCTGTTACCTGTAATCCGGAACTAATTTCCATTGGAACGAAATGACACCTCCAGTGACTGATTAAAGCTTTAATCGGCTTCATCAGCCATTTCTGGAGACTGTAAAATAGTGTTTGGATATTTCTCCTTGACTTTTATGCGTTTTCTATTATAAACCTTTATTTGCTCCTGGCATGGCACCAACAATTAGAGGTGTGAAGCTCAAACCACACATGTCCTTAATAGGCAAAATGTATATAAACCAATTTACAGGATATTTTAAATGTACGATGAACTAATTAGCTGTTGGGTTAAGCGTATCCAAACGAATCCATCCGTAAGCCGTTAATTTCCGCCTCACGCATGCAGGTTAATGATTTCTAACCTATATTTACGTTTCAATCCAAAATAAATTTATTATGCAAGTCAATATTTTTCTACATGAAACATTATATTTTATTGATTCTAAAGTTGTTTTAACTAAAAGAATTTAGTAATTCATTCGGAATATTCGAATATTCATACTACAAAAACAAAAAAATAATTGTCCAGTTTTTAATTCTTCGAATTTTTTCTAGTTATTTGAAACAAAAGCAACGGATAGGAATTTAGTAGCTGAAAACAAAAAAAACACAAATGTTAGATTTGGTTTTCAAACTAAAGAACTCTGTCAAAATTGCTTGGCATTTTTTCAATCCACAAGTTCGTTGTGGAACAATCACCTCGCGTTGAAATTTTGATAACTGCGGCATCATGGAACAAGACATGTTTACGCAAATTATTAATTACACAAAAAGTTATGTTTTTCAGTTCACTCATATAGTATATATATAGTATATATATATATATATTATACATATAGTATATATATAGTATATATATATTATATATATATATAATTATTTTTACTTGTTAGTTAATTTCTTTTCATCATATAGTCAATCTAAAATTTCCTGTATAAATAGACGTGGGGAGTTTAGCAAATATCTGTTTTTATTAGATTTATCTTCCTTGGGGATACGAGATGCGCACTTTCTTAAGTAGTTAAGGCTAGGCAGTTGACAATCAAATCATTTGATATTGAATGGTATTTTTTTGTTGGTTGATTGATTTGTCACTTTATCATTTCCTAAAGGGTTATTTATCACCGACATTTAATTTTCTTGTGAGCTTAAAAATAACAAAAATGTGATTCTGCTTTAGCAAGTGAATAAATGGTAAATGATACTCAGCCTTTGTGCATATACATATTTGTGTGGGCATAATTACTAGAGGCAGTTATACGTTTTTTTGTTTTTTCATGTAGTAGTTTTGTTGAAGTTATATTTTGGAATACAATTTGCTTTTTAAAATTGTAGGAAATTTTTGGCTTAATGTCGTGGAAGTTCTTTTATGTTGGATTTTTAGTAGTATTTTTAAACGGATTTGTTTGAAGTCGCTATAATTTACTAGTATCTGGTTATTGTTGGAAATTTATGTAAAATATATGGCTGGTATTTTTACTATGAAAATGAGTTTTTAGACTTTCATGGTGCTTTTTTTTGTTTGAAAGATTAACTATTTGCCCATAGCTGGGACCCTAATAGGTGCTACCACCCCGGTTGAGGGTGGACCTCATAACAGCAGAAATTAAGAGGGGGTGGAAACCGCCAATCTCCCGATCTGAGAACTAGCTACTGGCTGTAGTTTATCGTCATACCCAGGACTAGTATATTTACTATAGTCCAGCATAATTCTCTAAACAGTAAACATGAGCATCTTACTATCAACCATTCAGTTGAGATAAGAAGTCATAAGAGCCATGATATTTTTAGAATCGGGGAATTTTTACTAATATTTTTATTTTATTTCTTTTGATTTCTGGTGTATACTCTTTTCTTTCCGAGTCCCAACGAGAGATTTATGGTAAAAAATGGCATCATAGCATTTTCCACTGAAGATTTTTTCAGAAAAACATGCCTTAAGGTGACGGATATTTTATATAGAAAAAGCACTTTTCTAAGGTGTGGCCAGTATAATTGTTTCTGTTTCTTTACGTCATGGACTACAATGAGTTTATCGAAAAATCATCCAATCAATATGAGGTCTCAAACTACAACTGGAATTGTTAATGTCGTCTAATAACACATTTTGTAGATTTCGATTTCTAAGTTTTTATATTTTTATATTTTTTTTTTTTTTTTTTTTTGAAGAACTTAAAAATATATTAAAGCCTTCACGGACTACCACATCAAATAGAAGGCACATTTTGTTTTGTGGCATCTGGTCACGATGTCTGGACAATTACCTTTGATTATTCTGTCTGTGTGTATTGTAGTATCCCGTTAAATCGTTAAAGGTCCTGGCTCCGTAACCGAGTCTGGGATGGGGTTAATACCAATTTCTTGCTGTTTTTTTTCCGTAAAATTTGCAAATATTCCAATCCAGATTTCATCATGACGAGTTTATATTCCGTGGAAGCCAATGGCATGGAACCTTATGAAAAAAGGCCAACTGTTTTTAGATGCTTATCGCAGACTCTGCATTTAGGGCTTGCATAATTTTCGCTATCTGTTCTTGGTTATTTTCTTATTAGTAAGCTTGGTTCCGTGCAGCTAGAATGAAACCTTCAGTTTCAGGTTTTAACCCTTTACTACGTAGCCACTGATGGATACGGAGTTTGTTTACATTAGAGCTGTATCTTGCAATATAATTTCTGCATTTGGTAGTTGACATATGCTTTTGCATTTTTCCTCAGGTTTTCTTTGTCGTTATAAGTGTATAATGGTTCATTTTCACTTCGTCACTCACATGAAATTCCATTTTGAACTTGTTCGCTTCATTTATTACTGAATACAGTTTATAACTTTTTTTCTTGTTATTTGACATAGATCATCATTCAGCCTTCTGTAGTTTCCAGATATTTTTGGAGGCCGATTGCTGTAGTTTTGTAAGACAGTTCTAGTTGAACTAAACGTCTGCCTCTCTCCGATCTGGACACATACAGACGACCAACATCCGCCTTGGGATGATTTATGCGATGACATGTTAGACGCTTTCTTGTTTTGGCATCCAATCGCTTAATGTCAGCTATGGTTACTTTAAGGATGTTAAAAATGTATTGCATCACGGGTACAGACAAGGAGTTTATGGCTGATATTCTGTTTTGTGAAATCCACTCGGTATTTTTACCAGACGCACACGTCTGTAGTATACATTTCTTACTTTCTCCTTCATTTCGGTATACTGTAGTTCATCTCCTTCGCTAATTGTGAGGTATCTATATGCCTGTTCTTGTTTCAGTTCCCTAATCTAGATGGACTTTGTGCGTTTCTATAATTCTCCTTTTCTTTAATACTCTTTTGCACATTTATCTAATCCGAAATCCATGCCTATGTCGTCACTGAAACAGTTTGCAATATTGAAGAGACACTTAATCTCATTGTCGTTTTTAGTAAAGAGTTTGAGATTATCTATGTAAAGTAGGCGATTAAATAACTTCTTGTATCCTGTGTGGTTTCGTTCATGCGAAAGGGGGATTAATGACACTCGAAACAAAATGGGTGACAACGAGTCCTTTCGAATGATTCTTTTTAAGATATTCAGGCAGATGGAAGCGGCAGTAACTTTAGTGATATTTAGTTAGAATGTGGTTTTCCACCTTCCTACGTTGTGTTTAAGTTTATCTATTCTCACCGATGTGCCTTAAGGATCTAAGTGTTTGGCAGAATATCAAATACTTTGCGGTAACCTGCCAATGCCATTCTGAGATTTATATCACTTTTCCTTCAACAAAAAGATAGTATTGTGGCCTGTTTAGGGGCTAGAAAGAAAGAAATGGAAGACGAAGAGTTCATTCTACTGTAGAAGGGTTTATCACAACAGCCCCCTCCTAAAATCTTAACTCCGCAAGAGTCTGAAGAATTTTTTTTTTTTTTACATATACCTGACCTTTTTACATTAAGGAAAAAAACAAGCGTTTCCTTTATATGAGAGGAGGAAGAGTTCATTCTACTGTAGGAGAGTTTACCACAACATATAGGAAGGAAACTCCCATGATTACTAGAAAGCATGAAAACACTGAACGTGAAAAAAACTAATTTCCTGAAAAATAGTTTTAAGATTTTCAACCATATGAGGCAGTTAGTTTTCGGCTAATGATTATAGAATGCGTCCTATATGGACAACAACAATAGCAACAATAACAACAATAATAACAACAGCAATAATAATAATAATAATAATAATAATAATAATAATAATAATAATAATAATTCAATGTACCAACGCAAAACAATTGCAATATAAGCTTCTTCATGGTCAATACTCTGCCAGCTTCAAACAAGCTGGTGTAAACAAAGTAAGTACGTATCACTGCTTACGTAATGCAGGGATAAAAGCTGAAATCGAAGATTTTATTTTTGTTTCTATATGACCAATGCTTGCTATCTAGAAATTGCCAAGCACACATACTGGGAAATTGTGTTAAGCTGAAATTAAAATTCTTTGATAAATGTCCAGAAACAATTGACTATTTTGTATCATGTTGTACAGTGTTAGCACTTACTGAATATAAAACTCGGCATGATAAAGTAGGTCAGTATCTGCACTTGAAAATATGCAACATTTATGAAATAAAGCTGCAAGAGACTGGTATGGATATCACTCAGCTCCGGTTACAGTGATAAAACAATCTAAGTTAATTGCCCAAACTGTCGAACAATCAAATGGTACAGATAAACACTCAGTTGTGGAGCAAGCTGAGGGAAGATTAATTTACCCTTGAGAAAGAGAGCTATTTATGGCACAATGGAGCATCTCATTGTGCTAAAGTGGGATAGTCCATTGCTTGGGCTGTGATTGGCTGCTGGTCCCTGAGTGGAGGTATTTCTATATAAATACCAGCTTGATTCATCAGTTAGTTTGCAGGGTTTGTATTAAGTTACAACCTGCTTTATTTTGTTTGCCAGCTGGACGCTAGCTGGGACTCTTACGCCGGTAAGTGTTGTTTATTGTATTGTTATTCTACACAAACATTGTAATCAAAGATCCCAAAACAGAATGTACTTTCTTGCTGAGATGGCAGTCTCTGCAGGTTGTAATGTATCCTTGAAGATCTAAAAAACTATCAAAATCCAAGAATCTTCAAGTTGAAATATCAAGAAAATGGCACATGAAGACTTCAGTAATTCCATTTATAGTTGGAAACACTCAGATTGTTTGGAAAAGTTTCCTATGGAACCATTGAATGGATTCCTGATGGCCCATACCTTAAAGAAATACAAAAAAGAAATTGTACTGAGGAGCACAGATGAGGCATTACGAAGTGCTTCTTCTATGGAAAATGTGTGTGGCCTTAGTTTACTTTTTACAAAAGTGATCAGTGGCAAATGTCACGAAGATATTTCTGATCTTAGTTCCATGTTTGCGACCCCGGAGGTAATGTGTATGCAACAGGAATCCAAGGAAATAATAATAATAATAATAATAATAATAATAATAATAATAATAATCTAAAAGTAGTGAATCTTTGTCGATGTGCGTATATGTATATGGTTTATATGTATGTATTTTACATGGATGACTTAAAGTTTGATATGATTGTTAATCCTAATGTCTCAAGTTAATTCCTTGCTTTTCAGTTCCCTTTTCTCTCCTCTAATAATTTTTTTTTTTTTTTTTTTTTTTAACTTGTATTTCAAGTTTTAATCTACACCCCAGACCTTAAACAGACACCTCTGTCCATTTTTTTTTGTTTTATGTCTATATACTGAAATCTAATTATCCCACTTGGAGGTGACTCTCGGACTTATACTAAGTTAAAACTTAGTATTATCTACCCAACTGAATACTATACACTGTTATAAACTTTTAACTTCGATATATTAATAAACCCACTATCTCCAATCTGGTCTTGCTCTTGGACCTTCTTCAAGTCTCGTCCTAAAGCTGGTAATCTGAACAAAATTACCCCTTGGCGGTCAAGGTTAAAACGCATCTCTACCAATTTCAATGAATACGAATAATATCTCATACCGGATCGGCCGTCAACCGGGACAACAAGGGCCGCGTCCCTCAGAGAGGAACCAGTCTGAGGTCGAAAAGTCTGTCACTGGAACAAACTCTTCCACACACGAAGAGACACTAGGTCACCAAACCCGGATTATCGCCAACCTTGGACCAAGTGTCTCAATGCCAAATCGACTAGTAAAAATGAAACGAACGAAATGGAGCCGCGAAGAGTATCGACAAGTTATGACATCCTTTTTCACTGCACTCGAAAACCCAGCAAAGAACACCACCAATCAAACATACCAAATATGGAGAAATATGGTGGGAAATGATATAAGACCTAACCTCAATCCAAACATGCTTGCCAATGTCCGCAGAGATATCATGCGAAACAACAGACTCTCAAAGGCAGAAATAGATAAGATAAAATTAGATATAAGGCAAAATACTATGACCCATCACTCAAACTCTGTTGAGACGAATGTTGAAATAAAGAATGCGACAGAGGATGAGGTGGACGCTAAAGCGAATGAAATACGAAATCATCTCCCAGGAAATGAAACCGAAGATTCTACCTTAGACACAACCTCTAGTTCTCCAGAAATTGTCACTGAAGATGACTCCAGGTACATTAATTTAGAATTCCTTGAAAACCACGAAGCTGAAATCACCGAAGCGAAAAATGACGTCATCCAAGTACTCAGCAGAGTAACTTTCATACAATTGTCAGACAGAGACCAGCTCCCGAAAATCCATATGACAAATCCCAACAAGCACATCGTGAAAATATACAATGCTGCCCTGGAAACACTGTTAACAGATAAACCACCGGGAAACATAACAGAAGTTAACAACGTCATATACGCAACAGCTCTAGCAGCGACTCGGAAGCTTGGTGTCAAGACAATAAATAGAATTAACAGACACAGAGAACCAGCTTGGAAAACCAAACTGATACGAGAAATAAAACAAATCAGATGTGAGCTGTCTATATTAGATGAGCTCAACAGAAACCCTAATATTTCCACACGTAAATCCAAAAAGATCAAACGGAAATATAGCATTAAATCCCTAATTGATATTCCATCGATCAAGGAAATGCTGAAACAGAAACTTCAGCTAAAAGCACAGAGAACAAGACGATACGAGAAACGTTGTAGATTCTATCGCCAAAATAAAATATTCCGAACAGATCTTAAGAAATTTTACAGGGAAATTGGAAAAACGCCTATACATGTCGAAACGCCACCATCGATTGATAATGTACAGACATTTTGGGAAAATATTTGGAGCAACCCAAAGGAATGTAACCCAAATGCAGAATGGATACGGCATGAAGAAGAACGACTGCTGGATACAACTCTGCAAGAATGGGTAAATATATCCACAGATGATGTTAGGCAAGCACTAACGAAATCCCAAAAATGGAAATCCCCAGGAAATGACAAGTTGCCCAATTTCTGGCTGTATCATCTCTCATCTACCCATGGCATACTTGCAAAAACATTATCAACGCTTGTAAATAATCCCAATAAAATCCCGGAATGGGTTACTGAAGGTATTACATACCTCATACCAAAAACAATTGAAACAGACGACCCGAAAAATTATAGACCGATAACATGTCTTTCCACAACGTATAAGTTGATCACGTCTGTACTGACGAACCGTACTTACTCCTTCTTCGAAACAAACAGCATTCTCCCGCTGGAACAGAAGGGATGCAGTAGAGGTTCATATGGCTGCAAAGATCAACTTCTGATAAATAAAATGATCCTGGAAAATTGCAGGAGACGACGCAGAAATCTCAGTGCAGCGTGGATTGATTATCGTAAAGCCTTTGATAGTGTTCCACATTCTTGGATCCTTAAGGCTTTGGAAATGTACAAAGTCTCCCCTGTGGTATTAAACTTTCTTAAACACAGCATGGGGATGTGGAACAGAAAACTATACCTTAGGCACACCGGGGGCACTGCCATATCCAACCGTCTGAATATCCGACGTGGAATTTTTCAAGGAGACTCTCTGTCACCCCTTCTGTTCAGTTTATCCTTAACCCCTCTTACACATGAACTGAACAACAGTAGCTATGGTTACAAAATAAATAAGAAAATTTTCAATCACCTACTATACATGGATGATCTCAAACTCTTTGCCAAAGACGACAATGAGTTGAAAGGCCTCCTCAATATTGTAAAATACTTTAGTGACGACATAGGTATGGACTTCGGATTAGATAAATGTGCAAAAGTAACATTCAAGAAAGGTAGAATTACAGAAACACCCTCAATAGATTTAGATTTTGTCACAAAGATTAGGGAATTGGAGCATGAAGAAGCTTATAAGTACCTAGGAATTAGCGAAGGAGATGGCATACAACACCCCCAAATGAAAGAAAAATAAGAAAAGAGTACTACAGACGTGTACGTCTGATACTAAATACTGAACTAAACTCAAAAAATAGAATATCAGCTATAAACACATTGGCTGTCCCAGTGGTGCATTACAGCTTTAATGTCCTTAACTGGACCATAGCTGAAATTAAGCGAATGGACGCCAAAACGAGAAAGCTTCTCACTTGCTATCGCATGCATCATCCCAAAGCTGATGTTGATCGTCTGTATGTGCCCAGATCCGAAGGAGGCAGAGGATTAGTTCAACTAGAACTGTCCTACAAAACTACAACAATTGGCCTCCAAAAATACTTGGAAACTACAGAAGACTGGATGATGGTATGCGTCAAGGAACATGAAAGTAGTAAGCGTCTTTACTCCGTAATGAAAGAAGCCAACAAATTCAAACTGGAGCTTCAAATGGGCGTAGAGATGCAACTACAGCACAATACACCGGCTGAAACTGCAAAATACTTGAAAAAGACAGCAAAGACGAATGCAACCGACCAGATACAGAAGCGATGGCAAGATAAACCGCTTCATGGCCAATACTCTGCCCGTATCAAACAAGCTGATGTAGACAAAACCCGTACCCATCAGTGGCTACGCAGTGCAGGGTTGAAAGCGGAAACTGAAGGTTTTATCCTTGCTGCGCAGGACCAATGCTTGCTAACTAGGAACTATCAAGCACATATACTAAAATATTGTGTCAGCCCAAAATGCAGATTCTGTGATAAATATCCAGAAACGATTGATCATCTTGTATCAGGTTGCACGATGTTGGCACCCACTGAATATAAAACCCGACATGACAGAGTGGGCCAATATCTGCACTGGAAAATCTGCAACTTCTACGGGAAGGAAACTGAAAGAAACTGGTACCAACACCACCCAGACCCAGTTACGGAGATAGGACGTGTTACAATTCTATGGGACTACACAATTCACACTGACAGAACAATCAAGGCCAACCGCCCAGATATTGTTATTAAAGACCACAAACAAAAACGGTGCCTCCTTATTGATATGGCAGTCCCTGCTGACTGCAATGTATCTTTGAAGATATTCAAAAAGCTGTCAAAATACAAGGACCTTGAAATAGAGGTCTCGAAAATGTGGCATATGGGAACATCAACAATCCCTGTTGTAGTTGGAGCCCTAGGACTGGTTGGAAAAGATTGCAGTAGACTAATTGCAGGGATTCCTGGAAGCCCATGCCTCAATGAGATACAAAAAATTGTTCTGACAAGTACAGCCCACACTTAACGAAGGGCTCTATCTATGTAATTATTTTATTTTATTTTTTTTTTTTTTTTTTTTTTTTTTTTTTTTGTCAGTGAAAAGTGTCATGATGCCATTTCTAACCTTAGGTCCCTGGGTGGAACCCGGAAAGAAATGTGTAAACGCCAGAAAGCAAAGAAAATAAAAATAATAATAATAATTCAATGTACCAACGCAAAACTATTGCAATATAAGCTTCTTCATGGTCAATACTCTGCCAGCTTCAAACAAGCTGGTGTAAACAAAGTAAATACGTATCACTGCTTACGTAATGCAGAGATAAAAGCTGAAACCGAAGATTTTATTTTTGTTTCTATATGACCAATGCTTGCTATCTAGAAATTGCCAAGCACACATACTGGGAAATTGTGTTAAGCTGAAATTAAAATTCTTTGATAAATGTCCAGAAACAATTGACTATTTTGTATCATGTTGTACAGTGTTAGCACTTACTGAATATAAAACTCGGCATGATAAAGTAGGTCAGTATTTGCACTTGAAAATATGCAACATTTATGAAATAAAGCTGCAAGAGACTGGTATGGATATCACTCAGCTCCGGTTACAGTGATAAAACAATCTAAGTTAATTGCCCAAACTGTCGAACAATCAAATGGTACAGATAAACACTCAGTTGTGGAGGATGCTGAGGGAAGATTAATTTACCCTTGAGAAAGAGAGCTATTTATGGCACAATGGAGCATCTCATTGTGCTAAAGTGGGATAGTCTATTGCTTGGGCTGTGATTGGCTGCTGGTACCTGAGTGGAGGTATTTCTATATAAATACCAGCTTGATTCATCAGTTAGTTTGCAGGGTTTGTATTAAGTTACAACCTGCTTTATTTTGTTTGCCAGCTGGACGCTAGCTGGGACTCTTACGCCGGTAAGTGTTGTTTATTGTATTGTTATTCTACACAAACATTGTAATCAAAGATCCCAAAACAGAATGTACTTTCTTGCTGAGATGGCAGTCTCTGCAGGTTGTAATGTATCCTTGAAGATCTAAAAAACTATCAAAATCCAAGAATCTTCAAGTTGAAATATCAAGAATATGGCACATGAAGACTTCAGTAATTCCATTTATAGTTGGAAACACTCAGATTGTTTGGAAAAGTTTCCTATGGAACCATTGAATGGATTCCTGATGGCCCATACCTTAAAGAAATACAAAAAAGAAATTGTACTGAGGAGCACAGATGAGGCATTACGAAGTGCTTCTTCTATGGGAAATGTGTGTGGCCTTAGTTTACTTTTTACAAAAGTGATCAGTGGCAAATGTCACGAAGATATTTCTGATCTTAGTTCCATGTTTGCGACCCCGGAGGAAATGTGTATGCAACAGGAATCCAAGGAAATAATAATAATAATAATAATAATAATAATAATAATAATAATAATAATAATAATAATAATAATAATCTAAAAGTAGTGAATCTTTGTCGATGTGCGTATATGTATATGGTTTATATGTATGTATTTTACATGGATGACTTAAAGTTGTATGCTAGACATGAGAGTGATCTGGAATGCCACCTGAAAACAGTAAACAGTTTCAGTAATGGTAATGGAATGAGATTCGGTTTGTATAACTACAATTTTTGTTTTTTATAGCTACAATTTTACGAGAATCTCTGGAAGAAACCTTCTCTATTAGCTTAGACCCTGGGGTGACAATCAAAGATTTAGAGGAAGAGGAAGCTTATACGTACCTAGGCGTAAGTGAGAGTGAAGGAATTTACCATAGAAAATGAAAGAAATATAGCGAAAAGAGTACTATAGAAAGGTGCGACAGATATTAAGAGCTGAATTGAATTCTCAGAATAGAATTATGGCCATTAATAACCTTACCATCTCAGTGGTTCGATATAGTTTCAACACCTTGAACTATATCTGATAAATTGAGCCTAAGAAATATTCTTTCTAAGTATTACATGCATCATTCAAAGCCGCAACAGATCATCTATACAGACCGCGTAAAGAAAGTCTTATTTATCTAGAATTGTCATTTAGTAGATCCTGTAGAAAAGCAAAACAGAACAACAGAAGCAGCTGTTGCAGCAAAACATAATAAAAAGTAAGCCAATGATAAAGCTCTTGAATAGATTAAATAACTCTGGCAAGTCAAACCTCTGTATGGCCAATATCCAGAGCTTGCTAATAAAGCCAATGTTGATAAAATTAATGCTCATCGACGGTTACAAGCATCTGGATGAATGGCTGAGACGGAAGGCTTTATTCTTGCAGCGCGAGACCAGAGTCTTTTCCCTAGAAACTTTCAGGCGAATCATACATAATAGTGTGGATACAAAATGCGGGTTTGGGACAAATATCAGGAAATCATAGAGCCTCTAATCTCATGATGTTTTGCACATGCGCCAAATGAATACAAAAATCGTCAGGATAGAGTGGGGCAATACTTACACTGGACAATGTACAAAACATTTTGGAAAAGATGTTAATAAACACTGGAATGAACATCACCTAGCACCGGTTACAGAAATATTAGATATCACATGGGATTACACCATATTTACAGACAGGAAGATTGAAGCAAATAAGCCGAATGTAAATGTTAGGAGCCGAAAAGAAAAAAATGGATAAGGCCTGCCATGCGGACTGTAATTTAGCAACCAAGGAATTTGAAAAACTATCGAAGTATAAAGGCCTGGAAATAGAAATAGAAAAAAATGTGGAAAATGAAAACAAGAATCGTATCAGTCATAGTAGGAGTGCGTGGAATTATAAAAAAAGGAACACAACCACACTTAAAAAATCTATAGGAAAATGGAAATCCAAGATTATGAGAGATACAAAAATGTCGTCATAATTACAAGCCAAACGCTAAGAACTTTATCAATGAATCGCTCGTGGTGAGAGTTACAATAACAAATAATGAAATGTAGCCATAGCAACTGTTATGGGATCTTACCCATAATAACATAATGGACTATTCCATAAGTAATAAATACTGCGCCTCAAGAGGAAGCAAGGGGTTCAGCCCGAAGTCGGGCGACTGGTTGATTGGCTGATCGGTTGAACTCTCTGCTTTTGGGCGGGGAGGAACCCGAACAAGGCTACGCCGAAGGGCGGAGTCTCTTTCGGGGAGGTAAACCGACCCTGAACCTGTTTATACCGGTTCAAAGGGCATATTTTTCGCCGAGCGTACGGGCTCGGAGATCCCACGTTAAACCGGCCTTGTGCCACATAATGCCCTCGTGGGAGGGTGTCTAAATACCGTTCAAGCCGAAGGGCGACTGGCTGATCGGTTGAACTCGCTGTCTTCGGGCGGGGAGGAACCCGAACGAGGCTACGCCGAAGGGAAGAGTCTCTTTCAGGGAGGAAAACCGAAAATATGCCCTTTGAACCGGTATAAACAGGTTCAGGTCGGTTTACCGTCGGCGTAGCTTCGTTCAGGTTCCTCCCCGCCCAAAGGCAGAGAGTTCAACCGATCAGCCGGTCGCCGTTTATACGGGTTCAAAGGGCATATTTTTGGCCGAGCCCACGGTCTCGGAGATCCCACGTTAAACTGGCCTTGTGCCACATGATGCCCTCGTGGGTGGGTGAATAAATACCGTTCAGCCTGAAGTCGTGCGACCGGCTGATCGGTTGAATCCTTTGCCTTCTGACGGTTTGGAACCCGAACGAGGCTACGCCGAAGGGCGTAGTCTCTATCGCGAGGTAAACCGACCCTGAACCCGTTTATACGTTAAACCGGCCGTTAAACCGGCCTTCTGCCACATCATTCCCTCGTGGGGAGTGACTAAATACTGTTCAGTCTCAAGTCTGGAGTCAGGTCCGTCAAGCGAGTCAAGAGTCGGATTTAAGGCAGTCCGAAACAGAGTCGCATTCAGACAATTACTACAAGACATTGGAATAGTGATACTGGTCGAGACTACATTGTTCTCTCTACTAAACCTCATTGTTCATACTAACACTTCCTTCTTCTCTGTATATATTCATGTTTGTAATATATCTGTGTTATTCCATATGCATGTTCGAGTTCTTCTCTATTGGTTCTACCTTCGACCATCACCGTGGTACAAGGACCTGGACCATAGCAGCAACAAACCACTACCTACTTTTGGTCTTCCCGTAGACTTAGTAGGTAGTATGACCTTAGCAGAAATCGAAATATATTATTATTATATAATACTTTGAATTTGGAGAAAAATAAAAGACTTGATATTGACAGCCTAGCGATATCAGTAGTGTAATCTTTACATAACCTGACTGAAATCTGACTTAGACACCCCGCGAGAATCGAGAGATCAAACGATTACCTTAAAGGGATAATTGCTTACTACGATAAAGAAAATATAAAACTTTTACTTCAGTCAAAACTTATATGCGCGTAACATTATTATACCTAATAAAAATACTTCTTTTATCTAATTGGTTATATGATTCTATCTTCCTAGGTAAACTCATCCTGTTTTTACTTGTATCATAAAATTAGTAATGAAGATGTCTGCTACAGAACTACAGTTAACAGATTAATCGCTGAAAACGTTGCTAATGAGTTCGTGTCTCAGTCGGTGTCCCACTATTGAGATATTGCGTTAGACAGAACAATGATTTGTATTTTAACTGATTTTAAACTGATTTTTAAATTGGTGTTTTAATTCATCTTAAAAAATATTTCGAAAATGGGGAATGGGCATATAATGAAACGATTTCCGGCATGGTAACCGGCGACCCGAAATCAAATTCACCCCGAGTTTTAGGCTCACTTTCACACCAATATCCGTAGAAAAATGTATAAGTCAATTCATCCTGCCTTCTACTACTCTGGGTTATATAGCTAGCTTCTATAGACGGGCGTGGCATACTGTAGACGAGAAGAAAATGCTGAATTCCAAACCGTTGAGAATAAAACAGGGAAGAACTTGTTTATCTTTCCAAAGAAACTATGACAGTTTTCTGATTATAAAGAAAAGGAAGCGGAGGAAGGCCATGGCCGCCTACGCTCTGAATAAATATGCCTTTTAAAATAATTCACATACTGTGAGATTAAGACTATCTCATGTTGAAAGAATAGGAGTGCTCGGATATACGATCCATCCGTGATGATGACGGAAAGATGGTTTGTTCATTGCAAGCATCCAGAACATACTTGAATGTTAGCCACGTCCTATCTATAAGATACCTTTCCCTACATTCTTTGCGTTCTATATTAAACTTAGTAAATGTTACGTGTCTTGTTATTTGTCATGGCTCCTTCTACCATTTAACTAAACATTATATTTTATTGATGTAATCCTGACATTGCCTTAAACTCTTCCTACCATTTAACTGAACATTATATTTTATTGATATAATCCTGACATTGTCTTAAAGATCTTTTTACCATTTAACTAAACATTATATTTTATTGATGTAATCCTGACATTGCCTTAAACTCCTCCTACCATTTAACTAAACATCATATTTTATTGATGTAATCCTGACATTGCCTTAAACTCCTCCTACCATTTAACTAAACATCATATTTTATTGATATAATCCTGACATTGCCTAAAAGCTCATTCTATCATTTAACTGATTATATTTTATTGATGTAATCATGAAAATACCTTAAAGCATAAACAAAAATTCCATCATGTTTAAGACGGAATTATTCCTAATTTACAATTTTTCTTTGAGTCATGTTAATCAATAGAACTTGTGAGATAATCGCTAACGTTGCTGAAAACGTGGTGGGTTCCTTTCACAGATCCAGAATATACTTGATTCCTCATGCAATGTTTCAACTTTCAAACCGATAAATTCAATATTCCTACCATTTATTTTCCTGCCTTGACAAACTTCAAAATTGTTTTCGAGGACATGCGGTTGTTTTTCCATTGCTATACATATTTCCAATTGCCGAAACTTTGCTAGCCTCTCGCTACTCTATCGTTATTATCATGACAGGTGAGCTACCTATCGTAAGTCCTTCAGTACGAAACTTCACACCTCAGTCCCGCCATCTGAAGTACACAGGTTCAACTTATCTTCATTCCCATCGTATTAAATTGATAAAGAGAAAGTTCAACTGAGTCAGCTTCCTCCCCAAAACTGTTCAATTGTGGAACAGACTTCAAAGAGAGCATTACGAATATAAGTTCTTCGATTCAAGGATCAACCATTTAATTCTATTCTTACAAATTTGAGTGGATTCTGGATGTTGTATTGAGTAAAAGAATAGTATAAACATGTATGATTTAACAAAGTAGAAAATTACGTTCTAATTAAAAGGAAACCTCGGTTCACGAATTTAATTCTTTCCTGAAGGCCGTTCTTAGCTCGAAATGTTCGTAAACCGAAACTATTTTTCCAACAGGAATAAAGGTAGAAAAAAAAGTCACAGTACAATAAAATTGGAAAAGAAAAACATGCCACAACAAAGCGGTCGACTCAGAAATTAAACCGTGTTCGGCATTGTTGTTTGTGAGACGAAAATTTATTCGATAACCGAGGCATTTTCATTTCGAATTTTCTGTTCGAAAACCGATTTGTCTGACATATTAGACGCTCGAGGACCGAAGTTGCACTGTATTACATTTCCTGGCTGAAAAGGTATTTTATTTTGATCTTAAGTACAACCTCCAACCACTTCAGAGCCGTCGCAAAAATTATTATATTTATAAATGGTTTAATGAGTGACTTTATCAGTTCTGAATATAGATATTAGTAGATTTCTTGCTTCAGCCTAGGTGGATGTGGATTATGTTTGGAGTAAACGTTCAGCCATCCACTCTCTCTTCCGTCATTATTGATTGACTTTTACGGTGTATCAATCCTAAGTAGGTTATTTAAAGCCAGATAATATTTTTAGATTGTAAGAAAAGCCAGAAAATATTTTTAGATTAGTTAGCCATGATAACGATTTGCTGATACAAGACTTACCAATTAAACAATAGCAGGTTGGAGAAGAGATAGATTCATGCCTTTCACAAGAGTATTTGCAGATAAGTAAATATAACGACTTCGACTGGATCTGGAACACGGTACTCCCGAATCGTTATCTATTACGCCGCACGCACACGCAGGCTTGCAGCACCTGATATTCTCAAGTGGGGATACATCTAAGTACTGATCAGGCACGATGTCGCTTAACATCGGTGTTCGTACGAGAACCGGTGTTCGTACGAGAACCGGTGTTTCAACGTAGTATTGCCGAAAGACATCTTCCGTCAAGAAGATTCATATTGTTAAGATATTAGGTTGGTTCAAAAATAATGATGTAATAATGTCGTTTTTTGACGTTAAAAAATACGTCAAAAAACGACATCATTACGTCATTATTTTTGCACCAACCTTATATATAGTGACGAGACAGAGAGACGTGAATGCTTGCTTTTCCTAAAGGCATGAAGGCAAATAGTCTATAAGATGAGTTTGCCGAAATTTGACTGCTTCTCCGATTCCATATTTCCTCCTAAGCCAGAGAAACGTTGATTAGTTTCGAAATTGTGGCTAACAGTGCCAGGATGTTTCTTTTTGAGTCAATCACAGGAAATTCATTCAGACAGATTATTTATATTTGATTTGGACGCATTCCAAGCCAAATGCAAACTCCATTAATCACCTGTCGACTTCGGCTCCATATACGTCCATCTTAATAATTAGAGAAAATACATTTTGATGTAAGTAGCTTCATGTCCACTTCATATAAATATTACGCTCCAAAATGTATATCTTAATTAGTAACCAATCCTTCATTGCAAATAAAACAGGACATAAAAACTTGATATATGTTATTTCTTCTTTTTTTAGATAACTATCACTTACACACATAAATTGCTATACGTGTTAATTGAATCGTTATTTTAGCTAGATAGAAAGACAGATAGATAAATAGATTGGTAGATAAGCGTTCCGCCGTGTCGTAGCCAGGAGCATGTTAATACCCTAGTCATTGGAAATGATGAAACTCACATTCACCCCGAGTGTTTTACACGTGCTCTTTTGAAGAAAAGATGATTAACAGTAAAAGGCAAAGATGTAAAGACTCATGGGAAATATGATTTCATACACGTGAAATATATACATTATAGCCCCAAAGTTTTGAAACACTCACTAGATTGCAAAGAATCGCCGAAAACCTAAAGATTGTGTGACTTTTTCAAAACTAATTTACTCACTCAATTTGACTCAGGATGATATTCTCTTCCTCTTGAGTTTTATCATATATTCAAAAATAATGAAAAGAAAGAAATTAACAGATTACTTTGTACAGTTTTCTTAATTTGTAACTCTTTTTTTACATAAACTACGTGGCAGCCTAATGCTAACCCTCAAACCGCTGGATTTTTAAATTTGAGATAACCACCTTTTTAAAAATTTGAACGCCATCCACTAATGGAAAATTTAAGTATCCTTGATTAGGAGGTAATTAAACAAAAGACGTTATTAAGATTATTCTTCTACGTTCGGGCCCTCTTCAGGACGTGAGTACTCCTGGCTTTTCATACATTCCTAGCCATTGTATCCCTTATTAAGTTTTGCCTTTTTGCTAAATATCCCAATCCTTGTTCTGTTAACCATTTTCGCAAGGTTGTTATGCTCTGCCTTCCTTTGTCCCTCTTGCCTTTAATACATTCTGTGAGTGTCAAATTTCCCAAGCCCTTTTTCCTGATTATAAGCAATTTCAAGTGATCTTCTGGTATTATATATAAGTATTATTTTTTCTAAGACTTCGTTGTTTCTCACGTTTTCAGTCCATTGTATTGACATCATCCTTCTGTAGAACCAAATTATTGTTAGATCAAACCTCTTCTTCATCTGTCGATATTCTCCCTATTTCTTTGTCATAGAGGTGTACCGATATTGCATAATAGTTCAATACACTCTTCTTAGTTTCCACTGGCATTTTCTTGTTTATTAATACTTTGCTTTGATTTTGGAGGGCATATTTCGCTCCCCCTATACGTCTTCAGTTTTGTTTAATTATTACATTTCCAAATAGTAATTCGTATGTTGGGCTGTTTCCTTTGCTGGCAACCATACATTGTCTTCTTTTGGTTCATGTTTACACCTTTCTTCTCTACTGTTCTATTTTCTTCCTAATATTTACATCAAGAGCGTTTCTGCAAACTTATGGCTTAAAATGTACATTAAGTTAATAGATAAAATAATGTTATTGTAGGAAAGAATATTCGTTTTAATGATTGTATTTAAATAAAAACGACCTTTATTATAGGACTGAAAATCAATTGCGTTCGTTTGCTTAATACAAATATATAACGTAACTACACTCATCAGTCTGATAACAATAATTTATCAGTTTGAAAAACAAGAAGATTGAGCTTATCTTTTCTTTTGGCGAAAGTTAACTCTTGCGAATCGCTTTCCTTCAAAACCAATATCCCAGTCTCTTTTGTTTTGTATCTGCTGCTGTCCGTAAAATCATCTTCCGATAACAGTCATCTTCATCTTATGACACAAACCGCACGTGATAATTCTACACTCGTCACCAATCCAAATGTCCAAATGATGATCAAGGAAACACATTCACATTTAAAGTTAGAGTCATACATATTTCCATACATATAGATATAGACAGAAATCGCATATATATATCATACGTACAAAATTATGGGGCAGGTGCATAAAGGTTAGAAATATATTTGAAACCAATTTATTTTATCATTTTATAGAAAAAAAGAACTAAGGTTTCAAGTAAATTTAACCCATAATTAATAGTTCTGTTTGCTATTATAACTGCATTTATGCGGTTTTGCGTATTGTAATCCAGCCCAGCACATGTAGCTGGCACGATTTTCTGCCATTCTTAATTAAGTTTGTCTCCTAACTGACGTTTTGAAGAATATCTGTGCAACCTCAATATTTTACCTAAGCATGACCATAAATGGAATTCAAACCAGGGGATTAAGGAAGCCACTTTATTAACCTCACTTCTTTCTTTTCAAACCAACCATTCGAAATTCTGGATGTTTGACATGGTGTGTTGTTTTGTTGGAAGATTACACCATCTGGTGTGTTATTTTGGAAAATTTTCTCCAATGAAGGTTGATGCAATTGGTCTAACATGCTTGTTTAAGTGTAGGAAATCATTCTATCTTCACATGTGAAGACATGCTGTCCCAAATTATTACGCTCCGGAACAATACATTGAGCATCATATGCTTCCCAACTCCTCGATGAACATAAACTACGCCAGAGATTCCAAAAATCTGATAAAAATAAAAATTTTAGGGATAATTTTCTATTCAATTAAAATACAATATTAATAGGCGTAACAAAATCAATAATGCTCAATAAATTAGTTTCGACTAATAAAGGAACTTAATTCAAAGTTGCTTTCATCAGACCAGACAACTTTGGCCCAATCCTCATCCGTCCAATTTTCATACTCTTTTGCCAAAGAAAGTCTCTTTTTTTATTAACGTCAGACAGCAATGTTTTTCTAGATTTACATCATTTGAGACAAAATTCTACTAATTTTCTTCTCACTGTGTGAATCGATATAACTTTGGTTGTTGCCTTTCAAAATTCAGCAGTCACATTAGAGAATTTTTTTTCTAATCACCTAGAGATATTCTTTTTAGCAGTCTTTCTACCCTTGAGTTGGTACACGTTTTCCAGCTTTGACCATCACTATTTTTGAAAGAATTGGTTTCGTTATTTCTTTTAATGGTTGTTTGTACACCATTTCTTGAGAATTTCACTTTTCTTGCAATTTTGACTGGGGATAGCCCTTCTTTGAACAATGGAATGATTTCAGCCCTTTTAATTTCAGGAATGGTTTTTTTTTCGGTGGCATTTTCAACAAAGAAGAAACAGTTATAAATTGATACTAAACATTTTACCAAAAATTAGAAAAGAGTACATTGTAACACTAGGGATTACATTTCAAGTAAGTGATTTGCCACTAATGATAATTAAGCAAAAATGGACATAAATCGTTACTGGCACCCATGAATGCCAGAGAAACATAAATTCAAGAATGTTTATTATAAAGTTGTCAGTTATATATATTTACGAATTTTAATCATATTTCTAGCATAATTTTGTCCAGGGGTTATATCTTTTGCTGCCCACAAAGGAAAACAGTGCATTTATTGTAATGTAAATACAATTTTGAGACAAGGCCGAAAGATAGAATGGGTGAAACTAGACGTCACTGACTTTCCTAAACCTCACTAATCCGATTCGCACGGTTTCATTACAATTTACTCACCACACGAACACATCCATCTTCACTCGCTATTACATTTACCAAAATACAACATACAGCGAAAAACCCATGATATAAAATTTTCTGGATATTTACAATTTTATTTATTTTATTTTCTCATGTCCTTTATTTTTCTTACAAAAGAATATAAAATTATATATCATACCCAAAAAAGAAAACGGATACGAACAAAAATACACGTTACACTTGTGATGTTACTAATGTTTTATTTTTATTTTTTGTGTGTGTGTGTGATACAAGTTATTTCTTTGTAGCCAAATTATATTTTATATTCAGAGATATCCGACATAGTTGTATCAGTTGAGTATTGTTTTGTTAGGCTTAGATAGGGATTTTGCTGCAAATACAGTAATTTCTACATTCATTCTCGATATTAAATCAGAATATTAGGTCTGTCACGGACAAATTTGGAAAGCCCTTTTATTTAATAGTCTATGTAAAAAAAAGTTCCGGTGTGGAATGATTCTAGTAAAAACGGACTTATACCTCGTGTTGCCTGTGATCAGAAAAAGTCCGAAATGAAGACCAACAGCAGAAGAAATGACGAATGCTGTTATATGATTATATCAAAATAGAGAAGTTGCTCTGTTATGGGTGTGAGCTTATCCACGTACTTTCCTGAAATTCACCCCATTATCGATTCATGGTTTTAAATAATATTGTTCTCGTGGCTGTCGCAAAGAATGAATTAGAAATACAGTAGAATACCTGACAACCGGCCTTGAGGATACGAAGAATTGGTTAAAAAGTCCGGATTTGAAAGGTGATATTTAGATTAAAATAAAAGAACTGAAATCAGGTTTAACATTTACTTTCAATGTTTTATAGTAAACAAAATAAGACAATAGTGAGTGAAATACAGCGGGATTGATTTTAAGGAAAAAGAAATAAATTATGTAATGTTAATGAAAAATCATTAAATTAAGTATGCCACGTATGCAAAACAAATAATCGCTGTTGCGTGATGATTCTTTCTCTTCTAATGTAATTCTCAACTTCTTTTGCATTTTGGTTTTGTTTTGTTATTCAAACTTTTTAAAGAAAAGACACTCTTAATTCTGCGTGCGTTCTTCCAATCATAATAGCTGAATGCTGACTTCCTTTCCATAAAATTGACAACCTTTTCAATAGCTTTCTCAATTTCAGTCCAGATTTCATTACAGTCATGCATCACGCCGCTATCTTGTTGCAAATGTGTCTCATTGTCCTCCTTTCCTCTTATTCCCATCATCTTCCCCGCCAATACAAGCCATTAGGGTGAAATAAGCATAAGCAATTATCCAAAATAAATTTCCTGAAAAACATAAATTTCCAATCAGTTACATATCACCCAAATAGTCAAATATAGACATCAAAATCATGCCCGGATATGAGGGACTCCGGATATGAGGGATTCCGGATATAAGGAGGTCTATTATATAGCTATTGAATCATTCCGTTCGTTATTCCAAAGCGGTTCTGTTAAAACACTTGCTAGCTATTTAATTTCATGTCTTGATGGATTTTGATATCTTAATTTGATAATTCGTATTTTGTTCTCATTCTTTTATTGACATCCATATATTTTGTCTTTTTATTGATGCTTGCTCCTTTCTCCTCGCCTTTTTTTACTAGATTCTGTAGGAGTTCCTATGTTTTCTGTTTTGCGCCTGCTATCAACACTGTGTTGTTTGCTTTCTGTGTCTATTATATTGGAAATATAAAATATATGCTGTCACTTTTATCAAGGACACTTACTTTATTCAGAATGCTCGCTGGACGGGGAAAGAAAGATTGATTATGGCTTTCTTACCTTAAACAATATGATTATGGCGCGCAATCAATGACACACGAAGCTTTTAAAAATTACGAAGGTAGCCTGGAGCTCTTCTTTTATACTTTCTACGTTGTAGACTGTAATTTCTTTGTTCTATGCGAGAGACGTTTGTTGATTTGTATATATATATATATATATATATATATATATATATATATATATATATATATATATATATATAACTTAATTTGGCATTAAATGACCCACCGTGGTTGATATGCCATAAAACCTAGCCAACCTATTTATGATACTCAATATGACAGATTTATCCATTCATTTACCACCAAAAACCAAAACTTTAAACTAAAAACTGGAAACATGTTATTCAAATGCCTCGTCAGATTGAGACTTCCATATGGTTGCTATGCACAACATCAAATGCGTGATTGGAGCTTGTGTGCCTCAGCGATGACCAACTTGAGTGGTTATTAGTCAGTTTTTATATATGTATTACTCGGACAAAAGTCAAGTAACCATGACTGTTGAGGGGTCCACCCTTTTTTATATAAATGGGCTCACCCACTGTATACTTATACTACTGCCAGTGAATACCCGATGAGCCAGACCTCCGAATCTAGCTAAGTCGTGATA
This sequence comes from Acanthosepion lycidas, assembly GCA_963932145.1. Taxonomy (NCBI): domain Eukaryota; kingdom Metazoa; phylum Mollusca; class Cephalopoda; order Sepiida; family Sepiidae; genus Acanthosepion; species Acanthosepion lycidas. The sequence continues at coordinate 127,180,302 of OZ010573.1, forward strand.
CAGTCTTTGACTGTAAGCGACGTCTGTCGGACTCTCTGCTAACGCAGAGAGGAACCCGGACGAAGCTTTGCTGAAGGGCAAGGTTTCGTCCGGGGAGGTAGACAGGGCCTGAACCCCTCTAGGCGGGTTCAAATGCTATATTTTTGGCCGAGCCTACGGGCTCGGAGATACCCACATTAAACCGGCCTTGTGCCACATTCAATCCTCGTGGGTGGATCGATAAATACAGCAAGACCGAGGAGTCGAAACGAGTCCAGAGTGACAGAGTAAAAAGTTGTAGGTAACCGGAAGGCGGGTTATAGAGACATGTACACAGAAATGTAAGAAAGGAAGGTATTTTTAATATATAAAAATAGATTAAACATGAAATAAACATTAAATGTAAACTAAATGTTTATCTAATACTTTGATTAAATACCCTTCCAATATTTAGGTATTTATTTATTCTTTTTTATTGAAGAGTCTCACCTTACATCTGAGTACATAGAGATCAATGGCAATTAATTTTATGGTAGCAATCTCAGTGAAATTAACAATCTTTATAATATTATTGAGCAGTTATATTGTGATGGGGGTAGCCATTTGTAATTCTATAAGTAGCAAACACTACTTCATTAAGAAAGAATCTTTACTGCTATAATATTCATGTCACATGTCCTTTCATTATTGGAGTGATCATGGCTCTTCACATCTAGGTATATATTGCTTGAAGTAACATTTAACATTTTAACATCTCTCATTGTCCTTGTTTCGTTATGATTTTGCACAAATATGTTAAGTAGGTTACTTACTATTTCTCCCTACTTCTCTTGCCCTCAGTATGCCCTGTGAGTGTTAAGGTCTCTAGTCTCTCATGTGTCCCAGAAAATTCAGTTGTCTTTCTCAACATCAGTATCAAATTCCTTATAGTTCCAGTACTATAATACATTTATTAATAGTGATAGAACATTTGTTAGTCTATCATGATATTATAATATAGAGCAGCAATATTGTTATGAAAATAGCTATTTTTAATTCTCTATGGAGCAAATATTATGACATTAAATAAAGAATATTTCATACTATAATACAGAATCTGATATATGGGTGCCCGGGGTCGCGCTCCCTCTGCACGTTCTTCTAATAACTTTAGTACGCTCAAAATGTTGGTTTGAATGAAATGATAGAGAAATAACATATTTACAGATGAGTTCCGACCAGAGACCTATGGTCAGAAATGGCATCATGACATTTTCCACTGAGCAATTTTGAAAAAAGAATCGCACACATTTTAGATAGATAAAGCCCTTCGTGCGGTATGGGCTGTACTTGTGAGTACAATTTTTTGTATTTCTTTAACTCATAGGCTACCAGGGATTCCTTCAATGAGTCTATTGGAATCTTTTCCAATCAATCCGAGGGCTCCAACTACAACTGGAATTTTCCATGTCCATCTGCGCCACATTGTTGAGATTTCGATCTCAATGTTTTTGTGTTTTGATAGTTTTTTGAAGATCTTCAAAGATACAGTATCAAAATACAAGGATCTTATTATTATTATTATTATTATTATTATTATTATTATTATTATTATTATTATAGCAGGACAAAGAATGATCAAGAAGAATATTGATAGATGAATAAAATCCAAGAAAACCCATCAGCATCTCACATATGTATAATTTTGTTAACAAGAAACGCACAGATGCTGAAAAACTCCAATATGCTAAGAAAACATACAATCAGGTTTAAAGTAAAAGATTTGGTAAATGATTATATCAAATAGAAAGTCAGGAATAATAATAATAATAATAATAATAATAATAATAATAATAATAATAATAATAATAATAATAATGATCATGACTGCGCAAGTAATACCGGAAAGGAGACACATAATCCCTCAGTTTTTACTATCCTTACAAATATTTCAAGCAGGCTACACCAAAGTCAAGAAAATACTGAATAGCACTTCTTCCAAAGATAAGATGGCGAACAAAATTATCAATGACCGCAGCCAACTGACTCATAAACATTGCAAACTTGATTTATGTCCCACCACAAACCAGTGGGAAATAAGAATAAAAATACCCAGGTTTTTTTATATCTAAAGTTATAAAAAATCCTGGGAATTTTTATTCTTATACAATACAATAATACAATACATGCACTAATATTAGATGTGAAGTGTGTTTAATAAAAAGAAAGGGCGTGGCAACTGGTGGATATTGCGGAACGAGAAGCTCACCAACTGAATTTAGAGTTCGTAAATCAGAACAAATGAAGAGACTTTCATCCAGATGTGGGAAATATATGGAACATTCTGATTATAATAATAATAATAATAATAATAATAATAATAATAATAATAATATAAATAAATGTGGTACATGGGAACCTTAATAATCCCTGTTGTAGTTGGAGCCCTTGGACCGGTTGGAAAAGATTCCAGTAGACTAATTGAAGGGATTTCTGGAAGTAAATGCCAGAAAGAGATACAAAAAAATTGTTCTTAAAATACAGCCCACACTTTACGAAGATCTTTATCGATGTAATTTTTTTTTTTTTTTTTGTCAGTGGAAAGTGTCATGATGCCATTTCTAACCTTAAGTCTCTGGCCGGGACCCGGAAAAAATGGCTAAACGCCAGAAATCAAAGGAAATAATAATAATAATAATAATAATAATAATAATAATGTTTGGCATCCTTGGAATTAAACCGCAGCGTACCTAAATAGAGATTAGAATTTCGAGTTAGATTCGACATTATGAAGATTGGCGTTGCTGAGGTTTTTGACGGGGTTGGGCATTTGAATGGAGTTTTCATATAATCTTCATCAATGTCCAGTAAACATAACGTGTAATAATAATAATAATATTAATAATAATAATAATAATAATAATAATAATAATAATAATAATAATAATAATAATAGAAGAAGAATAAGAATAAGAAGAAGAAGAAGAAGAAGAAGAAGAAGAAGAAGAAGACCCACTATCACCAAGCTCTGAAGCTCTGAATACTTATTATGTCCGGAAGCATCTATTAACTATTGGATTCAGTCTAAGGGAGACTGTATCGTACGGGGCTATAAAATGCCAACCACATTATTAACACTTGTGGAATGCCTGCCCAGAAAGTATATAAGTACCGCCATGATCAAATGGCTTCACACTTCATCACTGGTACTTATGAAGGAAGTATGAACTTGAAAATGATACAGCCACAAACTGAAAAAGCTGATCGCAACGACCAAATTACGATAATATGTGAACCTAACATGTAAATAGACCTCATCCTTGAGGTCAATAATTCAGATATCAATATTATTGAAAAAAAAAGAAGAAAATGCATCCTCATCGATGCCGTTGTTCCTTGTGACCATAATATCTAAGTAAAAAATATCCGTTGCCTTTCTTTGCGAATATTCTGCAAAAGGTGCTATTTAGTTGAGGTTGTACGACTATATGGAGCACACACATAAAGCAAGATATACGGTTTAAAGCATAAGACCTTTGCCCAATAAGAGAAGATAATGAATAATAATCGCTGATGTATCGTATCGTTTCCATACAAGAATAGAACAAAGGGAGAAAGAGAAACGAATCAACTAAGATCCACTGAAGTTTGAACTCGCAAAACTTTGGAAAATGAAGACCGTTGTCTTAACAGTTGCCATTGGTGCACTTATTACGGTGACCAAGAAAATGGAGATAGGGAGGAGAAAAATCGGCATTGATTGGCCAGTATAATTGTTGCAGAGGTGGAAGCTTTTCAGAAAGTCTTCTCAGACAAGAATAATCCGTAAAGTGATGAACACTTAGAGTTAGAAGAAAAAAACTGTTGTGGTGTCCTCTCTCTAAAGAGTCTATGTCGAACTCTTCCGCCTACTATAAGATGAGTAGGAGAGAAGGTCTTGGGGGAACAGTTGGATTGAACGCTGGATCAAATGACACACACACACCCTTCTATTGTACTTATTGTTTAATATATGCTATAGTGGCAACACTTGTTTTGTTATTTCTTTATCCATTTACTTAGTCACAACGGGATCTGTAGCTGAGTGTCAGATATTAGATATAATCTGAGAAGATACTACTACTAAAACTATTGGTGGTACTGCTAACAATAATAGTAGTACTATAAGCGGTTAAAAAATTAAAGCTTAAACAGACATTACGAAAATCGCAGTAAACCTATCACTATAAGAAATACAAAGATTATCCTGATGAATACTAATAATAACTCCAGTAAAAAAAAAACTTCATATGTGCAATAATTTCACGTCGTGGTCACTAAACTATTCCAGTACGTTTCTTACTTGACTAAAAACAGTGGCAGCCCAATTTTTCGCATGTAAATGACGGGTATAAGGAAACTGAAGATAATTTCAAAAAGGCGACATTTTTATATATAATATAAAAAAAATATAAATATGTGCATGCGTGTGTGTTTTGTTACGGGCTTTGGTTTTGTGTGGCGTGTGAATAAAGTTCACTTACTTAGTTCTCCGGACCCGCAGATATCTTTCCAGATATCCCCAAATCCGGAGAAACTCGCGGTTGGCGTTGCCACACCAACAAAAGACAGAAAGAGAGAGAACATGCAGGGCCCCTGTTTATAGGCTCTTAACGGCAACCTCTAATGTTTCCCTGTTGAAACTGGCGATGACTTATGTGAGATAATCAACAAACTAATGTATCACGTAAAAGACCTTGTGATGGATTGTATTAAACAATAAATAAGGAAGAACGGAAATAATAATAATAATAATAATAATAATAATAATAATAATAATAATAATAATAATAATAATAATAATAATGATGATGATGATGATGGAATTATCTCTTTTGAAACTATCATAAACAAGAGCAAATATTCCTCAAAGTTAAACGATAATTAATTATAGTTTGGAATTAGATAAAGTTTGAATGTTATGATACAAATTGGATAGAACATCTGTAGCTTTTTTCCAATGAAATAGATTGTTAATTTTCCTTTCTAGAAATTTCGTCTAGACAGTGTACAACACCTGTTTGAGCATTAATCACTGTTTTTATCTTCTAAAATTTAAATGATTTCCTCCGATCAAATTGTTTTTTTACATTTATTTAAGCTGGAGAAATCTCTCGACACTGAAGTGTTTTATAGTGTTAATAGTTGCTTGTCGATGATAGTTTAGTTCTGGTACAGATCTAGAATTAAAAATCACCCAATGATGATAAAAATCACTGCTCTGTAAGAGGAGGAGTGTGGGGTAATTAGTCAGGGTTAACTCTAACTAACGAAATTTTCTACGAGTTGAATTGTTCTCAATAAACAAGAAGCAGAAGCAATAGAATAGGGGAAGTTATTAATAGAAGGAAAAGCTAGAGAAAGCAATGGAACGGCAATAAAGATAAAAAAGTTCATAAAGTAAGAATTACGTTCACATGTGAAAGGGATACTGCCAAATGGTTATAAATTTCGGAATTCAAGAGAAGAAAAATAAAATATAGGAGATGAAATCAAGAATTCCATTTTTTTTTTTTTTTTTTTTTTTTTGTAGGCAGTAATGCCAACACACATCTGTAGATGTGTAGAAATTTGTAGGGGGGAGTCTTAGCATTACGGTTTTGACCACCTTAAAAACACTGGATAATGAACTTAAATTCAAGACGAATATATCAACCATTTATATAATCTCAGGACATGCTTGGTCCCAAAATGGGTACCTTTCAAAATGGGTACTTTTCAATTAAGCTTAAGTAACGAGAAAAAGTCGGAATGCGAAAAAGCAGTACAGTAATTTTGATTTCTAATCATTTTCAAACCACATTGTCACAATTTTAGCTTGTTTGTTAAAATGAATGGAAAGAGACATTGTCGAGAAGGCGAAAGATTCATTGAGGAAGCTTTGTAAGGTGAACATTTGCTAAACTTTCATCTTATAGCCTATAAAAACTCTCGTAATAAGCAGTTATTAGTGTCTTTATCCCCACTAAAAATTAGAATACCAAATTGCCATCTACTTCTCTTGTCGTTTCCTATCAGGAGGTGAGCGATCTTGGTACTCAACAACTTTCCTATTCTTTGCAGCTCTAAGTAATATTAGTCTATTCACAATCTCTCCTATTCTCATTTCTGCTAAGAATTCACATCACGGTTTACGGCCATATCACATTGAAACACCAATTTCTCATGCGATTACCAAAGTTAAGAAACGTTGATCCTTATCAATACTTAGATGGTTGCCCGCTTAGAAATATCTGACGCCGTAAGTTTCGTTGTGCTTTAATAGAGAATGGCTGGGTATGCTATTCGGAGAGGCAAGTTCCAATTTCAGTTTCGTTCCTTATATTCGCTTACGCGCAAATACCGTTTGTATCATTAAATCATTATTTTTAAAAAAATACTTACATTCTAATATATTAGGTTGGTGCAAAAATAATGTCGTTTTCTCACATATGTTACTATATGAGAAAACGACATTATTTCTGTCATACATCAACATGTGGGGAACACGATCAATATTTTCCCCAGTGGTGACAATTGCAGGACATTCAGATTCTGGGACATCTTCCATTCCCCTCCTAAATTCAGCTGCCCACGTTTTCTCTGTTAATAAAGAGCGTCATCCTCAAATTTAGCAACCGTATCAGTATGAATGTCCTTCGAGGTTAATTCATTTTTGCTGCATGTACTTGATAACACCATGATGCAAAGATTTGTCTATTTTCGCTACTAGTTACGTTTGAAGTTTTCTTTGAACATTTCTGGAAGAAAAGGAGGACCTTATTATGAAGAACAGATGAAATTAATGTATGCGAGATATCACAGTTCTAACATTCAAATCATAGTCAGCCTATGAACTTTTCAGTCAAGTCGCTTAAATTATTTCTATAACTACCAATAGAAAGAAAGAGATAAATTAGGTTATATCTCTATCATCAGGTGCAAAGGATATTTCTAATAAGATAAGATTTACTTTTTTTTATTTTTGATATTTGTGTACGATATATTTGTTTCTTTATTGACTCTCTATCTCTAACTTACTAGTTATTTGAACTTCCTTAGTTTACAAGGATAGGAAATAAAGCGTAATATTTTTGTTCGTTAATTACTGATTTTGTTATTTGTATTCTAAGCTAAACACTTTTTGGCTGCATTTTTTATTTACCACCAAGAACGGCATAGATTTATATTACTGCATTTTATTCAAGCAAGAAGCTAGTAGGTCGTGATAACAAAAAGAGTGAAATGAGATCTAGGAGACATGATATCTTTAAAGAAAAGCGCTCTTCCGGATAAATATTAAACTGTTAGGTCGACATGAATGTTATAACAAACCGTTTTTTGTAACACAGTGTGAGTTGAAGTCCGATAAATTATACAAAGTATAGAGGAGAATTATCGAACGTAATGTTTAGTATATTCATTTGTAGATACGTTTCGTTTTTTTCGAAAGTTATTAGGAGTTTTTTTTAGGCTGGAACACAGTGATGAATTGTAAGTAATTTTTGCCCGTCACTGATTTGAAATGTAAACCCAAATCAAAAATAAAAAAAATAAATAGAAAACGAAGAACAGACATCGCTACAGCAGGTTTTATTTCTCATGGCGTCTAATTAGTTCCATTTTTATGTAAAGATCCTCGCCAAATAATATAATTATTTGTCGTCTACTTAATTCTATGGCATTGTTCATCTAGAATAGATGATCACGTTGTCTTCGGCATGGGGTAATTGGACGCGATGGAAGGGAGTCATTTTGCAACATATTTGCCTCCTCCGGAATTAAGAGTAAAGTGACGTAACTTGCTCATTTTGGTTCCGACTCAATGAAAGGCAAGAGAAGCAATTATAGTGATTCATTAGCTAATCGATAATAACACTTAATTGCACAACAATGAAATGCTATATCAACCTGGTGGGTAGATTCATTCAACACAGACGTAAAAGTTGGAAGTGCACTCGTATCTATAATCGTATCGCCTCGGGGATCATTTAGATATGTTTCTTTCTGATAACAAACAATGCAAGTCGATGACTGGATATTTATCTAAATTTGTTAATCCTGTTTTTATAAACATTGTTTATATATCTTGGTAACTGATTGAAATTTTTGTCTGCTTTCTTTACAAATAATATACGTAGGTCGTCTAATTTTGTGCAAGAAAATTTGTACATCTAAACGGAATTAGAGTATAAATAACGTAGTCTATTTGGATGCAAACACGCACAGACACACATATATATATTTACATCCTTCGTCTTTTTTTAATTGTTAAGTTTAAAGTATACAGTAGTCGCTGATAAATATACAGTTTGGTCTGGTTTGGTTTAGTTTGGTTTGGTTTAGTTTGGTTTGGTTTAGTTTGGTTTGGTTCAGTTTGGTTTGGTTTGGTTTGGTTTGATTTGGTTTGGTTTGGTTTAGTTTTGTTTACAGCATATCAACCTCAATAGGTTATTTAATGCCGAAAATTTTTATTGCTTGTAATTTTTTTTTCAAATATGTATTGCTGGTAGTAATGTACTTCAAAAATCTATTGCTGGTAATAATATTTTTCAATGTATTTCTGCTATCAAAACATATTTTTATACTTTCATAGTGTTTTGAGCCAACTTTGGGGTGTTAACTATTTACCCATAGCAGGTACTACCACCCTGAGTCAGGGTGTACCTGGGAACATCAGCAATTAAGAGGTGGTTCCATGATCCTCCAAACCTACTGATCAGAGGACTTGCTGTTGGACGTAGAGTATCGTCTTACCCAGGACGTGAATGTAGTTTATTGTCATACACAGAACGGAAATGTACAGTCTAAGATACAATCGTAAAGTCTTTCAAACTTTAGGGGCGGGTTCCTTACATCAAAACAAGGTAAAATATCTATATAAACATATGTTCAAAAGGCCGCCATCATTTTACCTCAACAGCACAATCATAACATAAACTTGTTTAAATTGCTTTCTTCTATGCACCTGTTCACCCGTCGCATCATTGACTGGCGACCCTTTCAAATACTCCCACACATTGTCAAATACTTTCGCAGACCCCATGAGTGATAAAGTGTTTCTGCATTATTAATGCTTGCTGCATAAGTCAATTGCTTTTGGTGTCCCCACATATAGAATTCCAAAGGATTGAGGGTAGGGGAACGTGCAGAGCATGGAACCAGTCCTCCTCTATCTATCCATGTTTCATGGTAGATATCATCCAGTGCATCGCGAACAATGTGACTAAAATATACTGAATCCCCAACATGCGTCTTCGTATAAGCGGAGTTACATCATGTAGCAGGCCTTGAAGTGTGTTAGAAATAAAGCTCAAATAGACAGCTGTTGTAATATGTGCTGGGAGAACACGTGAACCTAACAGACAGTCAGCTAAAATTCCTGCACAGATTAATCGTAACTGATGCTGGTGTCTATCTTGTATTGGACATGACGACCTGCCCACTAATATTGGTTGTGTAAATTTGCCATTCAAATATATCCATTTGCTCTATATACTAATGACTAATTACTTAATAATCCAGTGAAACCTTGGTAGATAGGTTCTTGCACTTTATGAATTTTCATTTTGGTCTGTTTAGCATACTGGTCAATTTTACGTAACAACTTATGTTATTCTGTCGCTGTTTGATCTTTTGGCTAAAGATATTACTGGACTGGGTGATTATTTTCAACCTTCACGGATGTTTTTAGTTTTTTCTTATTTTTCGCAAATGTCAGTTTGTCTCATAGATTTTTTTTTACAAATTGTATTATCTATCTTTGTCACACCGTCAGAGTTATAGCTTTAAAATAAAAGTATATATATATATATATATATATATATATATATATATATATATATATATATATATATATATATATGTGTGTGTGAAGAAATATAGTCTTAAGACAGAGCGTGTGTAAATATAAAAGTGAACATAGAATTCAACACTTAGAGGCGACTGGCTGTTTCATGCTAGATGGAATATTAGTGTTTAAGCCTTTTTATTATATCCTTACTCTCTCCTGGACATTGAGTTCTACCTGCATTCTATCCTCTTGGAATTTTTATACAAAATATATATGTGTACATATATATTTATATATTTTGCATATTTATGTGTATATTAACCACAAATATTATATATATATATATATATATATATATATATATATATATATATATATATATATATATATATATATATATATATATAATATTTGCGGTAAATATACGCATACATATGCAAAATATATAAATATATATGCACACACATGCACACACATATATATATATATATAAATATATACAAATTGGGCAACTCGAGGGCGGTGTAATGGTTAGAAAGCTTGTTTCGCTAGAACAATTACGACTGAGTAGTGAGTTCGATCCTCCATGCTTCCGTCCTTGTGCCACATCTAAGCAGTGCTTAGAAAATCACTATATATATATATATATATGTGTGTGTGTGTAAAAATATATAGAAAATTGGAAAGAACTCGTTAGGTAAATAATCCAAAGTTCTTTAGTAGCTTTGCTATTATTTTTAAAAAATAGTTCTCGACACCAAAGTAGAGCATATATATAATTATTTTTTTAATGCGATGGAATCATATTTTTATATAAATAATTATATATATATATATATATATATATATATATATATATATATATATATATATATATATATATAATATATATATATTTAATATTATAAATTAACTGATTTAAAAATATTCCTCCTTTGCTACACAGGAATTACCATGTTTCAAAAACCGAAGCTAAAAAGTTCAAATTTAATTATATAATTAATTTAAAAACGTTAGTTCTCTTTTCTCTTCAAGCGAATTTTGAAATAACTTATTTTTAAAGCACATACATTCATAATTCTTTGTTTCCAAGCATACATAGAAATCCAATCATTTAGACAGGGGCGGTAACGTGTTCATTTTTATTAACTATTATTGTATCAATTATGAGTAACGTTCGAAAATGTATTGGTAGGCTAGAGGTGCATTTTTCAAAGAATTATGGCATCCGGTCAATGCATCACGTCTGGTTTTTTGTCAACGACAAAAAGTTTCGGCATTCTTTTTTCGTTAAAATCATCTTCATCTATTTTTATTTTTATATTAACTATTTTTTTTTATTTTGGTGTAAGTGTTTATTCAAAATAGTAGCATTATGTTTCTTAATAAATTCCTCTCAGTCTTCAGTACAGCTGTAACTTAATTTTAGTGTATTTATATTGAAAATAGTGCAGAGTTTACAATCATTAGGAAAATGTTTAACGATAAATGCTAAGAATTTTTTGTCCTAATGTATTCTTTAGTGTTTGTTTGTATGGGAGTGTATACAAAGTTATTTTTCTACTTCTGTTTTTTTCTATGCTTTCCATTTTCCTTTTTTATATAAGTTAGTTTTGGGCTTTTGAAGCCACTACCTTTTAGAGCTTTATTATAGAAATTAATATGTTCATAGAAAATCTTCTCATTTGTTGAATTTGTACTTATTCTTTTTTCGATAGATAAAGGTATATGCTTAATTATAGATAGAGAATGATTAGATTTAGGATGTATATAAAAAGGATATTTTTTATAATGTATGTATACAGTTTTCATTAAATCTAATGATATATCAAGGAAGTTAACTTTGTTTTAATTTAGTACTTACCGTAATTTTTAAGTTCAAGCATTTAAAATTTTTATATAATATCTTTCTAATTTGATCGATTTTAACGTTAGTAGAGTTCTTTATAACCATAAGACCATCGTCTCTGTATAAACCAATGTCAGTTACGGTCTGAGATTGTATAATATAAAACGACCTATAAGTTCAGAAGACCCAGCTGAGTCTAGTGATCCCATTGTAATGCCAAAGTGGTCATGAGAATTTTTTATCCAATGCTGACCTTCATGTATCAGTACCGATTTTTTCGCATTTATAATAATGCTCTTTTCTTCTTCTGCTATGTCCGTGTACTGGGTAGCAAAGTCCAACGCATTCACGAATAGTTCTTTAGATATTGATTGATAATAATTTCTCAATATCAAACTGCATTAGCGTACAGTTAGTTTTATCCTTAATATCAGCAAAACAGTTTTTCACGTTTTTGGTATTAATCCAAAGTTTCAGGCTTATTTTTCTTTAATTTGTTGATTAACCATTTCTTGGATCTTTTACTTAATTTGCTGATGTTAGGTCTTGTTGGGTTTATTATCCTTGTAGTCGGATTAGCTTCAAAATCTGATTTGTTGGCCTTTAAGATTATATAGCACTCTTTTCAGCAAGTTTACCCACTCTATCACTAATCTTCAGTTTATCTGTGATTTTGTTACTGCTGGGATTAGTATTATCCACCATGTTGAGTTAATTATTATTTGCCTTTTTGTAGTTCTTATGCAAATCCTTATTAATTAGACCGTTGTATTCTTTTGCCGTTATTTTATAGAAGTTTACTTTTTTAATATTTATGGTCTGTAAATTTACATTGAGCACTGTTGTGGAAAAATAAAAATATCAATAAGAACACCGGATTATATATGTTACTGTCCTTTCTTTTTTTTACTATAATATATTAATTATTCCTAAATATCTAAAGACTGATAGCAAACATGGAAAATCAAAACAAAACTGGTGTTTAGATAATTATCCAGAAATTAATTTCTTACATATCCTTTCTGAAATCACCAGGTCGTTGACAGTTGACAGGCGTTGTGTGGTTTCGCGGGCAAATATATTCACCCAACTTTGATCCAAATTACCAAGATTAGTTAACATGAATATATAATACGGATATAAACCCTACACAGCGAAGAAGAATATACACCCAATGTCAGAAGATGGAATAGCTATTATTTCGAGGCATGCAGAAAACCCTTAATCAGCAGTCTGACGATTAGACGCGTGATGTGTATCAAACTATAGTCCTGGCCGAAATATAACACTTAACACTATTTTGGAATATATATATATATATATATATATATATATATATATATATATATATATATATATATATATATATATATATATATATATATATATATATATTAATACGCAACAAGAAGCTGAGGATTATGACGCAACAGGATCATCATCTACGTGCTCACATGAAACATTAAGACGTGGATGGCAGTAACATATCAATAGTGTTTTACTTATATTTTATATTGCCTCTATTTTGTATATTTTTATATTTTACATTGAGCCCTGTCTTTACACCATACCTGTTGCCCTTTATTATACAATATATATATATATATATATATATATATATATATATATATATATATATATATATATATATAAAGTAAAACAATACTCATATGTTATTGTTTTCTGTGACTTAAAGGTATAAAAAACCTAGTATGTCGTCACTCTTACCGCCTGAGGATTGTGCGACATCAACATCGATGTGTTTACATGAAACTTTAACTCGTGAATTACAGTAACATATGAAGATTGTTTTACTTATATTTTATATTCGTTCTATTTTTCATATTTTAGAGTTTACATTGAGCACTGACTTTATAGCATCACTGTTTGCCTTTATTAGACAATATATATGTGTGTGTGTGTGTGTAGATAGATAGATAGATAGATAGATAGATAGATAGATAGATTTCAATGTGCAATAGTAAAGGATGTATACGAAAAGCTGATCTAATTAAAGTTTGTTAGTAACAAAGAAGAGTTTTAAACTGCTATTTGATATCCGTTCTTTTATATGGCAAAGGATGTGTGACAATTTACTCACATATATAAAAGAAATTTGACTGTGATATGTCTGTATGTCTGTGTGTTTGTCTGCCTGTCTGTGTGATACCTTTTTCACTCGAGATCCATCCAACTTGGCACATACAATACTATTTTCGTCATATTTCTTTTAATTGTTTAAAGTGAAATAATGCTAATATATATCATGATAATATAAGAATTTTTAGGTGTGTTTTGTCAAATGTCTGATTCTACGAAAACTATTGTAACTGCTATATGATTGTTTTTCTCAAGCTAGCATTAATTAAATGAAATTCAACTTTAAAATAAAATTTTACTATAAATAACAGAATTTTGTATTTATTTATTATTATTATATAGTTTGGCTATTTTTGTTAGGCATGAATGTATTAGATCATATTTTTAACTGGGCACACTGTGAAAGCAATTTATTGTATTTTAAATAAAAAACAATTTTTGAAAGGCCTCGGCATTTAAATGGCGTCTTAATTCATCATAAAATCATTGACTAGTAGAAAAAAAGAGAAATCGAAAAGAAAGAAGACGAAAAAAGAAATACAAAAAGTCCTAAAGATAAAATAGTTTGTAAAACATTTCTATATTTTCTTGTTTCCTTTTTTTCCATTTTGTTTGCAAGCCTTTTCTTTTCTGTGTTTTTTATAACCCCCACTCTATCTTCCAATCGTGAACTTCTCTCATTTTTAGTATTTTTATTTTATTTTTATCTCGTTTCAGTAGCCATGGTGTACCTGTAACAATCATGAAATATACGTTAACAAAACAAAGTACTTGAAATCCTTTTCAATTCGAAGGTAAATTATCAGGCACATTTCTTTCTCTTTATTCGTAAATGTTTCCCGGGTTCGTTCATTTGGTTAAATTAACTCATATATCTATTGTAATTTCAGCGACCATTTTACCCCAAAACATATTTGATATATCCAAATAAAAATCACGTCCCATTTTTCGTCCCATTTTTCGATAGATTTAGTTATAGAAACAAACGTTAGCTGCTTCCAGAGCTATTTTTATATGCCAGTGTTTGCTGAACAAAAGGGGATTGCCAGAAAACCACATCTGGATAAAGAGAAATCTATGAGAAATTAACTCGACTCTCATTCTAGGGTATTAGTTCGAGTATGTCATGCTTTTTAACCCTAATCCATCACACAACCCACACATATATGCTTACAGAACCCGTTATTCCAAAGCGATCAACCATCTAGTTACAGACTAAGTCCGAAGTTGCTTAAAATCAGTGTAGCGTGAAGCGGTATTTAAAACTAATGTAACTCAGTTTAAAGCTGATTACATGGTGTAGACCACTGAACTCGTATAGAATAGAACTGGGCATTATGTAAAGAAAATACTGACTGATTTTCATTTAGAGATAGCACAAATAGGAAACTTTCTAAGGGTTACAAAGGAGATGAAATTAATGAGAACCACTATGGCCCAGGTCACGAATCGACACGGTGCATAAAATGTATATTTTTCAATTCATAATCTTTCGTGGACTGAGCTTAATGAAAAATCGCCTGTACATATTTGATAATTGCATCTAGACAAAACAACGCATAACTTCCCTAGTGCGCTTGAGATTTACTCAATAGCGGAACAAGAGATAACAAAAAGATAACATTAATTAAAAGCTACAAAGAAAAAGAAATTGTGAAGAGCCATGATCACCCACGTCCAGAAGAGATACGGGGCATAAATGAAGAAGATATGAAGGCATATTGTTTAATTTATACTTTTTCGTGAACTTAATATAAGCTTGAAGACAAATCGCCTGTACATACTTGATAATTGTATTTAGACTTGCACCACTCTACAAGGCGAGGTTTTCAAAGATGCTTCTCAGAGGATTCATCTTTGGGAATCTTGAGTTACATTCTTATGTTTTAACCACTGAGACACTATTCTAGGTGACAGAATAGTTCTTCTTAACCCAAATATTTGTTATTCAGGGCGTCTTTATTCGAACCTTGTGTGTAATGTCTTCGGCAGTGCCAAGGTTTTGTCAGATTGTTCTGTTCCCTTCGAAGCCATAACGAAAAATGTTGATATTTGCCTTGTAAGCACATTCCAAAATATACATATATATATATCCTTTTCCACGTAACTACTTACTCCCACATATTTGTACTTCTGCCACATATATACACAGATAGAAGACACTTGAAGCAGAATAAAAGTGTTTATCTAGAAGGATGTTGAGAGTAACATTGACCCAACATGTGATCAAGAAAATGTTCCGACAAAATGGAAACGAAAAAGGACGCTTATACTTTAATTACCTAGCGAGCTTGAGTTAATGGATAGCGGAACAAGGTTCAGAAGAGCTAACAAAAACACAAGATTTATTGAAAGCAAAAAAAACCAAGAGCCATGATCGCTTACGACTCTAAGTGACACGGCATATAGATGAAGAAGATATTAAGGTATATATTTTAATCTATACTTTTCGTGGTCTGGGGAAAAGTTTGAAGACAATTCGCGGGTACATATTTCAAAATTTTGTTTGGATTCGTACCACATTTACATAGCAAAGAAGAACTCGATGAAGACAATAACAATTTAAAATGATTATTGCTACTAGCTTACACATTAGACATTGGGAATACCTACACTAGTAAAAGAAATAGGGAAGAGACGATATGAAGGAGAAATGAGATAAAAAGGTAAAATGTACGTTATGAAGTAGAATACTCTCTGGAATGAGAAGATACAGTAGAGTAGTGGATAGCGGCTCGGATTGAGGAATCAGAAACCCAAGTTCGAATTCCAGTCAAATCCATTACATTCACTTACGTGCTAATGTCCTTGGGTAAGGTATGAGTCCTATACTTCTCCCCTCAGTTATGGGTAAGTAGAAGGACATACCGTGTTCTATATCCTTGGATGTTAACTGGTCTACCGCAGAAAGAAATGGCAACCTACTGCGGCAAATAATCTGCCTTGTCAGTCATGTATCAAAAGATACATGATCGCTTAAGCATGTATCACTCATGGCATGTAACTGACTGACTGACTCTCAGGAATAGACGTTGCTTCCAAATTCATATCATTCGCTTGTAGTTTGTATATAACGTCATAGATGCCTTCACTTAGTGTTAGAAGGATTCTTCTATAGAGATTTCTCTCGAACTCGGTTTTCCAAATTCGCAATATATTGATGCTTCTTTCAATCTGTATACATATTGTATTACGGTTTCATTTGGGTTTTGTCTGTTTTCCAAACATTTTGATCTTTCTCCAATAACCAGCATTTTTTTTTTATTTTGGTCGCAATGCTTCTTTTTATAATGGTGGAAATTTCCTCATATGTTAAGTCTTCCAGTATTTTAGCATCCACCATAATGGATAAAAAATAAATCAATAATTTCATTCTCCGCTCCGAAGGCTTTCTTGTCTTTCAGTTTCTTTAACCTAGCGAAATATCTAATCCAAGTTTCTACCTGCCCCGTTTTATCCAACTTGGTTATGGATCCTATCGGCGACGTCATATTGACGTAGAGTACTCCCTGGAAGACATTGTCAGTTCGACAGATGGTAGCTGGACTAACATTCGCTGTGACGTACTGCAGTACCTCATTTAAATACAATATTATAGTATGCTTGTCAACAACAGTAACAGCGCAGTGGAAACGTCAGAAACAAGTAGAAAAAATTAAAGATTGGACAAGATTTTTGACAGATGACAGAAAATGTGACAAAGAATATTCGAGAGAGATTGTAAAAAAAATGTCTTCCAGAGAATAAGTATTAAAAAAACAGTAACATTTCGTTTAGTTAGCAAATAAGAGGGTGATAGTTTTGTTGTTTAAATCATTCGGACACTAATTCAATGGAGTCAAGGCCCAGCAAGTACGGAAATTAAACAGACTGAAAAATCATTATTTGACCGACAAGATACGTCACTCCCCCACCAGTGAAGGCAATAGTCAACATCAGTCAACATCAGCTGAAGGGTCAGTACTATACAAGGGACTCAACACCCATCAAGTGGAAAACATACTTGGATATCATTGCCCGAATCGAAGAAATGATCTCGAAAATCCCTCAGCCCCGGACAGTTGACCTAAAATGGAAAGTAAGACAGATACTGGAGAAAGCCAAGACTCTCAAATCAAACATCACCAAACTGAAGAGGCTGGCAATCACAACTCTACAGAGGAATGAGAATATTATCATACAAAAGCAATGCGACTGTAGTTATGAACAAAATAGAATATACGGGAAAACTGGAAGACCTCTTTAAAAATGGAAGTTATCGTAAAATAAGACAGACCCAACAATGAGAATAGAACGAAAACTGTCAAGAGCGCGTCTCACCTAGGGCATACAGTCAGTTGTCACAACGTTAGAGCAAGCTACCTCACACATAAGGTCTCCCCAAAATTCACGAAGACGGTATTCCTGTCAGGTCTATTGCTATCTGCTAGGTATTGTGTGGCAACCTCTGAGACGCTCCTTGTGTATATAATTGATCCATTCATACTAAAGTCGCCATCATATGTCTGAAATTCCGACGAGTTTGTAGAAGTAATCAAATATGCCCCCATCCAACTCAAGCAGATAGCAGAGCCCGGACAATGTGAGATGGTTCAACAAGTAAGCCACAGAGGAGGCTCTATCGGTAGTCAGGGAGAGACTCGCCTCGGACTCATTCCTAGGAGAATGGACGAGTACACCAATAGGTAACCTGATAGAGATGCTGACTTTCTCTACACAAACAACACACTTCTTGATGGGATCAGACATATATCGACAGGATGAATGATTAGCACTGGGTTCGGCATTATTTTTAGCAAAGGCTAAGATATATATGGAATACTTTTGATCAAATGTTGGAACAAGGCAATATGATCAAACCGTCGTCCACCCAGTTTTACTCACAAGGCTTAGCGGAATCCGGTATATGTTTTTTCGGACACATTAGAAAGGTACTGTACGCTGGGATGTCACCGACCGCCAGGCCGATATAGTCAAGAAGTAAGCTTCCCAAAAACCGACCATGATGAGATGCATGCCGGCGATCATTCTAACAACTCGGCCATGTGCACTTAATAACGAAATGAGAGGCTTATAAAGAGCTAAATAACTTTTTAAATTATTTATCTCTCCATGTTACATATGTATACATTTCTAAACGTATCGTATGTCAAAGAGTTAGTTATGATTTCTAAACGTATCGTATGTCAAAGAGTTAGTTATGGTTTCTAAACGTATCGTATGTCAAAGAGTTATGATTTCTAAACGTATCGTATGTCAAAGAGTTATGATTTCTAAACGTATCGTATGTCAAAGAGTTATGATTTCTAAACGTATCGTATGTCAAAGAGTTATGATTTCTAAACGTATTGCATGTCAACGAGTGAGTTATGATTACTAAACGTATCATATGTCAAAGAGTGAGTTATGATTTCTAAACGTGTCGTATGTCAAAGAGTGAGTTATGATTTCTAAACGTATCGCATGTCAAAGAGTGAGTCACGACTTCTTAACGTATCATTTGTCAAAGAGTGATATCATTACGGTAGAGAATATTCACGGAAAATGTCCAGAATTAGTAAGTATGCAATGTTTAAAGCCAGCTATTAATTCATTAGAAACCATTAAAAAAGCACTTCACATATTATAGATCTAAACATAATTCAAGAAATCCCAACACTGAAAATATACATAAGTATCGTAATAAAAACATTAGAATAAACAACAATATTTTATAAAATCTTTACATATGAACGTAGACCAAACCACAGAGTTTACTAATATGCGTATTTCATTTAAGTTAAAGCTCTTACTTCTGTTGTTTCTAACAATTATATTTGTTTGCTGAAATATATTTAGACGTGAATGATTATCTTGTACCTACGAATTTCGCATATAATAATAATAATAATAATAATAATAATAATAATAATAATAATAATAATGAGACAAGTGCCTGCTTACACGTAACTATCAAATTAATATATTTCATAATAATAATACGGATCTTAAATCGAGATTATGTGACCAATACATTGAATCTACAGATCACCTTACCTCAGGATGCCTTATACTGACACTCAATATGTACAAAAATCGTAATGATATATTCGGTCAATATCTGTATAGAAAGATATGTAATCACATCAAGATAAAAGAAGCTGCAAATTGGCATGAATATTATCTTGAATCATTAGTTGAGAAAGCAAACTTTACCATATTCTTATTGAACAATACAAGCAAATCGCTCAGACATTATTACCAAAGACAAAAAAGGAGAAAATTAAACACTGGTTGACATGAGCGTAGCAAGTGCAAAAACACATCTTCGAAGGTTTTAGAAAATCTAAGCAAATACAAAGACATGGGGGTGAAATGTGTCACTTAAAAAAACTTCTGTTGTGGTTGGAGCTTTGGGTCTGATAAATAATAGAACTCACCAACAAATCAGAAAAATCCTCGGTTCACCATCTCTCAAGGAGATGCACAAACTTTTTCTAACAAGCGCCGTCCATATCAATATGAAGACCTTTGACGATTTAAGTCTCTCTTTTGACCATTTCTTTAATTCAGGGGAAAACAAGATCCTTCGTTTGCTCCATCACTCGGCATGTGATTATAAATCAAATGAAGGTCATTTTTTTTGTAAATACTACAACTAATAATAATAAAAATATTTGAAATAATATTATAATGTCTTAGAAGCATAGAGTACTGCAGGTCTAGGTTAAAAGGATATACTGAGCATTTAGGATAGAGTTTATATACGTGAAGCCTTAACTTCGTATATAAGACGCAGTGTCATTTCATTAGCTATACTTTAGGAACAAAACGTACCACTTATATACCGTCAAATATGTTACTTACTATTATTTGTGACGTCTAATACAGAGGCAAAATAATGTGCACCTGATAATGACTAAAGGCGCAATGTTCCAGAGCATTAAGTGGCTTCTACTGGACAAGAAGTTACTTTATAAGTATTAATCGTTGGCAGCAACAAATATAATGTAACTGTATTATCGTTAATTGCGATTAAGAGAAAGACTAAAATAACAGTTTCACATTTCTAATTCAAAACAAAATTGTGTTTTATGGCTAGAAAGCCTGGTGTGCAATAACAAATCAAAGTTCCTTAAATTGAATTATCAGTATCAAATATGGCTTCAGATGTATGACTTTCTATAATTTCAAGGAAATTTATATATAAAAAAACTGATATTCTGTGGCATGTATAAGATGTCAAAGGTGGATAATGACCAATTTAACTAATGTCGGAACGCTTTATATATCTTCCAAAAAAAAATTTTCTTTACATTTTACAGATTTAAATTCTTTCCAGAAGTGCGTACCTCGTATTAACTAAGTGCACAATGTTCTAGTAGATAAAGAGGCTAATTAACACTGGAAAACAAGTCAGAAACTGGAAGAATTACCTGTCGAATTTATTTTTATTGCATGAAATTTCTATAAATACAAAACCTACTTCACTTGAGGACTTCCAACAGCAGCAACAAATAAAAGGAAGAGTACATGTAACTAGAAAGAGTATTAATGATATAATCGGGATGCTGACTGTCAACAGTAACTTCAGCAAAAGGTTAGTAAGGTAAGTTACCTCAATACAAGAAAGAGTGATAACAGTTAAATATACGCCCAATTAATTATTTGGATCGAATGTTTCTTATATGGAAATGGTTAATCTCACCATACACACACTGGAAAACTACATAAAATAACCTTTACTTATATAACACGGTGTTATTGTTTACCATCATGTTTTTATCAGTTGTGTTTCGGGACATTGAGGATTGGAAAATAATGTCTGTTTTCGTAGATGCAGTAGAACTCTGTTCGACTGGATCTACGATATAACGCTTTAAGTAGCTTGAACTGAAACAAAGATACTGGACGAATGAAACATCTGAGATCATAGAATCATGATAGATGCATATTTCTAAATAGATGTAAGGTTATTTTGCAAGTTATTGTAGTTAAACTTTAGTTTTATTTCTACAATAAAATCATAGTTAAAAATTTTAGTGAAACAAAGATGAAGGGTGTGTCTTTGAAGATGAAGATGACTCGACGAGTGATAGCCAGGTGACTGCGAATTTGCAGTCATTGTGTTCAAAACATCTAAAAGACCTTTGTTATTAATTGAAGTGAAAACAAAAACCGGAAGATCACAATAGTTAAAGTGAACGATGAAAAAAAAGATTTTAAGAGTCTCGATAGACAGTTCAAAATAAACAGACAAGTAAGCAGTCAATGCAAAATGAGGTTCCGTTGTACACAGTAGAAAATAGTATTACGAAATAATAAACTGAACTCGCTTATAACAGCAAATATCTTTACCCAAAACAAAGGGAGGGGTAATGGATAGCGGCTCGGATTAAGGAATCGGACAGCCAAGTTCGAATTCCAATCGAATCCATTACATTCATATACGTGCTAATACCCTTGAGAAAAGTATGAATCCTCTTCTTCTCCCCCCAGCTATGGATAAATAGCAGGATAGACTGGGTTCTCTAGCTTTCTTTAGCAACTGTCCTACCTCTGAAAGAAATGGCAACCTACATATATATATAGTGATTTTCCAACCGTAGCTTATATGTGGCACAAGGCCGAAAGTAGGAGGCCCCTAGCGAGGACCGAACTCACTACTCAGTCGTAACTGTTCTAGTGAGACAAGAATGCTAACCATTAGACCGCTTCTATGTGGCTATATATATATATCCTACTTTCGGCCTTGTGCCACATATAAGCTACGCTTGGAAAATCACCATATATATATATATATATATATAGAAATATAGATACATAGATGTAAATAGACTGAGCAGATAGATAATGAACAGACTTAGACAGATAGAGAGACAGGAAGACAGATTCATATGAACAGATATAGATAGATAGATCGCTAGAATACACACAATTAGATTTGCTTGTCCAATTTACCTAAAATGTTTTCTTATGATATTGCCGCTATATTAACCTAAGCATGAAAATATGATCTGATCGTCAGATCACTAGAGATTCCGTTCTTTGTACCAACCAAAATCTATATATTTTATTTATAAGAAGTCTATAGAACTATTAACCCATATCAATCAATCAATAATAGTATTACATTTTTAACATTTTAGTGACTGTCTATTGATCGCTTCACTACAGATTGATCAATCGCAAATCCTATGTAATAAGATAAGCCGATCTTCTATAAGAAATCGGCAAGTGGGGTTGATTGATCGACTCCAATCTCAGTTTGGAGTCGATCCATCAAAGTTCCAAAGTTCGCTCATTTGAAAACTGATTAGTTTGTTGTCTACGGATTATCAACCATTTACAGGTTATTTAAAGCCACAAAATATTTTTCGATTGTAATTATATATTAAGATAATAATTATTTATTGGTAGAAGTGACACTAATCGAATCATATTTGGATGTAGAAAAGTGAAATCATAGCTTTTCATAAGTGAATATAAAGAATCCAACTGAAACTGAAATTCCCATTAACAATTCTGAGATATTATCCATTATAGCACCCGCACATTCATCCTTACAGCAGCTGTTATTTCCAAATCGACACCGGTCTAGTTACTGACAAGGCCCGGCATTGCTTAACATGATGGTGATAGTATGGGAATCGTTATTTCCACGTTATATAGCTGTAAGAACGTTGAAATGTTGTTCCTTTCATGTGGAATTTGATTTTTGGTGTGCTTGGCCAAAAACCGATGCACAAGGCATGGTCAGTGATGGAACGCCATTGGTGTGGTTAAATGACCCCACTCTACACAATTTCCTTCCAATCACTACTATAAACAACAAAGATGGTCGAGAATGTAATAAATTAATGTCCATGCTCGAAAGTGTCAATCGGAGCCAAAACTGGTTCGCTCTGCTTACTTTAGCTCCGTTATCATATCAACAGTCCCGATACTTTTTGATAGAACCTAGTAAGTGGTTGTTAGCAAAATAACCTGCCCATTTTGTCAGTTCTGAATTGGGGGCATCATATCCAAGCAGGTGCAGATATATATGTTTAGTGTAGTAACAGTCGACAGCGAAAGGTGACTTTCAAAAACTAAGCAAGGATTCAAAAATAGGAAAATGTTCTCAGAACTCTTGCATAATATCTTAACTTTTTTAATCATTTCACCCCAAGCAAGGCTATAAATCCACTAAGATGCAAGGGGTTACTGAGTGTAAGGGAATATGAGAAAAACATTATGAAGGATAGGGAACAATAAAAGAACAGTAATTAAGAAAATAGAAGATAACGCTTGACATCGCATTTACATTTTTAAAGATCTGAGTTCTCGGGACAGAAAGAAGCGAGATGCGAGAAAGAAACTGCTATCATAGAACTTACGATTACATCTAGCCATTTCAAGTATAAAATTATGAAATTTTTCCCCCAAACTGTACTTACATTCATAATGTTTAGGTACTATATAGAACAGTTCATTAGAACAATTACCATGAAAGTATTTATCGAAAAGGCATAATGAGGTAACGTTGCAGTGAAAGGTAAGTGACTAAAAACGAGATGTCAGATCACGACAAATAACATGGCAGATTCTTTGTATTTTATCAAGAATCTCTAAATGCATAGCCGAAGCACCTGAACAGATATTGAAGCACAGTGAACCAACTTTTCTCGCCGTGCAAACAGCAAGCGGGTGATTCAATGTAATATTTGCACGTGAAGCGACAGAGATGTCGAAAAACAGCGATTAATAACTCAGGAGTACTAAAAAGAAACATACGAGATATTCCTAGACAGGGAGACATCTAAACGTCCTAGTATGGGAAAAAAATTCCAGTAGATTAAAGAACTATTTCACTTCAAAATTCCCAAAAGGTTAGCCGGATCGACAGGCGCTTGATGAAGGCTAGCGGGTACAGAGGTCGAAACGTTGTGATTATATCAATAAAGATGATTGCATTCTTCTGATTTTAAATTATGTGATGAATAATATCTTGTTATCCCAGAAATTCAGTAAAAATATCTCAAAAAATGAAATCTTCTAACTCTTGAAAAGCATAACGTTTGGACTTAAAATTATTTTTGTTATATTTGATAATCTTTTTACAATAAACATGCATTTCTTTCGAATGGATTTTAATCTAAACATTAGATTGAATTGATTTCTTCACGATACTGGCTTTACAATATTTTTACACGAAACGAACCATCCACTGAATAGACGTAGCAACATGTATCCTTTCATCTTAAGGTTTGAGAAGATTTGGTTTTTTTTTTTGTATTTAGTAAGTGGATATTAGCAGATCTCTCAAAAGAGGAAGTCAGTTAATTTACAAAGGAATTAAAAATATATTGAAATGATCTTTCCCAATTCAGGATCAGAAATATATCGATCTGCAGTTAACTGTACATTACTGAAAGTATAAGAACTATTATTTCACCGCAATATATTTTAGTGTGGTTCCTCACAATCTTAGTCTCAAAGGGTATAATGTGATTGTGTTTAAAGGCACCTTATTTATCATTACCCTTTGATTGCTGTGCAAGTTTTCAGACAAGTTATAGAGACTTCAATCAGGTGTTGTTGTGCCAAATAAATTTTGACAGTTCTTATAACCCTTGAAGATCCACCTGACGCCATACAGAATGTTTGCAAAAGGTGAGATATGTCTTGGGAATATAGTTTTTTGGTGTCTTTTCCAATACATAAAAGGTCAGAATATCTTTTCAGTTAGGTGTTACGTAGAAAAAGGAAGACTTTATTTGTTAATATTTTACATTATCAAAAATTTTCTATTCACAATATTTTCCGTTATGAATTGGCATTTGACTTTCTACATTAAAAAGTGATTCACTATGTGAAAATGAGATTTGAAAATAGGTTTTAATATCAAACTTTAAATTCTGCTTTCTGTTTTGAAATTAATATCAACTAAATTAGTATCAATTAAATTAGTATCAATTATATAGTCACAACACTATTGAACTCAGATTTTACAGATATACAACGTACTATAAACTTAGTCATTGTACATAAACATCTCTTGGATTTTCAGTGTAATACACACCTGACTTGCACAATAAACCCAAGCAGTCATTTACGGTTTATGAAACATCGGAATATTTTCCAGCTCAGATATATAACTATTAATCTTATTTGTAATTAAGAGGATGAGAAAAGAGACAATTCATCTAAGATCAAGCAACAGCGAACCTAGAAAGTACTTAGATGGATGACAGCTT
Source organism: Acanthosepion lycidas (assembly GCA_963932145.1). Taxonomy (NCBI): domain Eukaryota; kingdom Metazoa; phylum Mollusca; class Cephalopoda; order Sepiida; family Sepiidae; genus Acanthosepion; species Acanthosepion lycidas. The sequence continues at coordinate 127,206,238 of OZ010573.1, forward strand.
GGGAATACCAGGTGTTGTAAGCTTGGATGTGCGAATAGATAATGGTTCGAAATTCCAATTACCGTTCGGTTCGTTATATTTACTTACTAGCAAATACCCTTCGGAAAGGTATGGATCCTCCTCTTCTACAAACAGTAGTGGGTTAATTAGTAATACGTGCTACACTAAACCATTATTATCTTTAAAAAAAAAAAGGGAACATTAAAGATAAAATTGCGTGCAATGTATTTTGGCATTAAATGATGTATAGAGGTTGATATGTGCCGCTAAACAAAAAGCAAAATAACCAACTAAAACAACAATTTCACATTTCTATTTTTAGAAAAAAGTTTACATCTAGAAACCTTGAACTGCATTGAAGAAATAAAATTCCTGACAAGAGTTTAAATTTTTCATTTAACTTATTTAAAATTGGGTTCGTATTATCTGTATAAAAATGTATTCAGTGCCAAAAAACACAAGGATAGATATCTAGATCATGACTTTCTGATTAATACGGGGACAGTTATGTTTAAAATACATATATATATATATATATATATATATTAAAAAGAAGAGAAGAGACGTATCGCAAACGTTTTTGGTTGTAATGTGGATTTATTTGGTAAAAAATATTATGCTTTGTTTTCCATAATTTTACTACACGTGTTTCTGGTCTCGCGACCGTCTTCAGGTAAAAGCGAAGATTTCCACATATTATTAAAAAAATAATTATTTTTTTCCTTATGTTTTTAAATGTTAAATATTCTCGATATGAGACATTTTCTGTTTTTGTGTTAGTAATCCGAATTTCTTTCTTGAATTGGCAATGAAAAGTTCTGCGCGAAGAGTCATAAAACAATTAAGGTTGGTCCAAGCGAAATGATGAATTACTAATCGGCATTTTATCTTTTAATGTTTTACTGACCGCTATGTGTTCTTGGATCTATTTCCATTTTCGTGTGTTTCTGTCAGCATGCGTGTATATATGCGTGCGTATATTCCCCCTCCTAACATACTTTTCTCTCGTTGGAACCACTACAACCTCTTTCTTATATATATATATATATATATATATATATATATATATATATATATATATGGCCTTGTTGTTTACGTCAAGGCCATCTCCCGCTTGAATCTCCAGATCATTGGTATATGTGTCTGCGGCTATTCCATCTCAATGCTGTAAGCTACCTCTTCTTACTCCATCCTACCAAGACAGTGGTGTACTCGAATAACTTTGTGACAGCACTGACAAGGCGCTCTCTCTCTCTCTCTCTCTCTCTCCCTCTCTTTCTCTCTCTCTCTGTTTGCTCGCATATTCGTGGTTGGCGATTTTAAGGGCCATCATACCAAGTTGCTTAATAACGCTACTACTGAATTTGCAGGCATACAAAACCTTAAATTCTTAATTTATCAATCCCTCACGCAAATAGTTGACTTCCCCGCACGTTTTCCTACAATATGGATGGTAAGGCTTCTCTTCTTGATCTGGTTCTCCGCTGCTTGCTCAGCTGCCCTTGCCAGTAGGAATCACTTTTTCCACCTTTATCGTAGCGATATGTCTGATTGCAATGGGCGTCTCTTTGTCTCTGCCCGTAACGAGTGAAAGCGTGTACTCAATGAAGCAAAGTCACTATTTGCAACTCGAATGAAAGAACGTATTGCATCTCGCAAATTCGGCTCCAAGGATTACTGTCGTCTCTGCAAGAGCGTACTTAACAATAGCAAACCCTCTATACCTCCTTTGTTCAACCATTTTGAGCTACTGAATTCTTTGCCCGGATATTCTCGTTCAATTCAACGCTCGACTCTTTCTGAGGCTCAATTGAGCGATTTGCGCATAACCACGTCATCGGTTCTGGGCATCATCTCTAAATTAGACCACCACAAGGCTAGTGGTGGAGACGGGATACCAAGCATTGTCCTGATAAAATGTGCGCCTGAACTGGCCTCTGCCATCCCCAAATTATATAATTACTGGCTCAATAAATTTTTTCCACCCTGTTGGACGTCCTCATCCATTGTTCCTGTTTTTAAGAACACTCGAGTCCATGCTGACCCTTCTAATTACCGTCTTATCTGTCTCCTACCCTTCTTCGGTAAAGTCTTTGGAGCTTTGAATCAACGCCGAAGTGGTTATGCACCTTCATTCCATAATCTGCTCTCCGACAAGCAATATGGTTTCCGCTTTGCTCGTTCTACAGCTGATGTGCTTACGGCCATAACTGAAATTGTTTACCAAGCACTTCATAATAACAGAGAAGCTCGTGCCGTGGCTCTTGATATCTCCAAAGCGTTTGATAGTGTTTGGCATGCCGGCCTTCTTGGCAAATTTCAGGGTTATAAAATCTGAGGTAGATTGTTCGACTTAATACAACCATTCCTGTCGAACCATACATTGGAGGTCGTTCTCAACGGATTCTCCACCAGTTCATATCCGAAAAACGCAGGTTCTCCCCAAGGCTCTATCCTAGGCCCTACTCTGTTCCTAATCTTCATTAACGATCTTCCTGATGTCATATGTTCCCAAGTAAGCATCTATTCGGGCGACACTACCATTTACCATGGAGTATTGCTGCCATATATGGTCTGAAGCCCATTCTATTTGTCTCAAGTTCCTTGATAAAATCCAAAGACGGATATGCAATTTAATTGGCCCTGATCTGGCATCTCGTCTGCAGCCGCTCTCTCACAGACGTGCTGCCGCCTCCAGCTCTCTTTTTTTACAAATACTTCCACAGTAATATGCTTATATATATATATATATATATATATATATATATATATATATATATATATATATAAGAAATATAGTTTTAAGGTGTGCTGTATTTATGGGATAAAGTATTCAATATCAGAGATAGAGCGTATGCAAATATATGTAATGTAAATATGTAAAGGCGGCCTGACGACTGCGTCCAGGATGAAATAGCCTGTCGCCTCAGAGTGATGACTTCACTGTTCACTTTCATATATATATATATATATATATATATATATATATATATATATATATATATATATATATATATATATAAAATGACTATATATATACATAGAAAATTAATATTTATATATATATATATATATATATTTATACATATATATATATATATATATATGATGTATATTTTGATATCAACCTTTATTTTTCATTAAATACGTTAGGCAAGGAAGGTTTAATTAGCTAAAAATTAAACACAAGCAAAATTCTGCAATCCAAGAATCCAAGAATATAAGTTTGTTTCCACTTAGGAATATCTTTATCATTTGATTATCCTAATGTCATGAAATCTTTGTGTTATTTTCTTCCATTTACAATTTCCTATTAAACTTATTATTTGAAACAGCATGTTTTCAAATACACTCAACATAATGTATAACAAAACTCAAATTAAGCAGGTGTTATAACAGTTGTTTACAAAAGGTTTTGAAATTCACCGAAATAGATTTAAAAATTATGAGGATAATACACAAGATCTCTCATGTTGTAATAACATTAATCTTACAACAAAGCACCTTCTCTTGAAAATCCGAAAATAAATTTTGAATCTGAAATTACGAGAAAAACTCCAATGATTAAATATCCGCTCATTTTTTTTCTTTAATATCGTGAAAGTTTAATATTTTAGTGAAATATATGTACGACATTAAGGTTTTAATTGATGATATAGTAGATCTTTTCAAACATTAAATCAAATATGGAAGGCTGTACAACAAGGTCTTATTATACTCAAATATTTCATTTATTCTCTGTTTTTAGCTTCAAATATTCAACTCCTACTATACATAAGAAAATACACTAAGCTTCCCTCAGTTAGTCATTTTCTATGTCTCTTGTTCTCTGATACACTTCTTTTTTTCTTAGAGAGTGATCTTTATATTTATTCACCGCTCTACGTGATTTCACGTTATTCGAAATCATCTAATTAACCTAGGATTGTAACAAAAAGTTGCCTGCAATATTATTATTATTATTATTTCAGGCAGTACCGTGATATTAAGTGCAGTGTAAATACATTTTCTTCGTAAGGATGGATCACTAATAATCACTAGTTTGTCTTCGTGACTTTCAAAGATGGAAGTCAACATCCTAAAAGGTTTTCTCGCGTTTAGCTTCATTCTGTTTAAGTAACTAAACCTGTTTTTCTAGTCTCAATCCTGAATGCCTAATGTCTTTGTGTGTCGGAATCTTCATGCCCAATTAAAATATTTACATTTTCATCATCGATGATCGTCTCCGGTTTAGGATTATACAATTATTATTATTATTATTATTATTATTATTATTATTATTATTATTGTTATTGTTGTTGTTGTTGTTGTTGTTGTTGCTGTTTTTGTTGTTGTAGATTTTACTCATATTGAGATTGTTTTAATTTTTCGTCTTTACAACAATTAAAAAGAATTATATTTGGTTGTAAGGGAATAATAACTGAATTAAAATCAATGTGCTGTAAATGTATTCACATGTAATATTATCAATCAAAATAGAAAGCCGGACTAATATCCTCATTTTTATTGTTATTGTAACTGCATTTCGGCCTTCTTCAAGATTCCGTAACCTTCAGGGTATTTCGAACTGAGTTCTGTCTTATAAGAATAAAATCCATTTTACTACTGGATATTTTTCTTTGAAAGCTGTTTCTGATGTCCATTAATGATCTCTCTAATGTCATCAGCTTCCACCCAGGTAAATATGCAGATAACAATATCATTTCCTCATGCCTTAATCGGAAATCCAACAGATCCGACAAAGTACACTTGGTAGCTATTCTTGAAAAGGGTCTAAAATCAGTGATTGGTTGTATCAAGAAATGTTTTATAAATTTCAATGCCTCCAAAACAAAACACCACAGAGAAACATTTCTGCCTACTATCAGTATGCTTCATGATGAATTCCAGGAGAGCAATATTCTACGCTTTCTTGACCTCACGTTTTCCACTGACATGAAGTGCATCGACTATCTCGAGTCAAGTGATACGTCTGCTGTAAGGGAAGTTGTTTCACTTGTTCCAAACGATTTATAAATCTACCATTCACCCGTGTATTAAATACTGTTGTGATATCTGGTTTGGTCCTCCTCCGGTGTATCTTGAGATTCTTGACAAAATCTAGGGAACGGTCTACAATTCAATCGATCCTGACCAGGCATCTAATCTCCAGTCATTTTCTCACTGATGTGATGTGGTTTCCTTCTGTCTACAAATACTTTCATGACATCTGCTCGAAACAGTTTTTTTTTCCCTGGTGCCTAAAGTTCATTTATGTGTGTTCTTACATTGACAGCTAGGACTCGCTGTTTTACTGTTGAACTAGTCAGTTGTACTGTAACAGTTTTTTTCTTGCACTTCCCACCTGTGGAAGACCCTTCCGATTTCTTGCTTCCCTGATAAGAACAATCTTCAAAAATTTAAATGAAAAGTTAATCGCCATATTTTCTTCTTGAACCGTATTTCTTTTTTTACTCTTTCCTCAATCTTTCCCATTTTCAGTCTTCTCATTCTCATACATTTTTACTTCCTGTAAATCTTCCGTTTAAAGTCGCTTTGTTTGGGGTGAAATGATTAAAAACCAAAACCCTGTGCATTCATCTGGTATTGTCTTTTGTCTTTTTGAACTTCACTAATGTTTGTGATCTACCTATACATAATTAACAAATCAATACAACCTATCCACGGATATTATTTTGGAGGGAAGAAAAGTTTGTTGGCTTACTCAGAATATTTTACTATTTTTTTTGGGAGGGTCGTAAAATTTTCTACCGATATTTTGTGGAAGGTTGCCATAATCTGACCAAAATACTCTCGGGGAAGTAGAGACCTAAAATAGTGTTTTAGAAATGGCGGTTAATATTTCCGTTTTCCTTCGTATTTAGGAAATTCTTGAACTCATTTTTTTTACTTTAGTTGACCAAACAAGAACCAGTGATCACTCGGGAGTTACTGAATGAAATTATTGTTAGGATGTATGGAATGAAGAATAAATAACCAATGGTGTATATGATTAGAATATCTAGGCTAGCCCTCGGCAAAACCTCCAACTTGAAGCAGACTGGGAAGCATAGAATTGAATGTCTGTGCAACAGTTCTACAAATTTAATTATCTGCGCGAAAATTCTTCCAGCGGATGACTGACTTTTCGATTTCTCTCTTTCAATAAAGATCACTGGCAACAATAATAATAGTTTATTTCAGCATCGCTATAGACAGCCTGGGTTGAAATGTTGTTTTTTATGCATTTTCCTAACCTAATATATTTATATTAAGTTGATTTTCATCACATGGGAATAATCACTACTTATGTGTCATGTCCTTTCAGCGCAATGGTGATCATGGATCATCACAGTTTCTTGTCACTGTATGCAACGTTTGATATTGCGTCTTTTATGTGTCGTGTCCCTTCAGCGATCATGGCTCTCCACTTCGTCCTTCACTACTTCTCCCAGACTCTGTTCTGTCATCCACTTGCTAGGTATGTCAAGCGTTGCTTTCCATTGTCTCTCTTTCTGTCTATTCGCCCTGTCAATATCAGATTCTCCAAGCCCTCCTTTCCCATTACCCAGCCCTCCTTTCTCATTGTCCCAGAAATTTCAGCTGTCTCTTCCTGGTGTTAAGTATAAGCTCCTCCTTGTTTGCTTGTTATCCAAAACCACATCGCTCGCATGCACGGTCCATGATATCCTTAGCATCTTTCTGTAGAACGTTTACTCCGTTGCCTCGAGTCTCTTCTTCATCATTGAGGAGACCGTGTAACATTTGAGGCTACCTTCTTTTTTGTATTTTCCTTGTCTGTTATCAGCACTGTGTCATCTGCGTATCTCAAGTTGTTAAGATTGTCATCACCAATTCTAAATTCCGGTAGGATTTCCAATTCTTCCACAACTGCCTCGTTGTATAGGTTGAGTAATTGCGATGAGAAAACACATTCTTGCCTTACGCCTCTTTCTAGTTTTGTACATCTGCTGAACTGATGCTCTATCCGCAGGCAGACTGTATAGGTTCTAACATCTTTCCCAAATATATCAAGGTTGCTGAGTAGTTTCAACAGATCTTTGTGGCGTACTTTGTCGAATGCTTTTGCGTAATCTATACAACACAGATGCACATCCTTCTGCATTTGTATTGCTCTTTCTGATAATATTGTGATTATGAATATCGCGTTCCTTGTCCTCGTGTCTTTAAAGAACCCGCGTTGTTCTTGTGCCATTTCTGGCCTGATTCTGCTGCGCGATCTATTCATCAGAAAACGAATGATGAGTTTTCGTATGTGGCTCATTGAGTTGATTGTTCAGTTGAGTTCACATTCATTTGCACCTGGTTTCTTAGTGATACGAAAATAGATATGCTGAGATCTTTCGGTATATCCCCACTGTTGTAGATTTCAATTATTATTTCTGTGATCTTGTCTATGCCCAAATCCTCTAAGGCTGTCAGCATTTGCATTACAATTTCCTCTGGCCCTACAGCCTTGTTTCAATTCGATTTCGCCAGTGCAGCTTTTATATCGGTTTTAGGAATTTCAGCTCCGTCTTTTGTTCTGTGTATTGATGGTTGTTCTCTTCCACCGTGGAAGAGTTCTCCAATATATTCGCTCAAAAGCTGAAGAATTTTTCCTTCTCTAATATGAGCGTTTCCTCCTTTGATTTTATACACTCTGTTGACGTCACGTCTTCTGTCCTGTTGTCTTATTTGTTTATACTTATCTCCTTTGTTGGTGGTATTCAACTCTATTTCTACACATTTCTTGTTTAGCCACTCCTCTTCAGCCTGCCTTTTTTAGTCTTTATTTCATTGTTTAGTTTTCTGCATTCCGTTCTGTATCTTGAAAGAGATTTCTGTCTCCTTTGCATCATGTCGTGAATCTGATCAGTCATCCATTCTTTTTTTTTTTTTTTTTCTACGTCTCTCATTAAAGCGTCTCTTAGGGCGTCTCATTTCGACTTTTCCATTTCCATTGTGTTCTTCGTATCTTCTTTTCACATTCTCCATATATTTTTCTTTCAAGTACAGGTCGCTCAGGAGTTTGCTGTATTGCAATTTGGGTGCTGTGTTAGTCTTCTTCACTCTTAGTGTCCATGTAACAGGACGATGATCGCTTCCGTTGTCGGCACTTGGGTAGGTTTTGCAGTAAACTATTGCATTCCTGAAATTTTCGTTGATTGCTATGTAGTCAATTTGGTTTTTAGTTTCTCCTACTGGGCTCATCCTTGTCCATAACCGGCTCCAATGTTCTTGAAACTATCTGTTGGATATTACCTTGTTATTGGCAGTGCACAATGGGATCCATTTTTCTTTACGTTCATTGTGGGGTCCTAATCCGAATTTTCCGGTTATATCCTCTGCCATCTTCCTGCCTCCCTCGATTTTTAGGTCTCCCATGATAATTATGACTTCTTGCGATTTGCAAAGAGCCTTATCATTGTCTACCATGAAGTAGAGAGTTTCGATTTCTTCTTCCTTACTTTGTGCTGTCGATGCATATACTATTACGATAGCTATGTTGCAAAGCTTTCCTTTCAGCTTGACTATTAGAATTGTTTCGGATAGTTGGTAGTATTACAGAACGCATTTCTTGAATTCTTGATCTAGTATCAATCCTACTCCTTTATCGTTTTCTCTCTGCTTGCATAAATACTACTGTGATGGTAACTGACAAAATATCCATTGTTTGGCTATCTAGTTTCTAAGATGTTGATTTTTATCCTATTCTTCATCTCTTGTTTCACGTTGTATAACTGGCCGAAGTTGTTCAATGTCCGAACGTTCCATGTCGCGAGAGTTATATTTTTAATTTGATGCGAGAATTCTAAAGATAACGATAAGGTGACACCTGTCACATTATCGTTCCTTTCACGCCGAGGGATAGGGTTCCGAGGAATGTCGGTCAGGTAACACCTGTTGCACATGTCTTTCCTTAACGGGCGATGATCGATTGCTAAACTGACTTTGAGCGAATGTAATCTTTCTGACTTCCCGAGGACCCACCTCCAAAATTCGGAAATCTTTCAGAAATCACAAACACTCATATTTACCAACTAAGAGAAACTACATCACTTGAGGACATTTAACAACAGTCACAACTAAAATGGACAGCGTATGGAATTTGGAGAGAATATATTGACATAATCAAGATGTTGATATTCCAGAAAACATCAAGGCAAATGATAGGAAGGAAACCATCAGCGGTACTGAAAGGAACAAATACAGTGACTGCACATAAGAAATCTATTTTCCTAAAAAATGTTTTTAAAGAAATATTTCATAAGTTGCAACTGCACTGTTTGCTCGGCCAAATAATACCGAAAGATTCCTCACAAGAGATTGGGTAATATTCCAATTATTATTATTACCATTATTGCCAGCCACTTAGCAATGTTTTTCAAATGCTTCCAGTTTGATAAATTGATGCCCCTCAACTGACATATCCACTTGGGTAAAAGTGGAACCAAACTTGTATTGTTCTATCACACAAAATATGAATCTGTCCCCCAACCGTCAAAATAAAGAAGTGAAAATTTTCCGATATTTGCTTAAAGGCTATAATACAAAAAAAATAAAGTAATGGAACAATTGTTGTATATACAATGAAATAAAATTATATTAAAATTAATTGTTTATTTAACGTGAAGGATGGCGAATAGGATTGTATGAAAACGTATACATTTTTTAAATTATGAAATAGCATAGAAAATGTTTGCACTAAGGGAATGACAGTAAAAGTTTGTTTTCTATTTATTTTCCGAATAGGTCATCTTCGTACTTTTTGTAAGCTTAAAAGATGTCCATTTTTCTAATAAATGTTTGTGTATTACCCATAATCTATATGGAAATTGTAAGACCATCCATTTGGTCTCGAAAAGACAGAGGTAAAATATCACAACACAACTTGCTTTAGCTTCACAAAATTACAAATTTATGTACATATACATATATATGGGTACAGAATGAGAGAGTACTAAATATTGATGCATTCAGCAGTTAATGTGTCAGTTACTGAGTAATATTTAAGAAAAAAGGAGGAGTATGAGCAAGATTAGAAATGTGTTTATAAGTCGATATCTTATCTCTTACTTGGTCTGGTCTGCCACAAATCCCGCTTGTGGAGATGATGTTCTTGTTTGTGTTCAGCTTCGCAATTTCTGGTTGTTCGGAAGCTATGTCTTTCTCAATCTGCCCGCTTCGTAAATCGTTAGAGGACTCTGTTCGGAAGAAATGCTCTTTATGTCTGCACCCTTCATAAATGGTTAGACGACTCTGTTCTGAAGCTATGGTCTTTACGTCTGCCCACTTTGTAAATGGTTAGGGGACTCTGTTCTGAGGCTATGATCTTTACTTCTGCTCGCTTCGTAAATGGTTAGTGGACTCTGGTCTGAGGCTATGATCTTTACTTCTGCATGCTTCGTAAATGGTTAGCGGACTCTATTCTGAAGGTATGATCTTTACATTCGCCCATTTCGTAAATGGTTAGAAAACTCTGTTCTGAAGCTATGGTCTTTACGTCTGCCCACTTTGTAAATGGTTAGGGGACTCTGTTCTGAGGCTATGATCTTTACTTCTGCTCGCTTCGTAAATGGTTAGCGGTCTCTGTTCGGAAGGAATGGTTTTTATTTCCGCCAAAAATGGTTGAAGGACATTCTTTGTTCGGAAGCTATGGTGACCGTCTCAGACTGTCCACTTCGTAAATGTTGATGGACGTAATTTCTGTTTGAAAGTTACATCTCGTCTCCCCGTGAACCCTCTCCAGTTTCAATCTCCCCCACAAGCCGGTGTCGAATCACCAAGGGCGATAACCTATATTTTCTGTATCTATCCAGATTTATTTTTACACAGTTTAAGTACCAACAAACAAACAGATTATTGCGATCACCAGATCATTGTGTTACAGAATGTGAATGTGGAACACCAATGAAAAACCTAATGGTTCGTGTTAGAACTGCATGGAAACGAGTGAAGCTGACGTGAACCACATGAATGACGAACACAAACATTGATTGATTCCTTTCGTTTAAATTTTGATATGAAAGTGAAAAGCGCGCGAAAACCAGGAGTTTAGTTTCGTAGAGAGGCCAAGACATCTGATGCCTTGCATTCACAGATTCCTTTGCATGCCTTACTCTTAGAACAATAACAGAGAAATCACTGATGCCTTCTGCTCCCTGAATTCTTTGCTTCAGGAAACGAGCTACGGCCAGCAGAAGATAGTTGACCGATCTTTTCTCTTTATTAATGCCTACTATACAGTTAAGGAAAGAATCTGAGAAAACGACACGAGATAATACATTATTGTTTTTTGAATCTGTTGATGCAGCTTTGAGATTCCTACTGAAAACTTGCCACTAGAAACCCGTGGCGACACGCCACAAAACAAAACATTAAATGCCATTTGTTGTAATTTTTTGTTAAATATTATTTAAAATTCGGCCTTCACTCGAGATAGGTTCCATTAAAATTAAGCAAAATATAATTTTTCGCTTTAATATTATAATTTGACATGAGTCACTAATAGAATAGATATTGTTATACGTATGATATGAATAAAACACGAAGGGACTAAGTGTTTTGAAGCATTACACAGAAATTTACTATTGAAATGCATTGAAATGCAATGATGAATCATCAGTGAACAGAAATTAATTCACGAAACACTGCAGATAAAGCTTCTTCTATATATTGAATTATCTATCCGTGGTTCTATGGTATGGGAAATACTTCAAAATTAAAATAAAAGTTGGCAATTTCCTGTTGACAGGAAAACCTCCGTACAAGAATCTACGTTGGCTGTTTCAAAATCCATGTTTCTGTAATGAAATCATGTCAATTCTTATTACTGATCTTTTTGTAACAGTACCATGTAAGCTGTTTGACATTTAATGATTCAGTTCGACGTAAGAGTCTAAATAATTAAAAGATTTAACTCGAAATGTATGATAGCTGATAGGAAAAAACACTCAAGGTAGATGACAAAAGCTTTTTCAAAGTTCATAGAAATAGCAACGGCAAGGATACTACTTGAAATCTATTGGTATTGGGAGAAGATGGCGAGTGGTGGGTATATATAACACCATGTAAATTGAAAGGAGATCTTTCTTCGGGGTAATTCTTTGTCCTGCTACAATAACTGAAAATCTTTTCGGATTTTCGTCCGACTATCTAAGTGAAGCAGCTGGCCAGGACCTCGATAGGCGACCCCGTCGAATTACCCGGTGCTGTAAGTTTGGATTTTCCCTCTGTTCTGATGAATAACGGTTCGAATAGAGAATTCGAAGGGCCGAGTTCGAATTCCACTGCGTTCACTGAGCAAAAATACTCTTGTCTAAGATAGAAATCCATTTTTCTCCTCTGCCATGGGTTAAATAACATGACAGAGTAGACTGGAAAACAGTCTTCCATTGGAAGTAATGGGAGCTTACAGCAAGAATTCTTTTGACAAGTCAGTCATGACTCAAAAAAAAAACATGAGCCGACAAGCATGCCCAAAAGCATGGATCAAGCATCATACCTAAAGTAGGAATGATATCGTGTGTAGATATACAAAGCTTGATGCAACTTCCAGATTTCAATATTTTACCAATGAAGTATATAAATTACAGTCTGTCAACCAAGATAGAGCGTGTGGAATTATAAAAGTAAACATTGAAGTCAAAACTTAGAGGCATGAAACAGCCTGTCGCATCTAAGTGTTGACTTCAATGTTTACTTTCATATATATATATATATATATATATATATATATATATATATATATATATATATTATTTAATATGCGCAGTACTTAGTGGAAAGCCCTAAATATCAGTGATACAGCCAACATATTCAGTTGTATGGATATGACACACACAAACGCCCACTAACACACACATACATACACACGCACACACACACACAAACACACACACACACACACACACACACATATATATATATATATATATATATATATATATATATATATATATATATATATTTAATATGCGCAGTACTTAGTGGAAAGCGCTGAATATCAGTGATAGAGACAACATATTCAGTTGTACGGACATGACACGTACGCACGCACACTCATACGCACATATATATATATGTATATATGTGTGTGTGTGTGTGTGTGTGTGTGTGTAAAGAGAGAGAGAGTATAAATTAGGTCAATGTGTACTTTTAACCTTGCAACTAATGTATGTAACGTAAGGTTGCTTGTCTGTGTTTTTCTTATAAATACATTTTGGTGAACGTTAGGATGAGCTCTTCGCTACGGTACCTAGAGATTTTGAATTTAAGCTCAGTGCTAGACTGGCGTCTAGATCTCATCAATTTACAGTTGAGCTGGCTAGATGTAGCTGTAAGGTCTATGGTAACATTTTCTTTTCTCGCACTTTTAGGTCAGCTGCTATTCAAACGTTCCACTAATATTAAATCTGGTATAATTATAGGTTTCCATTTAAAAACATTAAGATTTTGAAGCCTCCAATATTTACCTAAAGAAGAAACATACATAGAAAACATATTCAAAAACCTACAATATCCATATCACAACATCAGAAGGCATACAAAATATTCAACCGCAACAAAAGATAATATCATTCATAATAATAAATTTTACAAACACAGCTACATAATCCTACGAACCTATTTCGTAACGTCCACTGTGCAGAACAACCTCTCCCATCTGAACATCATCCAAATAATCACAAGCACTTCCAAAACCATTATGGACATAATCAGATCTAAAATTTCCATAAGAATAGTATTAGGTTGGTTCAAAAATAATGTCGTTTTCTCACATAGTAACATATGTGAGAAAACGACATTATTTTTGCACCAACCTAATATTTCAGCAGCGGGCATATATAAAATAATTTGCCCAAACTGTTCCTCACAATACATTGGAAAAAGATACAGAAATTTTAAAAATGCATCTATGAAGACATGAGGAACATCATAAATAACAATCTGACAAATGCACTGGTCATACTTAGAAATAAATTCAACTAAAATTTTTATTTTAAAAATGCTACACTCATAAAAAAAAAGAAAATGCACTATTTTCATTAAAATATCATTTGTTGCTCATATGTTCTGTCCAAGTTATTCTTAACCTCTGTAGAACCACATATAAAATATATCTCTTGACACATGTCTGCTCTTTATCTATGAGGAAACTTTTCAGTATTCATTACCATATAGAATAACTGATATTTTATACCAGTTTGTTTCTAACAAAATTTTCCTGATTCTTTTGAAAGTCATCTTTCTCTATTTCAATGCATCTTGTGATATTTTAAGTTTTCAAAGTCCATAGAACTTGCCATATCGAGTTGATACAAATAGAGAATACGAGTTTATTTTTTTATTTATCGACGAGTTTAGTTTCTTCATTTCCAATCCACGCTGTTTTTCGTGTAATGATAGCTGATTCACTTGTAATGAGCTAAACCACACTAAACCTGAAATGATAACCAAAAAGTATTTAATCAACAATGTTTGGTTTTAATTACTAATATTACGTCGTCGTATTTTATTAGCACATCAAGATACACGCAATAATCATTCTTTCCACTTGTAAATTGATACGTTTTTACTTTAATATGTTTTTAGTTTGATATGTGTTTATTTTAATAACATCATGAATGTAACTTAATGTATCTAAATCATGGCAGTTAAATAAGTGAGTTTTCATTTATCTGCTATTTTTCATTAAATATCAAGTTCAATTAAATAAAGTTAATAAAAGAAAGATTACACTTGTACCTTGTAGGGTGGCGGACTTTTTTTGTCATACAACCTCATATTTGCTATACAATTAGAATCCTTACTGAGTCTAACAGAAATTCTCTCAAACTTCTATCGTTTTAATGTAGAGATCATTTATGCTTAGAGGCATATCGTGTTAGATATTACATCGATATTCTGCCTTCAGTTCTCGATTTGGCTTTTGGAAGAGGGCTGGATAATGTAGGTGGATAATTCTCTTGAATTCAATAATATTTTACATGGCGTAGACTCTGACGTGTCTCATAGTGTTTTCGTAGTTTCCTCTTTTGAAATCGTGGAAAGACTCATAAGACATTAGGGATATCTATACATGCATAAAGGACAGTTGTCAATGTGTGTGTGTGTGTGTGTGTCCGGCTAAAACTAAAAAAAACTATAATAACTGCCAACAAAATAAACATATATACAGTCTCATTATCACACAAACCAGCTTTTTGTAAAAGATTATCACGTATGATTTGCATTTACGAAGATATTTTAAAACTAAAATGCATTAAAATGCATTCGATATTCTCAGAATTATAAAGTAAAAACGATTATTTCCGATTATTATTACTGTTCGTTTTTACTTTCTAATTCTGCTGATACTTTCGAAACGCTATACACACACACACACACACATATATATATATATATATATATATATATATATATATATATATATATAAGAAATATAGTCTTAAGGTGTGCTATATTTATTGAATAAAGTGCTCAATATCAGAGATAGAGCGTGTGTAAATATAAAAGTGAACATAGAAGTCAACACTTAGAGGCGACAGTCTGTTTCATGCTATATGCAATCGTCAGGCCACACATACTGTTATTTTTCTCGGCTATTTATATATATACGGGTTAGTGGTG
Source organism: Acanthosepion lycidas (assembly GCA_963932145.1). Lineage (NCBI taxonomy): Eukaryota > Metazoa > Mollusca > Cephalopoda > Sepiida > Sepiidae > Acanthosepion > Acanthosepion lycidas. The sequence continues at coordinate 127,221,853 of OZ010573.1, forward strand.
CATTGTGGGTATTCTATTATGGCGGTTATTTTACCGGAAGTCGTTTGTTTATTTATTTGGGTCAAATTATATTGCTTGTTTTTATTTTTTATTTTTTTTGTTTCTTATTTTCTTATTTATTTATTTATTAACGTAGTCAAAATTTGTTTATATCACTTATTTAACAGTTTTGTTTTGGTTTGATAATTTAATTAAAGCAATTTCAATTTTGGTGTTGATTGTTGTAGTTCATTCTAAGTATTATTTTGGCGGGAACATTTTTTAATTGATTATCTTTATTTGGGATTGGTTTGTTTATTTATTTACTTGGCTGAATTTAGGTCAATTTATTTTACTTGTATATTTTCTCTTTTCGGTTTTCGATTTTTAAGTAACATAGTATTTGTTTATGTTTTATTTCTATTTTTTTATTGTTTTTTGTTTATTAGTATATTTATTTGTTTTTATTTTATTTTTTCCGTTTTTCATTTTTTAATTTACGTAGTAAAAATTTATTTTCATGTCTGCATTTTGAAATGAGCTCGTATCTTTTGTTTAATAATTTATTTTGGTCGGGGAAAGTAATGATAGCTATTTTTTCCTCCAAGCAAAGTTTGCAAGTTTTTGATTGGTTGTTGTAGGCTGATGATTTTTTCCTTATCTTCCAAGTCGCCTCTAAGTGTTGACTTCTATATATATATATATATATATATATATATATATATATATATATATATATATATATATATAAATTCCAAGTGGATAGAATCTTGGGAGAAATCAATGTCCAGGACAGAGTAAGAATATAATATAAAAGGCTCAAACACTAATATTCCATGTTGATCAGGTCTGATGAATTGGATCGTGATTACGATTCCAATGTAATAAATTATAACCATGGAATATTAGTGTTTGGGTCTTTGATATATATATATATATATGTATGTATGTATGTATATATGAATGCGCGTGTGTGTGTTTAAAATTTCTATTCTCTTGAATTTATTTTCACATCTATAGCTATTATTGATAGCTTAGTAAAGAAGTACGTCATAATTTATGTGGTAAGTTCTTGCTTTTATTGAGGATGGAAAACCGGCACTGAACTTCAGAAGAGCAAAAAGAGAGATGAATTGCTATGCTATATCAATCTTTTTTACTTTGGTAGTGAATACTGGACAATCTCCCGCGAGATGAAGAGAATAGTTTTGACTACAGAGATGTAGTTCTAAAAAAGGAACCGGAGAATTCAATAGTGAAGCGAGAAAACAACGTGGAAGTTTTAAAGAAAATGACAACAAAAAGAACACTTGTACACAAAAGACTTGAACACATCCGGAAAAAGGAGAGCTTGGGATACCTAACCCTCACAGAGTATATCGTGGTCTAGAGAGATATAGGTAAGCAGCGGCCGACCTACATAACAGACTTCTTTGAATAGACGGCGACAGGAGACTTGGCAAACGGAAAAGTATTGCTAAAGGCCACAAAGAATAGGAAGCTGTGGAGAGCCGTGATTGATCATGTCCTGAATGGACGCGGTACATAAAAGAAAAAGAATGGAGCTGGAACTCTCATTCTTTGGTACTCGTTATTATTCTCTTTTCCGCAAGCTTCTATTTGTACTTACTATGGTAAATCTAGGACAAGACCAGATTACAAATGTTTTGCACACAATAAGAAGAGAACTCACCAAAGTTGAAAGACATTTTCAATAAAAGTATTTCCAAGCTATATATCGCCGGGAATGTTTGTTTAACAGTTGGGATTAATGGCACAAAAACTTTTCTTTTTTTTTTTCACAAGTGAGCAAGTTTAATTTCAAGAAAATCTGTAACTATTCAAGCGCAAAATAAAATAGTTTATTTGGTAAAGGAAATTACAACGTAATTGATTTGAATCTAAAGTCTATTTACTCTTTCTGGATGCAAGCACACACACACACACACACACACACACACACTCATCCCCACACACAGAGACACACACACATATATGTATATATATATATATATATATACAGACATATATACTTACACGCACATACACACAGATACGTATATATATATATATATATATATATATATATATATATATATATATATATATATCTGTGTGTGATTGAGCGTGTGTAAAATTAAAACAACGCGTAATCCTCCTAGAGACGCCGATATATAACAGTTTCACACTAAGATCATGAGAAAATTAATAAATATATAGTAAGTGGTGATGAAATACTATCTGTTCGTCACAGTATATATATATATATATATATATATATATATATATATATAGAGAGAGAGAGAGAGAGAGAGAGAGGGATTGAGAGAGAAAGAGAGAGAGAAAGAAAGAAATTCGGATTACTAACAAATAGAAAGAGAAGTTCTCATATCGAGATTATTTAATATCGAAAATTATAAAGGAGAAAAAAATGAATTATTTTTAATAATATGTGGAAATCTCTACCCTTTACCAGATGACTGTTGCTAGACCAGAAACACATGTAGTAAAATTCTGGAAAATAAAGCATAATATTTTAAAAAATATATATACATACACACACGCACACACACACACACACATACACACACACACACACACACACATATATATATATATATATATATATATATATATATATATATATATATTAACCAGACAATTAAACAAAGACAGACAGACAGACACACACATACACACATATATACATATATATATATATATATTAATATTAAACAAAGACAGACAGACAGACACACACACACACACACATATATATATATATATATATATATATATATATATATATATATATATATATATATGTGTGTGTGTGTGTGTGTGTGTCTTTGTTTAATTGTCTGGTTAATGAAAGTCAAGGGATAAAAATAACACAGCATTATAAAAATATTGCCAATATCGATTATTTCTTATCTCGTTGATAAAATGCAAACTTTAAAATATTTCTCTTCGTTTTTCCGTTTAGTGAAAAGGCCAAGATACAATAAATATCAGTCTTCCTGACAATATATTTTATCACTTTGGGGTCTTCTTCTACCTCTGAAAGTTCTCCACTGCCTTAACCGGGTTTCCTCAAGGACACAGTGGATAAAGACGTTGGTTAGATTCAGTGACAGACCCAAAGAGTTTGAGTCCAATACCCGGTTAAGGCAGTGGAGAACTTTCAGAGGGAAAATTAGCAGGAGATAACTGATAACTGGCATCCATCAAACATGGCACGTGGAACTAGAACAGTCTACCCCAGGGATCGAAATAAAGGGTTCAGTTCGAAATTCCAAATACCTGAAGAAGGCCGGAGCGTACAACGGCCGAAACGTTATGACACATATGGCGACAAAGATGAGGACAATAGTCCGCATAATGTAAATACTGTGATTAAATCGATCATGAACGAAAATAACGATCATCATTAATTAATCATAGCTAACCATCGGAAGCTCATGAATGATTGATATGAAAATGAAATATTATTCCAGGTGATATAGATATATATTATTCCAGATTTATTGAAGATGATCTTCACCCGTTCTAACTCTTTTGAATTCTGTCCTGGAGTAAAAAGGTGCCTCACAAGTTTCAAGTACTATTTCATTTTCAAGTCTTTTTTCGCTGCTCTTTGAACTGTCATAGCTGAAATCCCTCTCTCACATGCCAAATATCTTATGGACTGAGTCGGATCTTTTCTAATTGACCTTTTTAGCTCTAAGTTCAAATAATGACCCTTCTTCCAGTTGTTGCCTCCTGATCCATTTTTGCCTCAACTTTTGCCTCTTTTTTAAACTTATTCGGCGTTCTCTTGATGGTTTTTGAATGGACTTTGAACATGGAAGCAAGGGTAGGAGTTTTAGTACCATTACTGAAGGCCTGAATGATGTTTTTCCACTCACCATTGATCAGTTGAAAAGAATGAATGCTGACACAAAACGGTTTAAACCTGTTCTTTTTCTGAATAACTCAAATGGTGATTCAGTGATTATTACGACAATTGGTTTCAAAATGGCTAAATATCTTATCAGAAACGCTGAAAAAACAAACTTAATTAGTTTAGGAGTTTTTTTTAGATATTTAGTATTTGGTGGGATGGAGACCATTTGCACAATTTTGGTGTTACAGCCAGTATATATATATATATATATATATATATATATATATATATATATATATATATATATATATATATATATATCAAGTATCCAAACTATCATACATGTGTATAGAAATGCTAAAAGTTTAAAAGAAAACAGACAAAATCATAAACTTCTGTCATTTAATATATATATATAAATGCATATATATATATATATATATATATATATATATATATATATATATATATATATATATATATATACATATATATATATATAAGTAATATATAAAATTATCCTATACTATAGTAATTGAAATATATTAATATTAGAAAAAGGCTTTAGAAAAATTCACCATCATTTATGTGTTTCATTTAAAAAGCATTAAACTGCACCACTTATCAGGACCTCTAATTTACCTAGACTTTTTACTTAACCTTATGAATATTTACGAGCTTATCTTAAATTTCAAGATTTGGAAAAAAAACAATACATTTATTTTTGTATATGAATACCTGTAAAAAATTAAAATTATCACATTTCCTTCCATAGAGTGTGTCAGAGGACGATCTAATATTAAATTCTTGTGAATATGTCTTGTGTCTCGTCGCAATCACACAAACGTATCCTGAAGAATTGTTGGTCACAAGAATTCTTAAGGAAAAATGTCAACAGTACTTTTTAAGTCAATATCTATATCTATCTATCTATCTATCTATCTATCTGTCTCTCTCTCTCTCTCTCTCTCTCTCTCTATATATATATATATATATATATATATATATATATATATATATATATATATATATATATATGTATGTATGTATGTATTTCTACTGTTGGATAGTTTTACCTATTTAGAATTCTACCAATACTTAGAGCTAAAAATAATTGAAGTAGAAAGGGCTGGAACGAATTACTAATTTGAATATTAGCATAACATGCACAACTTTTTATTTCATTAATCTGATTCGTATAGGATTGTTGTAAATTACTTCAGCATTCGTGGAGATAAATATCTTTTTTCAAAAATATTCTACATTCAGTCATTTATATTATGTTACTTTTCAGAAAAAATCAGATTCAGTGACAAAATGATAATCCTGTTTCTGCTTTTAATCAATATTTGTCTTTAAAATTTTGTAAGCGCTTAACAGACAAGTTTCTTTGCATGGAACTAACCTTTTGAAATTCTGAAGTTATGAGTTCCTGTGAAGGCATTGAATTTGAAGGAAATTCCGATCACAGAAAAATCATTCAATTCCAAAGATGTTCTTTGCTCTTAAAATCTGACATTCATCCCTTCCGATCTTTATAATCTATCACTGCGCCTGTAAGTCTTAGTCCAGGTTTTAGCAATTTGAAATCCTCTAATGTTCTTCTGCGTGTCGTGATCCCTTCAGTATGTAGCCGATGAATGTTCGCCACATCTTCCTAACCCTTGAGGACCATAGCAGTCTTTCTACCTCTACCAAGACTCTCATTCTCCGTTACTTCATCCATTTGTACTAGCCCTCCACGTTGATCGTTCACTGCCTTCCCCAGTTTATTTTGCCCCCGAGTGAGAGTGACGTTTCCCAAACTCTCCTTTCTCATTATGAACAAGAAATCTCGGCTGTGTTTTACGAAAGTGTTAATATTATATAATTCACATAAAGACTCCTTCTTTGCATACTAGATTCGTTCATAGAATTCTCAGTAGGATCCAGCAGAACCAATTTTGCCTGTAGTTTTCTCTTCATCTTTGGGGATATTTTTCGCTATTTACTGCAATACAAGTGAATTAATATCCCGTAACTATTAAGCACTTTTCTTTTTTCTAATGAAATTGTCCTGTTTCTTATTAGTTTTTGGGGGTACTCTTTCACTTAATCGGATTTTGGTGGCGCTTTTCTACCTTCGGTTAAATTCCTTATCAGATAATTAAAATTCCCTACTTGTTTCATATTGATAACTGTAATTTGTAATTTGCTTTTTAACCCTTTACTCTTGCAGACAATCACAAATTATGCCTTCTTACATAATAAATGCTGTTCTCAAACAACTAAATCCGCCGTCGTTTTAACAAATCAGTTTTTTTTTTATCTCACCAATGTTTATACATTAATGAATTTTTCAGCATCAAAAAAAAAAGAAAAATTACTGAAACGTGTAACGAGTCAACACTTTTGATGAGATTTTATATAATCCTGGTATATTTGAGCCACTAACAATTTTTGATGGACTCGTGTGAATCCAAAGAAAAAATAAGACATTGAATTTGCACAAAATAATATTAACAAATATATTGACAGGTCATGTTAAAAAAGGAAAAATGAGAAGTCAAATGAATTTTGAAGATTATAAAGCAACATTCAGTGTATGTATTTGAGTTCACACATTTTACGGAACTGAAAAGAATAAGTGTTTTCACTGTGAAAAGTTACCGAGAAAGAGATTGATTCTTTCAAATCTCGCGCCGACTGTAATTATCGTCAGGGGCACTATTTTAAAATCTAGTCCCCTGTGATTATCATCAGAGGGCGGTATATATATATATATATATATATATATATATATATATATATATATATATATATATATATATATATATATAATTCTTAAGTGACAAGGTACAATCTCTTACAATGAAACTTGCATAAAATATGGATTGTTGCCCAAATGCACAATTATATATATATATATATATATATATATATATATATATATATATATATATATATATCAATTAAAAGGTACAAATATAATTTATAAATTCTTGAATCATTCATACAAAAAACAAATATAGAGGTTAATGATTTAAATATATATATATATATATATATATATATATATATATATATATATATACATATATATATATATTTCAGGAGAAGGTTTGGCGAATTTACTACTCACAGGACAGCAAATGACGGGAAGATAAGCATTTGTAAAAAGCGAATATATCCTCTTAATTTTGTTATAACAGAACAAGTACTACAAACTCAGCAGTCTTAATTTGAGTTAGATAAACAAAAGATAGGAAGTTGGGAACTACCATGATCGCCTCCATCTTTAAATAATATGGAAGGGAGAGTGCGTGTTTTTGTTTTATACTAGCCTCGAAGCTTCCCTTGCAGCCTTATACTGTCAACGTCTTATGGACCTAAAAGTTATAAGAATCTAGAAATGATAAAAGCATTTTATCTTTATTAGATACCTTAATTCGACATTATCTTTCTTCGTATACGCAACCGATCTCCGTAGTTTGTTTACATTTATTTTGCGCGTAACTTTTACTTTCTTTAAAATCACCAACCTTTATGATCCTTTCACATATTGTCACTGTTAAAAGAGATCAAAGAACCGGAACTATGTAATATTTCGAATACTTCACAGTAACGGTGTGCTAGAAAAAGAAAAAGAAACACATGAACAACGAACCGTGACAAGCTTAATTTTTAATTACGGTTTAATTAGAAGATATAAAATCCAATTGCGACGAAAACCGAAATTAAAGTTAAACCTTTAACAAAGAGTTGTTTTTTTTTTAATCTTTCACTCAGTTCGATATTTAGAGGTAAGTTTAAATGAGTTATATACTTAATTTTTAATCGCGTCTAACTATCCCTAACTTCAGATTGTTTATGGTTCATTGAGATCGAAAAGCGAACTGATGGACGGACACACGTACATTACACTTTTTTATATATATATATTTACGCACAGGTGTTTTCCTATGCCAGACTGTTACTAGAAAAGATTCAGTTGTTTTGATTAACAAAGTTTTTCGCACGGTTCAAGTCAGTTTATCATCAGCCACCTGGGAAGAACAGAATTGATGATAGCTAAACGTAGACTTTTGTTTTGTTTTGCTTAATAATGTTGAAGGAATTAAGAAAAAGTTTACATTGGATATGTGAAACACTGAAATTTTCTATTTACTTCTCTTTTTTCTTCTTTTTTAAGCTGTTTTCTCTATCCGTATTGTTTTTAAAGCGAATGAAGAAAGGAAAAAATTACAAATAAAGATACCATAAAAAATTTGAACAAAGAAATATTGCATTAATGGTGTTTTAACATATCTGTTTTAGTGTAAGAATTTTCAAAATTATTTAATGATAACTTTCAATGGTTTAGATTTTACACCAGAAACTGTCAGTTTTAAATAGTAAAGAATCATTGTCCAAACAATACAATTCTTTCCGGAAAGCATTCATCCAAATAATATGAAAAATAGCATATATATAGAAATATATATATATATATATATATATATATATATATATATATATATATATGCAGGGTGTTCATAAAGTTCCTGTGCACTTTAAAAAAATTATAACTTTACTTGTATTTGCGATAGAAATAATCTGTAAAAGATGTTATAAAGTTAATGTACCTAGTTTTAAGTATAGCTAAAATAACTAATGTGATTTCAGGCATTACTTTAAATCAGTTGGCAAATGTTTTCCGTGAACTGCAAAATCGTATTACCCTTTGTATTGCTAATGAGGGACTACATGTGAAAACTTAAATAAAATTTTCAATAAAACCTTAAAAAATATAGATTTACATCTTTCTAATCCTTCTTACAAATTATTTCTATCGCAAATACAAATAAAGTTATAAGTTTTTAAAGTACAGACGAACTTTATAGACACTCTGTATATATATATATATATATATATATATATATATATATATATATATATATATATATATATATATATGCACATTTCATTGAATACGACAGACAATGTGCTTTGATTTAGTGTTTTTATACAATTTATCATGAGAACTAATAACTTTTTATTTCTTTACGGATGATAGATTATATAAATACATACATACAACAAACTATTTCTTGTTAACACTTAACATTTTTCAAACTTCAAAGTGGCTAAATGAATAGCCAAAAGCGCTCAGATAAAAAGAACAATTGTAAATTTTTTATGTAATTTATCATCAGAAAAGAAAAAAATTATTAGATCATATGAGAACTTTGTCTGAGGTATTCATTGAAATGCAAATGAAAGAAGGATTACTGCCTGAACACTCACAACACACACACGCGCGCGCGCGCGCGCGCACACACACACACACACACACACACACATATATATATATATATATATATATATATATATATATATATATATATATATGATGTAAGCAAAATTAAACATGAATTTGGTGTCCTGGTAACTCATACCATTTTTTAGTAACCCAAATATTTTTTTGTATATTTCAATGCACTCGATGTTTAAACATTACAAATGTACTGATTACTTTATTGTCAAACGCCATGATAGACATGAATTTAAAAGTACCTATACGGAAACAATTGGAGAATATTTGTATGATCACAAACAGTTAGCTCAATTTCAAAGATGAAAACAGAAATGCCAGTGCGAAATGCAGTCTGAATTAACAGAATGCATTATCTTATTTAAACGACTTCCAAAACAAATGTGATACTGAATCTTTCAGTAACTGAACTGTAAATGCGTCTTAGGCATGACGATAAATTACATCCGACTGCACGATTTCTAATCTGGAGGTTTTGAGGAGCGTGCATCCACCTCTTATTTCATGTTCTTTCCAGACTGACCTGCGGTGATAGCACCGGTTTGATTTCCACCTATGGGCAAATAGTTAACCCCTAAACAAATGCAAAATACTGTGAAACTATATTTTATATATATGAAAAACATATAAGAAATACATTTTATATAGAAAATATACCAACAATATATTTTATCTGTAGTTGAAGGCGCATGCAAATAACACAGGGTCGAAATGAAAGTATAAAAGATTCATACATTTCCCAAGGGTAGTTGCGCGTAAGTGAACTTGGCTGGAATTAGAAATCAGAACACTGATTAACAATTCCGAGCCATTATCGATTACACCAACCGCACATCCAAGATTAAAGCACCTAGTATTCCTAAGCTGTTCCCTATCTAGGTACTGACCAAACTCGATGTTGCTTAACTCCGGGGATTGTATGCGAACAGGTGCATCAAATGCATAGAAACGTAAGCTTTGGGTGTCCAAGTAAGACGTCGCAAACGTGAATGGAGAAAAAAGAACTTTGAAATATAAGTCAAGAGGAATTGATGATCCAATAGCAAAAGAATTTACACTTATATTCTCATCTAACAGAAGATGATTTACTTCTAAAAATGGCATCATTTGAGTGAATTTTTCTTTCGTGTAGATATGGAACTTATTGGCACTCAATTACAAAAGCCAATTGCAATCTTTTTCACAGCTAAACCGAGTATTTTAGAAGTTATCAATGGAAAAGTACAAATTTGTAACGGAAAAGTTTCAAGAGATGGAAGAATACCAGTTAAACTCTATAACTTACGGAGGGAAGCATACATTCAAAATCTTGTAAATTTCTTTCATCTGTATAGTATAAAGGAATAAATTCTATAAGAGTTTAAAGATATATCAATAATCCCCCTTTACAAACACAACTGTCAGTTGTGTGAATGCAATATTAATAACAGAATACTTCATTTCTCAGCTGCTTGCAAACTCCCTTGTTAAGAAATCCTCAGCAGACTTATTGAGGCTGTATTGCTTGAGATGCAATGTGTTCTTTACCTGTTAAAAATTAAAAACTAATATGTTATTTCTTCTCGTCGTCGTCATCTTCTTCTTCTTTTTTTCTTTTATTATTATTATACCTAGTTCTTCACCAGATCTTACTGTGCCGTTCTTGGAGAAAAATGGGCCATTATCCAAACACGTTTACGCATATGTGTTGCTATAGGCGAATTTGTTACGATAGGGCGATATCTCTTTTCAATTCAGCATTGACTTAGTAGAAGGATTCCCGTAGTAGTTTGACATTACTTTCTTCAGTAGACTGCTTGTCAACCAAGGCTATAAGATCCAGTCTGTCTTGCTATTTAATCCTTTGTTGGGAGATAATAAATTTCCCATAAGTATTTGTGCGTAAATAACGAATTCGTCTGGAATTCACAGACTCAAGCACACATCACCTGATATTCTCAACTGTCCACGCGTCTGTAATCGACATTACCGTAATATAACCTTTAGCCTGAGACAATTGCAAGAGAAAGGAGAATTGTGAATTTTAAATAGATATTTCTTTTAAACTGTTTCACCGCATGCAAGACAGGAAATCCACTAAGACACAGGCGGTTACAGGGTGTCGAAGAATAAGGAATAGAAACATTACTAATAAGCAGAAAGAAAAAAGAGTAATCAGGAGGACAGTAGATAGCGATTGACATTGCATTTAAATTTTTGTAGATTAAAGTTGGTTGGAAAGCATTGAGCTGAAATGGAGTTCCACAAGCGAGGAGGGCTAGGAAAGAAACTGTTAACATAGAACTTATAGCTACATCTAGCAAGCTTAACTGTAAATTGATGAGAACTTGACACCAATCTAGTAGTGTACTAAAGTTGTTTTTTTTTTAAATCTCTAGTAGGAAATCGAAGAGCGATATTCATTTGTACAATGATACAAAATGTGGCACAAGGCCACAAATAGGGAAAAGGACGGTCTTCTGTCTTAACATTAAACTTAGCTAGCCATAAACACTGACTCAAACATACAACAATATTCCTTACACCAAAACAATACATTCTTACTTACCATTCTTACTCCATCTGCTATAATGCCGCAGAAACTACATGAAATCCCAACTAGTCCCTATATGTGCAATTCATTGTGGGGGGAGGTGAATAAAACAACAATTACCATGAAAGTATTTATAGAAAAGACAGAAGGGTGCAAGTGGGTAAGTGTGTGAACCCGAGTCATCAGAAAATATTTTAGGTTTTAAGAGAGTAATGATAATGTGAACCTAAAACAATTCCTTATAAGCAAGTCTTCAATATTCATTGTTCTACGAGTCAATGGATACTTTTGGTTGCAATGTAGAAACTCTTTCTCTGAAAACAACGCTACGCAGCTTGTCTAATGGAAATCAGCTCGGAATGAGAAATTGGACAGCCGAGTTCGAATTCAAATCGGGTTCGTTACGTTCACCTACTCGAAAATAATCTGGAGAAAGTTATGATGCATTTTCTTCCACCAGATATGGGTTAAGTATCACGGCATGTATCTTGAAAATCACTGTTATTCTCAAATAATTGTTAATACATTAACTCACAAAAATGAATTCTTCTTAGAATTCAAAATACGTTCCGGTTTTAAATAACACACAAAGGATTGATAACTCTCTATATTTCTGAGATGAAGTATTATGTACACTATTTACATTATTCGCACTATTGCCCTCGTTTTTGTTGCCATATTTATTACAACGTTTCGGCCGTTGTACACTCCGACCTTCTTCAGGTGGTTGGAATGTCGAAATGAACCCTTTATTTTGCTCGCTGGGGTAGACTGTTCTAGTTCCACGTGTCATGTCTAATAGATATCAGTTATCAATTACCTCCTGTTACATCACCTTGGCCGAAACGTTCTAATAAATAAGGCAACAAAGATGAGGACAATAGTCAGAATAATGTAAAGGGTCGATAATTTGTAAAAAAATCATCAATATCTTAAAAATAGTTTTACAGAGTAATAGGGATTTTCAGTGCAGTAACTATTAATGTTCTTTTCAGTATTGACGGGATGTAGGTCCCTAACGATGAGTCATGATAAATTTAAACTGGCTGTTGTTTTAAACGATTCTGCGTGCGGTGGAAGCGTGGACTATATACCGTATCCATATTCTGCAAGTAAATTATTTCTACCTATGTTGTTCTCGTCAAATACGAAAGTAAATAGCAAAACAAGGTAAAAAAAGAATAGCGAGAATCATTCAATATCTAATACAACAGAAAGTCAAGTTTTTCTAATTAAAATGTCGCTCAGGTTGTCTGGTCACCAAAACATATTTTTGCAGTCATATATCAAACTTACTGAGATCTGTAAGACGTTTTCAGTAATAAATCGAACGATTAATCGTTTCACGCGGCATCTAATACAAAACCTTTGAAACATTTGTAAAAAAAATAAACATTGGTAAATAGAGAAATTTATCCTTAAAAGTTGATGCTTTTGAGAATAGAATAATATTTCAAGGCAACGTTTAGCAATGTCTTTATACTGTTTGCGTAAAACCAAAATTGTGGGTCATCGTAAAAGTCATGACATAAGAGACATGTAGGGGTATAATATTGCATGGCCGGCTTCAAAGACTGGTAAACAAATTGCTTTCTAAATTAACTGGAATACGTTCTTTGTTCGCGACGGGTAAGGGCATTAAATATTTGCTACATATTTTTACCTCTACTTTTTTTTAGATAAGGTCATAAATTTGCAGTTCCATTTTTCCGCCAATAAAGACTTAAATATTAACCAATTCATGAATCATTCCTACTTAAATGTATTTACGATCCTCCTATGCCATTTACTACATATATTTGTCTTTACTTCGAGGATATATATATATATATATATATATATATATATATATATATATATATATATATATATAAAAATTTTAATATATATGTGTTATCAAATGAATGCAAAGATAGCCATTTTGTTTCAACACAGCTGGTGTCTTATCAAGTGATTTTGTTGAATGTAGAAACTACACTGAACGACATCACTTAATAAGACACCAGAAGTGTTGTAGCAAAATGGCTACTTTTGTATTGATTTTATTACATATTTATGTTGTAATTTTCGAATAAATAATTATATTTGCTCTACTCTATATTGAGCACTCTTTTAACAATAGAATTTTTTGGTTATTGGAATTTATTCCGGATACACCCATCCTATACTTGTACATATACACTGCGTGCCAAAATATTATCGAGATAACTTTTTTCTAATATTTCAAAAACCGTCCAATTAATTCACACAAAATTTTCACACTGATCTGCGCAATGTAAACAAACTGGCACCATCTTTGTTATCAGCACTGTGATTTGAGCGTGCCAAATTATTAGAATGGTTTAGTAAAATTCCCAGAATTGAGCAAACGAAATGTTTATTAATGTTGCACGTGAATGTTTATGATCAAAAGAAGCTAATAAATAAGATAATCAAACCAATAATAACAGATACAAGGGCACAGTTTTAAACAAATTAATAGGGAATGTGCTTTCCCTGTTTTGAAATTACTTGAAGAAGTCGACGATCCATAGAATTTGTTAATTGTAGGATGTCATCTTCTGTAATGCCGCGAGATATGTCAAGAATTGCTTCCCACAACTCAGCGTTTCTCCTGAATTGTCGTCCGTTGGCGTACAGTCTTCGTTTCATGATGCTCCAAAGGTTTTCGATTGGGTTCAAATCCGGAGAATTTGCTCGCCACTTCATTTTTCGAGGTCCATCGAAGCCTAACTGTTTCAAATATCCAGTAGTCTGTGAGCAGCATGTGAGGGAGCATTATCTTGCATAAAGACAATGGCACTTCTGAAGGCAACTCTTTACCTTTTCATCTACGGTTCAAGATGCTCCTTCATAAACGCTATGTATGCATCAGCATTCATTTTCACGCAATCTGGTACTCTCCATGGGCCCACTAATGTTTTTCCAATGATACCACCCCAGATCATTATGCCTCCACCGCTTTGTTGGCGTCTCAAACACTGATGGCGATTCTGTCCGTTCATTACTCAGCCTTTGCACCATCTATCTGGCCCATCAAGTGTTGCTCGAGTTTCGTCTGTGAACAAAACTTTAGAGAAGTCAATCTTCACATTGTCCTCGGCCCATTTCAATCAATTTTGAATGTGATTTCTCGTCAACGGAGCCTTCGATACAGGTTTGACTGTTGTTGCTATTTCCCTCAGATACCAACACCGAGTACTTTTACATACAGTAGGATCCCCAGTGCGACTAAAAAGCTCTTGACTTGTAATTCCAGGGTTATTCGTGGGCTCTCGTTTAAGTTGTGACATGAGAGGACGTGAAATAACCCTCGGTTTGCCTTTATCTGCCTCTTTGCGTAATGTGTAGGGTCGGCGGTGAACTTTTTTATTGTTTGATGACACCTCCCTATCATTTTAGAAATTTACAGGGTAGATTTACCTTTTGAGAGTTCTGAGGTGATAGTTTTCTTTTCGGCATCACTTAAACTGCCATTACGGCCCATCTTTTCACAAAAGTCTTACACTTTTCTAATAATTTGGCATGTTCAAATCACCGTGCTGATAACAAATATGGCACCAGTTTGTTTACATTGCGCAGATCAGTACGAAAGTTTTAGGAATTGCGCAGGTTAAATGTGCCAATATTGTGTGAAAATTTTGTGGGAATTGAATAGACGGTTTTTGAAATATTAGAAAAAAAGTTATCTTGATAATAATTTATATATATATATATATATATATATATATATATATATATATATATATATATATATATATATATTTGTCTATGGATGTTTGTGTGTGTGCCTGAATCGTATAAAAGACTTTTGTCGACTTATATCCACTTTTCTCTTATTGATGCTGTCGGCGTTCTTTCAAGATTATCTTGAATCGGTTTTAGAAAAGGCTTTATTTCATAGCAAAATCTCTAATGCGAATATCACATCAAAGATAATAATAATAATAATAATAATAATAATAATAATAATAATAATATAGAGAAGATGAACAAGATAGAGAATAACAAGAAAGTGAAAAACAAGAACTATCAAGAAAAAACAGAAGACGGAAAATGAAAAAAAGCGAATAAAATTGAAAAGAGGTTCCCAACAAAGTCGCGATAGGATCGAGAAAATCCGATGACTGTTATAAAAATGTATGAAGCACTTGTAATACAACCTAGGAAAATCATGTGAAGCTGAGATTAATTTGTCAGATTCCTGGCTAAAACACAGATGTTGCCGGCGTAATTTATCTATTTGTCGCTGCCTCTGCTTTTTTCACGCCTTCTTTTGAGTCTGTTATTCAGTCTCTTCTATATGCGTTCCAAATCTTTGTTAGCGTTATTATCTTAATATTATGCAAACCGAGATGAGTTTCCTGCAACAAACAAATAAGGAATATACAAATATTTTCTAAGAAGCCATCTTTCTTTCCTCCGATCTATATTCATAAAATCATACCGCAATTTTACCCTTTTACATTGATATTCACCTTTCTATATTTCGATTATTGTCATTTCATATAAAGATTATAGGCTTTAATCTCTCTGTCTCTCTTGCCTTCTCTCTCTCTTTCTCTCTCTCTCTCTAAATGCACACACACATATATATATATATATATATATATATATATATATATATATGTGAATTTTTTTTTATTATAATAGATTACAATAAAAAATTTTTACATCTTTACACAAAATCTTTCATGATTTGGAACTATAATCCTTCGTCTTCGGGCGATGATAGATAACATATAATAAAAATTATTTAATTCGGAAATTTGAAAACAAATCGTTCTCCCTTTTTTGAAAATTAAAAAAGGAGCCGGAAACCTAATGCCAGAATTAAAAAATATACTTGTAGGCATGCCTGGATTAATCAATTAAAAGTAAGATCTAATCTAAAGTAGCAAAATTTTAAAAATGAAAAATAAGGTCAGAGGGCGGGGATAGGTGGGTTATTAATTAATTTAGATAATTAATTTAGAGTTTAGATTTAGTGAATTAGACATAAAATAATCTTGAACAAAAATTACTTTTAAGAATTTTTCATTTTTTTAACCTCCGGAAACTTCTTAAAGGGTCTGAACAGGAAAAGTTAAAAGAAATTATTTTTTGTAACTTTAATAAACGATGCAAATTATATTGAATGGGCAGTAAAATAAGGCAACATTAAAGTTGAATATATCAGATAACCTGGTGTGCATAATTATATAGTTATAAAATAATGACTATGTAAAATATTTATGAAAAATTCTTTTAACAATATTTTAATGTAAACATTATACAATGCCTACATGATAAGAAACAGCAGGAATTTTCTTGGGACCTAAGATATATTTAGATGAGGATATATAGAGTCATTCCCATAATATAAATTCCACACTGAAACAGTGTTAAATACTAGGATAACTCGAAAACCAAGTTTAGCAACCTCCTCACAATTCAGTTAGAATTGTTGTACTCTCGAAGATTTAAATGTCTATTCGGGATACAACTAACCCCGGGCATCTAGCGGAACTCATACATAAGATCTATCGCTAAAAGATACTGGAAAATGATCGACGACTCATAGCATTCCAGAAAGCATTCCGTCGTATATGCTTTATCTTTAGAAAAGTTAAATCAGACCAATATACAGAATTGTGTCCATGTGTTTGCTGGAGCAGTACATTGATCTCTTTCCTTCTTTGACAGTCTACGCGACTTTATGAGTGATAAATTACTTTTATTCTTTAACCACATGCCCACAAACAAAAATGTCGCAAAGTTATAGCTACTGTATCGCTATTTCTGTGGAAAATGTTCCGAGTAGCTATACCCGTTTATTTTCTCTAGTTCAAACATTTACAGCTAACACTCGTTATGCCATATACACAGAGGTTAAGCATTCTTATTTCTTTTCTTGAATGTTCCATTCGAACACTGTCTTCCCAAGCTGCTTTGTGGGACCTGCTCCCGAGAGGATACTTCCCTGATCACTGTGAAATTCTGCTCATGAGTGGGAATAGAAGCGGAAGTGCTTCATGGTTAGGTGTCGAAGAGGATGGAATGGCTATGGTGACTTGGTAGTCACTGAGAAGCCCTCTCAATTTGAGACCATTTGAAAGGAATGGGTTACCGACATATTATATGGATCCCTAGCTCTAAACCCATGAGGTTATTTAATCAATGTCTCCATATCGCGGACATTTGGCTGTGATACATGTGGTTTGCATATCCTTATCAAACGTTGCCATAATGAGCATATTAGGCCTCGTATATTTGTCAACCTACATCACCTTGTTGGCCTGTTGGTCTCTCAAATAATAATAACCCTAAAATACAGGCTATAGTTATTACATTTTGAAAAATATATAAGAAATGTCTTAATGTCAATCAAGATAGAAACTCTTAATTGAATTTTAATAGTTTTGTTATGTCAAAGAACACTCGTTGCCACTTTTGTGATGTCAACGAATACTCGTTGTCACTTTCATAATGCTCGTTGTAGTAGAGACTTTGTAATTGCAGATACAACTATAATATACTGGTGAACAATACCGGTGTTAGACGCCTTCGAATATCACTAGTACTAATAGTACTTGCTCGACATGTAACCCGTATAGAGAAATAGTATAGTGAATAGAGTAGAGAATAGCGGTTCGTGTAGTAATAGAGGATATACTAGAAATAGCAATCCGAATAGTAATAGAGGATAGTCTAGAAATAGCGATCTGTAGGACACATGCTACCTCCCATATATGCATTTCTTCTATGGCCACGTGATCTACTTAATTCCCTAATGGGATCGCCTCTGCTTACTCGCTGGCGATCTGTGTGACACTTTATTCCTATATAACAAATAATATTTGAATCATTCTATATCGTGTCGTTTTATTTCTTCATTATGTAGCTTTGTGTTTGATCCGACGAAAGACATACTTCCCCTATAGAAGTTATAACAGTTGTCTACATCTATAATTTCTTTTAATTATATTCTCTTGATATCTTTGCAGAAGCTACGACTTTTTAATAGACACTGGGATAAATTTTCGCAATTTTCCGATGCTACAAAAACAGAGTTTCGCCATTCCACTTCAGGACAAGTAGAAATTGAAAGATAAATCTTAAGTGATACTTGGACAAAAAATAATGTTTAAATACTGTTAATAATATCCTGCATATTAACATATTCATTAGCCTACAGCTACCAGTGTTTTGTAACCTCCCAAAACAGAGTTAGCACCTTACTGTGAATGATGGTAATTCCATTTCCATCTAAAGCCACGTCCTTTGGCGATTCCAATAGTCGAAATTTCTAAGACGATCACGGAAATTAACAAAGATGACAATAGAAACACAATAGAAACACATAACATACAAGAGTTCTTGAAACGATCAAAAAAACTGTTCTATTCATTTATCAAGCTCGCAAACGCACACACACACATGCACACAGGCACAAATATATATATATATATATATATATATATATATATATATATATATATATATATATATATATATATATATATAGGACTCTCCGGTCTTTTTCTTCATATGAGTGTAGAGCAATACTTAGAACCTATCAGCCAGACTACACGAACATGTTATGTGATTATAGCGGTGAAGGCTTGTGCAGAACAAACTACACTTTTTAGAAGAGTTGAATGCATGTAGGCAAAAGATACTCCCTGCATCCAAGTCTATAAGACCCTGTATGGTCTGCAAGAGACGGGAGTTCATACTCTGCACTTGCAATCCTCTCTCTCTCTCTCCCTCTCTCACTCTCTCTCTCTCTCTCTATATATATATATATATATATATATAATTATTTATTTAAAAATATGATTCTAACACGCAACATAAGAGTTCTCATGTTTCAAAACAAGTTCTTTCCTTTTTTCTATATATTTTTCACACACACATATATATATATATATATATATATATATATATATACAAATGAGAAAAAGATTACGCCAAGAAGTGTAATTGTAGAAATTCTAAACAGTGTCCATTACAAAACATATGTCAAACAGACTCTCTTGTTTACCTAAGCACTTATTCTACTATAGAAAGTTCAACACTTAAAAAAAATTATATCGCGAGTACCAAGAATTCCCGTGGTACTAACATATATTATCTTTCACCAATAACGCGTACAGAAATAGGACGTCCCTTTAAATATTTTGGAACTTAAAGAAGTAAAATGGACAATAGTAAAAAAAAAAAAAAAAAAATAGAACTTATAAATCATTAAATGCTACGTGCTTCCTATGTTTACATGAAAAATTACAAATAATCAAATTTGCTCACAAGAGATCTCAGTTAAACCAAATGAGTAAATTAATTGTAAATTTACTTTAAAATATAGTGAGATTTAAAAAAAAACGTATTGCCATTTCTTATAGCCAGACTTTATTAGTATATAATGATCCATCCTATACAGCTAATTACCTTATTTTGTTTATTCAGCTTAAATATTGCTAAGTGGTGTTGCCGTCCAGTTAGTATCATGTATATCATATATATATATATATATATATATATATATATATATATATATATATATATATATATATATATATATATGTATGTCCCACATTTTTACTTTTATCTACAGACCACTTTAAGAAGGTTCATGAAAAAAAGAAAAACAGTTTTTAACTTTATGTCTGATTAACCCACCCCTCTCTTCAACAAATTGAACATGTCATATTTGTCTACAATCGCGACACATTGTTGCTGCTATATTTTCGGCTATCTTCAGTCGTCAATAATGGCATGTCTAGGTGCCGGTTTATTGTGACATGAATAAATAACTCACCCGCATTCACCCTCTGAGCTTACTTTTCTATTTGTTAATCAAGACATAGCCACACATTTTTATTTAATTTTTCTTGTGTCCGAAAATGTGTAGACACCGCACAAATGTTATGTAGTTCCATCCACTTACGCCCATATGCACATTCTAGTTTTATATTTATAGGACGACTTCGTTATGTTATTGGTCTGGAAGGGAGCGATCCCAGCGTACTGCAACTTTGGAAAGTGCCTGAAAACCATACCACAAGTTGACTCAAACCTTGTGAGTAATATTGAGTGGACGGAATCTCTGGGGTACGTCGATGCCTGCATAAGTCACAATCATCGTGACCGAGGGTTTGGGCATGTTGGCCTTTTTCGGAGTTTTGATAACGCTAGATAACACGGTCTCTCACAGAAAGCGTAACCAACGTCTGCTCAGCAAAGTTCCAGTATAAACCACACGGGGGCTCTGTTGGTGTAGAACAATTGTACCTGATTGGGCGTCTGAAATAGGAATTGACTAGCAACCCTAGTAGACGGGTATACTCCAATACGAGTGGTCAGCTATTATTCGTGTTATATTATGTTGGTGCAAAAATAATGACGTAATAATGTCGTTTTTGACGTTAAAACATACGTCAAAAACGACATGATTACGTCATTATTTTTGCACCAACCTAATATTAACAAGGCAAGCCTTCTTAGAATTAATATTGACTTCGATCATGTTTGTTTGACCGCTCCCTTTAAATAATCAAACAAAGATGAACATGTATGAACTAAGCAAATATATATGCATATATATTTCCTTTTCTCATTCTATTTTCTTTTAGAGAGAGTTTCATCCAGGTTTTAACATTTCTGTGTTTTTTTTTTGTTGTTTTTTTTTTGTTTTTGTTTTTTTTTTTTGCTTTTTTTTTTTTTTTTTTGTTCACATACTTTCCTGCATTTTGTTCTGAGTTTTGATTTTCCACTCCCTGAATATTAAAAGATATCCTGCCAAAATTTCTGATAAATACCAAAATCGAAACTTAAAAATTCTATTTTCTGGAAACAATAAAATCGAGGCTGTTTCAGCCGACAGATTAATTTTTACGAAATCAGACAAGAGAAAATACGAGCGTTTTTTTTTTGTTTCTTTTTCTTTTTTTCTTTTTTCCTTTCTCTTTCACCACAAGTTTCGCATGCATGATAGCAATCAGATTTTGCCGAAGCATATTTCATAGCTCCCAACTGGATTTGATGGTCACTTCCGATAAAACAATAAATAAAAAATCCAGAAATAGTTTAAAAACTTATCCATAGTTAAAGAAATGTTAAATACTGTTTGAATGCACCAAAAGAACTCTTACTCTGACTTCAGAATTTACACCATGAAAGTAATAAACAATATTCGAATAAAGATAAAGCGATCGAACAATTTCAGAAAAAAATCGCATTCGACGCAGCGATGATAAAAATACTATCTGTTAGGCGTGCCATTTTTCGTTTACTAAATTTCAAATAGTAAAAGGCACGAGAGACACTAAAGATAGAGTATTACTATTGGAATGGTAACAATAAATGCAATGTGTGATATGAAAGAGAAATGTTGTAGGAAGTCAAGAATTTGAAGATAAGGAGAATAGATAATGATTGACCCTTGACTCGATGGGGTCAAGAATAAGCTCTTCAGGAAAGCAGTCAAGTGAGACTTCGTTTTGAAGATTGGTATTTCTTGTGACAAAGCTCTCTGGTAAAATTTTGTTGATTTGACTATGCTGAAGTTGCGTAACGAGAACTAAAACATTTATCAATTATGTCAGCGATTTTCATGCACGAGGACCGAGTCGGCTGCCACTATCTTTATATGTATATATAAATAATAAACACAGATTCTGTGCTAACTACGATGCCTGAATTGTTCAACGGGATCTTGGAATATATTCCTGACGTATTAATGGGTTAATAATAGTGATGATGATAATAATAATACGAAACCATTCATGGCGGTCATTGTCTTCCAAGCTTAACTGATTGGAAGAAACATGTCTATATGTTATTTACACTATTTACATTGTTCGGACTGTTGACCTCATCATTACTGTCATGACGTTTCGACCGTTGTATCTTACGGGCTTATTCAGGTGATAAACGTTGGATTTTTGAATCAACCCTTTATTTAGTTTCGCTGGAGTATATTGTTCTAGTTCCACGTGCCATGCCTTTTCTGGATATCTCAGTTTCAGTTCTTTCTCTTTAGTAACCCAACCCTCCTGGGTTTTGTTCACTTCTGCAACGACCAGGTATTGAAGTCTCAACTATTTGGGGGCACATTTCCTAGCGTATAAAAGCGTTGCTTGAAGTAATCCAATGACTTTACCCAAAATGTATGGCAATTGGAAGTAAATCAATCGATTCCAATCGATTCCAAATTCGAAATTATAATCAATATCCCCTGAAAAACTCCTGGGCGTACAACGACCGAAACACCGTGAATATTACAATAAAAAATGAGGACAGCAGTCAGAAGAATGTAAATAGTTACATCACTTCATGTCATAAATATAGACATAGGATATATATGTTTTGTCTTAATGAATTACGTCTGCAGTTCAGTACTACATATTTTATGATCGCTGTTGGGTATGTATCATAGAGGTTGAAGTAAAGTATATTCGCGTTTGTAACATTGCATCTATGGGAAATAAAATTCAGGATAAAAAAATAAATCTTCCATCACAAGACCACGTAAAATATTTTGAAATCTATCAAGGCTCTATCGTAAGGATTAGGAGTCTCCGATCTATATGACGTAGCAGTAATCCAATTTGGTGTAATCATTCTAAATATTCCATTTTCTTGTTATCTAAACGCACGTCTTGAAGTTAAGAATGGAAACATAAAAGGCCTCAACCGAAATTCAAAATCGGTTCACTGATCATATATTTTGTGCCGAAAAGTGTAATGTCATACTTAACAACTACAATTCATAAAGTTTAAATCTTATACGCGATTTTATTTTCCTCTTTGCATTCTCTTTT
Source organism: Acanthosepion lycidas (assembly GCA_963932145.1). Lineage (NCBI taxonomy): Eukaryota > Metazoa > Mollusca > Cephalopoda > Sepiida > Sepiidae > Acanthosepion > Acanthosepion lycidas. Next base: position 127,245,348 of record OZ010573.1, read on the forward strand.
CTATAGAAGAAACGTCTAAAGCATCTTGCTGCTCTATCTTTATTTGAAAAACCAGAAAATGAGTTCTATTTTTTAATTTCACCAACTCCAAACACCAAATATCCCTTATTTCATCTTTAATCAGTCTGCTGATAGTGTCACTATATCCACACTAATACAAATATTCGTTTGGCCTACTTACATTTGTTTGCATAAATTCAGGTTCTTTGCATAATCGACAGTGTATAACAGTTCCTGCTCATTCATCTATGTCTTTTAATACTTTTGAGTGAGCTAACTCAATTTGATAATGTTGTGGTTAAATTTTTGTTTTTTGTTTCTCTTCCTAAATGCTGCATTTATGGTTTCTGTCTAGCTTGGTTTAATAAAGTTGGTCCTGATAAATGCTGTGCTATAATGATCAAATAAGAAGTCCTTTTTTTCAACTGTCTTTTTTTTAAGTAAATTCATGAATACAATAAATTTTATCTCACTTTAATTTTTTTCCTTGACAGTTTTCTCTCCCCATTGTTATGTATGTAAATGTTTCGTCGTTTTTTCGTAAATTTATTACAGGCCTGTCACTTATATTAGGGTGTTCATAAAGTTACTACATATTTCGCGTCTACTATTATAGGTAAAAATACCAAGATAGAATAAAGGTTTAATGGAATGAGACTGCGTCTAGAATTATTTTCTAAGTGCGTCTGTTGTAGTAAATTATAGAGTTGCATGTGTAAATATACAAAGAATGAATTTGAAGTCTTTAGCGCATTCGCTTGTAAGTCGAACAGAACGTTCCACATTGAATTCTTTCATGTGTGTATCACATTCTAACGCGGGGTTAAAATTGAATAAATGCCCTTAGGTATCACAAGACGAGAAGCCAATGTCAACACTAAAACCTGGACTCCATTCATGGAAATCCGTCCTTTGCGTCCGGTGGAATCTAAAAGGTTTCGCCAATTACGATCTATGAAAAGAAGGAAGGGCTATCACTGATCACTGCAAACATATGTGCCAGCAATTCGGTTGGGTAAACGAAATATTACGTCCAAAGTGTCCTTCTTTATTAAATAATGTCGTGTCATTCTCCAGAATTGTAATGGTAATGATAATATTACCCGTTTCCATATAAGGAAACACTTGGCGTTCATCGACCGAACAGCCAGTACTGTATTTGGTTGAAATTCATAAAATAATTCTTTTAAAACAACTTTTCAGGAAAACATATTTCTCAAGTCTGGTAGCTGCTATCGATCTTTCCAGAATTCATGGAGGTTGCATTCGGAAATTAATGCAAAGGGACATTCTGCAAAGCAATCTCAATAAAAATAAGCTTATTTTTATTTGTGGTTCTCCCATATCATTCATACTTAAAAGTTTTAGATCCTACAAATGTTTATTTGTTTCGATTGGGTGAACATATCAAAAGTGATAGAACTTTCGGAAACCATAGTGAAATGAATATACGTCTTCCATATATATATATTTAAAGGAAAACTTACATTTTCAAAACGTGAATATTTTCCCTTTTCGTAGGTACGCAATCGTTGAAAATATATTTCCGATGAGTAATAAACTATAACATATAATTCTTTCTGGGAAAAGGTAATTACTTTCTGAACAACGTCAAAATATATTTTTGCTGTTTTGTGTAACAATTTCGAAAATCAACAGTTACTTTTTCAAAAGCAATTCTTTCTCTCTAAATAACGCATGTCAATGTCATATCTTTTGTATAGAACATGCCTACAGATATTCTGATCCTTTGTTTTATCAATAAATAATATTCTCCAGCTTTGGATTGTATATGAATACATCGGGGTATGTTTATTGGGCTCGGTATGATCGTATTTATTGCATCGCTGTGGTTAGTTTTCTTAGTCTGATTGTTCTAACACTCCTGAGTATTTTATTTGTTCTCTCGCTTGCACATGATTTACAGACCGGCATTCCCATGCTCTAAATTATTGATAACCTTCATATAGACGCCAAGTAGATATTTCAAAGGCTTTTGACAATATGTGACAAGCTATGAAATCACTGGAAGAATAAGCTCAGTAATGAGTAATGAGAAAAGTATTTCAAAACGAGTAGATACCTGAAAGAAGTTTTTAAAGGCTAATCATTCGTCACCATAGCAATCAATGCAGGCGTCCTACAGGTGACATTTTTCGTACCAACTCTCTTTTTATTTTACATAAATGATCTGGCTAAGAATAGACTCAGATCATTTGGGAATATCTATGCCGATGATACAATGATATGTGGGTGCCCCTCCAAAACTCGTGATGGCCCGATGTAGTTCTAGCATCACGGGAAAATAATTGGCGGGTTAAATTCAATATATCGAAAACCAAACTTGTTACATTCCATAATCATCGATCCGACCAATTACAATGAATGGATGTACCCTCCAGGATTCGCCGTGCTTTGTGCGACTTTTGGGTAACCAATTATTTTTCATTTTACAACTCCATCTCTTATAAACGGGAAGTGGCAAGCTGCGCTATCGCTACTTCCATATAGACGAACAGTATTCTTTGGTTCCGCTAGTCATAACCTTCACAGCGAGAACAGGCCAGGTAGCACTCCTCACTCATTCTATCTGTATTCTATTTGGGAAGAAGCAAGTTCCATTCGAACAGCTTCTTCCCATGAACCACTGGATTCGACCTCCAAGAAGATGTCTCCCCGATCACTACAATCTTAACCTGTTCAGTTCTAGGTTTAACCCCTATCCTACCCACATATCCGCATAAACTGTGTTTCTTTACCTTAGACCTCGAGCGCCCTCAAGCCTTGTACAGTGTGAAGCACACTGCAGAAAAATATGTCCTCAAGCTTCTATTATATAACAATTTAGTTCCGTCTTTCACGGATTTTGTTTCGTATAAAATCAATAATCCTCATTTCTCTATATAGAAATCTAATGCTGTGTTATATATTTGGTATTTAATAAATTATTTCGGTTATTTTTCTTTACAAATAATTTTAGTGCATCCATATTTATTAAAGAAGGTACCTCCACTGAATTTTCGAAACATAAGTTTTAAAATGAATTTTTTAAAATGAAAACGTGTTCTTAAGATTTTATTTTTGTTTTAATTGAAATCTAACTGATAAAATTTACTATTCCTAATAAGCAAAATATTCTGATGCATTTTAAATATAAATTACATAGATTGGAATGTCAATTTTTTGCTCGGTTTCAAAACATCAATTAAAAGCGGCTATTTTCTCACATTTTAAGATATTTGTAAACCAAATATACTTCTCACTTTAAAAAAAATCTGTCAAAAATAAAATATATATTTGTGACACGTTTTTTGAGGAAAATTATCAAAGTTACATTAATCTGATTTGAAACAAATATAACTTTCTTATAGCATAAAAAATGAAGTATACAAGCATTTTTTTTATCCATGGGTCCTGTTTTTTTCTAACCTTTTCATTGATGTTATCTTCAGGCTAAGGTGTTGGCAGCTAAGTATGAATGACCAAAATTGACATAAATTTACGAAATCTAAGTGAACGCATTTTTTTTTAATTAGTTTTTTTAATTACCTAGTAAATTTAGATATTTTCTGCAGTTATCTAATATTTTTTTTACTTTTAGTTACTATAGTGTTATAGCCTTACGTTTTAAGATGCTTTCTGAAAAAATGATAAAATTTAAAATACTATAAAAAAGAAGAAAAAACTGATAAAAGTAAAAAATAACAAAATCAAAAACATTCCTTCTAGGTTGTTTCTTCTTTTAAAAAAAAGCTTAGAAACATTTTACTCAATTGAAGTATGAACAGCTCTAATATAAATGCATAAAATAAAAATAACTAGTGAAATAGAAATTCAAAAAAGTAAAACTTATTTTAAACTTATAAAGCCTTGAAGGGATGAACTGCAAAATCTGTTGAGGCGTATACAGGAAATGTATAAATAATTGCGGATAAGCGAATTTCTCACTAAAGCGAATACAACTCTTATGAGACGTGACGTTTTAATAATAAATGTTATGCATAGAATACCATACCAAAATGGAAATTTTTAAACTAAAACTTTATTTTTTTTTTAAATATTGGGGGCAAAAGACTTTTATTAAGCTTTTCAATTTTTGATTCGTAAATATAGTTTCCACTTTATTACAATACCACCCAAAAGAAAGTTATACAGAATTTAAACGATTTTAAAGTATTATAAATTATTATAATAAAATTTTTAAAAATGAAAACAATTCTTGTAAAAATTCATTAGAAAATTTTTTCTTAAGTCAATATTGTCCTTAATATATCTTATCTACAAAAGCAATTAAAATCTTTTCTAATTAAATATTGTTATAGTTTTATTGCCTTTTTTATTTTACGATTTGAAGCAGATCTTCGGTAACTGGGGGTCCTGTCTGAGAAAAGGTGGATGGTTTACATTCTCCAAGGAGTTCTTCTTTATCTAATAAAAAAAACTGGAAAGAAAATTTAATTTCCCGAAATTTCATGAAAGTAATTAATTTAGTATGTAACATGTGTAAAAAAATACCAAGATTTTCTAAAAGAAAAAATTTATAAATAATTCCATTCATTTGTAAATAAGTTCTGAAAATTTAATCAAGATCCGACAATTATTTTATTTTTGCAAGAATTTCCAATTCAATGTGTTTTTCAACGGAACAAAAGCGCAAAAACACTAATCGCAATTCTTACGCCAACCAAGTTTTCGAATGCGCTAGAAAGGATTAAAAGATTTAATAAATAAGAATTACTTTCGCCTTTCGTCTTAACGTAAACATTTTGACAAAATAACTTTGTTTTTATTAAGTTATGAGGCCTTTTCCATCATGCTATGCTGTTTTTTCCGCTAAAAAGTGTTAGTACCTATATTAAACTGTTCGTATTGCTTTGAAATATTATCAATCACAGTATTTTAGATTAGATTTAGAAGCAACATGTTTCGAACAAAAAAAGGATCAGTGAAGACACAAATTCCATAACGCTTTCTTTACTTATCTATACCATCGATTCTCTTCCAGCACTTTATTGCAATGTGCGGCTTTTCATGGCATTGGTTTGCAATATTGTCACTGCTCCATTTACATTAACGATCTAAAAATATATATTTAGTTTTTGGCTTATCATGTAGATTTTCGGTCTAGCAGCAATATGCACTTATTGCAAGTTTAGATTTGAATTCTTTCAAAATCACCTGTTGCTATGATAGATTTCTTCAGTTTGTATTTTCTTTGAAAGCTTATTCCATTTCCCTCGTTACTTGTCCAGTAAGAGCTTGCCAGATATTTTTCTTTCAGTTTTCTTTTGCACGATTAGGTTTCCCGAAGTTCACTTATACTTACCATCAGAAAGAACAGTTTAAATTACTGGGCCACATAATGAGAAACGAAGGCTTGAAAAATTTGATAGACACAAGAGATAGATTGGAGGGAAGACGGACAGAAGATAATAATGCAAAACCAACCAAACGAGCTTGAGTAAATCAATAGCGGAAGAAGATTTAAGAAAGACAAGAAAAAATGATTAAGAGCTACAAAAGACATGAAATTGCGAAGAAGCATTATTGCCAAAGTTTATTTCAAAATCATTTTCCTCTATCATTTCACCTCAAGCATGGAGATTAAAGCCAATAGGATAGAGATTGATATTGCGTTCAGTTTTTTAAAGATCCTAGTTGACAGGGACGTAAAAAATCCGGAAGAGAGTTCAACAAGTTGGAAGTGCTTACGACGAAACAATTAGCACATAATATAGAATTTCTTATTTGAGAAGTGAGATTATGAGACCCAGCTGCCGATCTAGTATTGAGCTTACATTTGTGAAGTAGCTTACGACCACATCAAGTTGAAACACCAGTGCCGGTAAGATCACCGAAGTTAAGCAACTTCGAGCCTAGTCATTACATATATCAGTGACCGCTTCGGAATACCAGTTGCTGTAAGCTGTGTGGAGGTGTAATTTTTAATGGCTGGCAATTGTTAATCGGAGTGCCGCATTCCAGTTCCAAATTCCTGGGCTCGTTATATGCACTAAAACAGTTGTGAATCTACATTCTCTACCCCAGTTATGCATTGATTAATAAGACTTCTATCTCTACATCATTATTTCCAAAAATCTTATAGATTTAAAAAAACAGCAAAAAGTTGGTAATCCGTAGAAAACGAATAAATCGAATTAAAAAATTCAAAGTCAAGTACCAAAGACCCAAGTTACTCAGAACAATTAAAATGAAAATATTAGGTTGGTGCAAAAATAATGACGTAATAACGTCAAAAAACGACATTATTACGTCATTATTTTTGCACCAACCTAATATCCATAGGAAGATAAAGTAACCATTTTTGCGTTTGAAATTGATTGTAACCGTGATGCAAAAGCTCCAGGCCAGGAACGGCAACAATATTCTATGCACGAATGACAGTTAGACTAATAAATGTAGAAGATATATTTTAGTAAGTAATCATTGTCTCACACGATTTAATATACTTGTTCCAATTGAGGCTAGTGGAAACATGAGGGCAAGAAAACTCAGTGGGTTCATCTTCTGGAAATTTAGCATCATGTTCATGGTAGACACAGAAGGTTCTTTGAGAGAATTAATAGTGAATAGGAATGACACGTGGAACTAGAATAGTCGTCTCCATGAGCGAAATAAAGGGTTTAGTTCGACATTCCAACCACCTGAAGAAGGCTGGAGTGTACAACGGCCGAAACGTTGTAATAAATATGGCGACAAAGATGAGGACAATAGTCCAAATAATGTAAATAGTGTACATAATACCTCATCTCAGAAATATAAACGGATACATAAGGATATAGATTTTACTCCAAGATTCATTATGGGGAAAATCGCGAAATAAGTTCCAATCGGTAGTTTGATAACAGAAATAAATCTTATGAATATAGGTTTTTTTTTTTATCTAATAGACGAGTTTTGTTAAAGTTAAATATCTTTTCCATTTCCCTGTGCCATTCTGTCTTTGTATAATTCGTTCCTTTTGACTCTCGCGTTAGTTCTTTTACCTTTCTTGTCGCTACGCGTTTTACTTTCATTCACCCAGAACGGGCAGTTTTGGTTGCATCGTGGAAACCGTTATCTGCATCGCTTTGTTCGCCCTTTTTTCACACCAGCCATCTTTTTTTTTATTTTCACCAAAAGGATGAATATACTTTTCTGTTGTATTTTGTCGTTTCATACAACACAATGCAGTTCGTCCTGTTGTTTGGAATCTCTCACATTCTTAAGAGACTTTCTGATTCCGTCAGCTGATTTGTTATTTCTGTGACGGCTAAACTATTTTCTTGCTTTTAAACATATACCTCAGCATCCTCTTTGTTCACTTATAATATTTATTCATGTGTTTTACTGAAGGAATTCAAACAAAACAGTGGGAAATGCACGATTTAAGAAATCTATAAAAAATATTATTACATTGATGAGTCGAACAGTACACTTGGACTCAAATGTTATAAGAAACATTGACCCGAAATATTTAGACCTAATAGATTGATATATCCGCCAGTTTAATACTTCCACACATACACACAATTACAAACAGTAAAAAGGCAATAAATCCACTAAAACACAAGGGTGTGGAAGAATAGGAAACAGAAACATTAACAATGAGCGGAAAGAGAAAATAGTAACGACGAGGACTGTAGATAGCTATTGACATTGCATTTAAATTTTAGTAGATAAAATTGGCGGGAAAGCATAGAGTCGAAAGCGAGGTCCACAAGCGATAATTGAGAGAAAAGAAAGTGTTAGCATAGAATTTACAGTTATATCTAGCCAGCTCAAATGTAGATTTCGACGCCAGTCTAATACTGCGTTTAAATTCAAAGACCCTACGTACCATAGAGAACAGCTAATTTGAACAATTACTATGGAAGTATTTATAGAAAACACACAGAAATGCAACCTTACGGCACCGGGAAAATGACTGAAGCCGAGCTGCCAATCAGGACCAATAATATTGCTGGTTCTTCTTTGGATTTTATCAAGGAGCTCAAGGTAAATAGCAGAGTAACTAGACCATATGTGGCAGCAATAATTTAAGCATGGACGAATGGTAGACTTATGATAGAGTCTTTTTGATTTTGTCCTGTCCCGTTATACACTGCTGGAGAGCAAATTAAACTATTCTGATTATCGCTGTGCCTTTTCCGCAAGTGAACGAGAGAAGCACTACAAATCTGTGTCGCCGATAAGATAAAAGCGACTATGCATGCAGAGTGGACTGTTTACTTCGACAACAATGGTGGAACAAAATGGTGAGCTGATTAAGTTATTCACGGAACAACTTTAACTCGACAGGGAACAAATGGAGTTACGGCGCAGCAGCGCAGATTAGTTATTGAGGATTTCAGAAGGCTAATTAAATATCTAACTTCCTGAAATGTATTCCAGTCTAGGTTCCCGTCTTCCAAATTCTGCAGTTACTCTCCCCCATTTGCTGCTTTTGATTTGACATCAGGGACACAGAGTTGGAAATTGCGGTCCGAAGATGTGGCAAAGGTTACTAAGGAAACTGTTTACGGATCGAAGATCAGGTTGCTCAACAAGATCAAGCATAGCCAGAACAAGTGCCAAGAAAAAAAACTACAAGCGTAATTCCAGAAAACCTTAATATAAGTATTACAAATAAGTATTACAAATATGGGAAGACTTATATAGTAACAGACTACACCTACAAAGAATTCAAAAGCCACTTTTGCGACAAGAAAGGACATTTTGAAGCTGTTTTGTAGGAAGAAGCAAAGGGAAAATCGTTCCCAAAAGTATCTGGAAAGCAGAGCTTCAGTATCTATCTATATTTCTGAGATAAGGTATTATTTACACTATTTACATTATTCGCACTATTGTCCTCATCTTTGTCGTCATATTTATTACAACGTTTCGGCACATAGACAGTGGATAAAGGCGTTGATTAGATCCAGTGACAGGACCCAAAAAGTGTGACTTCAATACCCGGTTAAGGCAGCGGAGAACTTGGAGAGGGGAATTAACAGATAACTGACAACTGACATCGATTAAACATCGCACGTGGAACTAGATCATTCTATTTCAGCGAGAGAAATAAAGGGTTTAGTTCGACATTCCAACCACTTGAAGAAGGCCGGAGCGTACAACGGCCGAAACGTTGTAATAAATATGGCGACAAAGATGAGGACAATAGTCCGAATAATGTAAATAAAGCAGAGCTGGTCAAAACGATTCTCGGTGAAGTTCTCGATGATAACTGGTTGGTTGTGCCAATCACAATCCATAATCGACAATGCACGATTGAACTGGACATTGCAACCCCGGGAAATTTCATTTCTTTGCTCATCTAGAAAGAACTATGAAACCCCAAACTGGATGATATCAGAAATCATTATGAGTCTCACACCAAAAACGAACAGCCCGTGCTGGGAATTTTTATGGGCCAAGCCAAGAATCCAAGGACTGATAAACAAACTAAATTTCTTATGTTGACACCAAGATCCCTAACCAGAACTTGCTGGGGTGAAACTATATACAAACACTAGGAATCTCAAAGGCTCTTGGACTAAGAGGCATAGAATTTCGAAACGCGAGTGAGTGTGAAAAAAAAAAAAAACGCATCTCCGGACATCTAACGAGCCTTATACTTCCGAAGCAACGACATTGCCACAATCTCTGTGACGAGTCCTTAGATCTTTTTAAAGAAGAATTAGGATATCTTAAGAATTTCAAATTAGTTCAAGTTTGATGCGAAGCCTATTTTTACAAAGCACGAACAGTTCCATTCGCTCTACTGGTCGATATGGTCAAAGTTTACCTAAAAGGCATCGAGAAAGGAGTCTGGAAGCAAGTACAATTCAACGCCCAGGAACTCTGAAGCCAAAGTTTTTTGGTGACTATACAATATCCATCAACGATCAAGCAGAGAAATACCAATGCCACTTCCAGAGGAACTGATGCAGAAGCATGGTGGATACGGTTATATGAAGAGTGACTTTACAGATGCCTACAACCAGATTAAGCTGGCACCAGTGAGTCAACGCAGGCTATGTCATCAGCACTCACCAAGGAGTACGCCTGTAGCAAGGACTTCAATTTGGAATCAATTAAGCGTATTTTTAGTTTCATGATATCATGAAGAACCTAACAGGTGACTTGCCTGGAGTTGCTGTCTAGCCATGATGATATGCTTGCCAGCGGACAGGATTCCAATCATCACATTAGCAACCTGAGGTGTTTATTTTCTCGTTTGAACAAGAAATGACTCAGATGCCGCCTGTTCGTAATACCCTGTGTTTAATATGTTGGCCACAGTTTATCAGCCTAAAAGATAACGCCGGAATCCAGGTTCGAGTCAGTGATGAACATATCACGTCCTACGGACGTCTTAAGCTTAAATTCATTCATGAGCTCCAAACATGGCCAAGCCACTTTATAGGTTTAATCAAGAATTCTGGATTTCAGGAGATGAAGAACAAGCAGTGTTTGAACAGTTGAAAAACGTATTAAACTCAGATTAAGTCATGTACATTGTAACCCAAACAATCCTCTTCGACTGGCCTGTGTCACGTCCAACGTGGGAAGTGGAGCAATCCTCTTTCATCGCTAACCGGATGGAAACGAGCGCCCAAATGCCAACATTGTCCAAGACCTTCACTTCTGAAAAAAAAACTACACCAAATTCACAGTGAAGCCTTAGAAATTATCTTTCGCTTGCAGAAATTATACCAGTATCTGTACAGATGTCTGTTCATATTGTTTACTGATCATAAACCACTGACGGCACTGCTAGGCACTAAAAGAAGGTTATCACTTCTCGCAGTCAAACAATTAGATTGATGGTTCCTGTGGCTAAACCAGTTTGACTGTACGATCGAGTACAGGGAACCAGCTGATGATGAAAATGCATATTCGGTTAGTGGCTTGCTATCTGGAGACGACAACAACTTCAATAAGGAGGAAATTGGAGAAAATAAAAGTTTGGGAAAGATCCGAGGATAACCACAGTGATGCGCTATGTTCCAGAAAAGTGACCACCGAAGCATACTGAGATCAAAGATGAAGTCGAAAAGTTCCAGAACCACGGATGCCTCATCCATGGATCAAGAGTTCCAATTCCACGGAGCCTACAGCCCAATAGCCTAGATATACTGCAAATCGGACATTTTGGCATGGAATATATGAAGCAGTTGGCAAGAAACAACAACTTCTAGCCCGATATTGATACAGCTATTGAGATGGCTAGTCGACGATGAGCAGAGAACAAAAAGAAATAAGCCACCCAAGCCTCCAGTTGCTACAGAAACCATGGAGCCGCTTACACGTGGGCCATGCCATCAACTTCATGGGTACAAACTGGTTGATGATCACTAATCCTTTCTCTAGATCTGCTTGATGCCCTCACATGCTGGTTACGGATAATGCATCGACTTTCCTATTTGAATAATATCATGAGAGGTGCAAAGAATGTGGGACCCCACAACTGTCAAGAGCACCGTACCATCCAGCTACCAATGGAGCAGCAGAACGTTTTGTTCAGACTGTCAAACAAGCACTGAAAACTCTTCTCCACACCCGAAGCGAGTAGTTCAAGAGTTCTTGATTCAGTACCGGACACGCCGACATCCTGTGGATTCTCTCCAAGCGAACTCTTTATGTTCCGGCAGATTAGGATTGATACTCTTCTGCACTCGCCCGCACACATATGTCAAGGCAAGCAATACAAGGTGACATCAAAGGCTGAGATGACTCCAAAATCGGAAGGTGTCGCCAAGGTAACCAGACAGAACAGGATGGGGAACAGTATATGCACTGTACTTTGGAATTTACTGAGACAAACCTTCTTCATGGAAAACAGTAATCGTCAAAGTAATTGGGTACACGTTGCTTCAACTTCAAGTTCCCAGTATGGATACGACACTGAAAACAGCTACATCTGCGCTTAGCTTTTGTGGAGGACTAGAACCTAGTGATGAGACGGACATCTGTGAGCTTGTAACTGATCATCCAATGAACGTCTTTTACGAAGTGCCACATGTCCAGGAACAAAGACCATTTCTACCCCATACGAAACAGCTTGTACCAGAGTATGAACCAAACAACATTAGACGTTCTTAGAGAACATCAAAGCCCAGAGAGAGACTTTGTTGTTGATGCTTTTAGTGTAGCGTCAGTTTCATTGCACAGGTGCTGGGGAGATCGCTAGCATTTAGATCTATCCAATGAAAAATTCTAGCATGTGAATCTGTCTAATGTAAATTGCTGTCATGCAAAACTGTCTAATAGAATCAAATGGAAATTTGTAGAACTCTCCATTCAACTCGCACTGCCATATAAGCAATGCAAATGGAGCGTTTTATTGGTCTTTTGCCCTTGTCGTGTCCCGTCATACACTGTTGGAGAGATAGTTAACCTATTCAGATTATCGGTGTGCATTCTCTGCGATTGAACGAGAGAAACACGATACCTAGCGACGGTTTCAATATAGTCTTTTCACTTCATGTTAGCTGACAACGTTATCAGAACGCGCAATGATCCACTTTCCTGAAAGTTAGCATCAGCGATGCTGGTGGAAAGCACAGAAGAGTGCCTCTAATGATTAATGGAGAGAAGTTATCTTTTGGAGACATTAAAATTAAATCTTTTGCCTCAGTTAACAATGGACTTGTGGTCGTTTCGGACATAGGCTGGCATTTGGAACTTGTCGGACTAATCAGCTTGACTATTTTCAGCTTGTAAAGAAGGCCCTGTATGCTAAACACAGTCAAAGGCTTTTGAGATGTCTGAAGTTACAGCCAGAGCTTCACTGTTTTTATTCGGAGCACGATAGACTTTTTCCGTAATTATCGTCAGTACATCAGCAGAAAAATTTTCCAAAATTCGCTTGAAGATGAAACAGAACTAATGCTTTTAATTTAATTATATAATTAAATTTGAAGATTTTAGCTTCATTTTTTGAAACATGGTTATTACTGTGTGGTGAAAAAAACATATATTAAATCAGTTAATTTATAACATTCATGCTCTGTAAATTTTCACTGAGCACTGTTTTGAAAAAATAAAAATATCAGTAAGAACAGCGGATTATATGTCTTACTGTTCTTTATATATATATATATATATATATATATATATATATATATATATATATATATATATATATATATATATATATCTTATATTGCATGTGTCATTTAGCAAACTAGAAGATGGAAAACCAAATGTCGGCTGTCATGAAAAATGGCCGTCAGCTACTTTATTGTAAATGGTAAATGGAAATTTCTAATTTTTTTTACGAAACGGATCAGCCAAGCAACCATGCTACAACAATGCAGGAGTGAACTGGATTAAAACGAACCCACTTCTGCTCTGCATGAATCTGCTTAAACTTGAACCAATTTATGGAAAAACATTTTTGGAACTTTGATATTTAAGAAAATATGAAGATAATTCACAGAAAAGATTGGCTATTTTGAAATGGATTTCGCGTTTCAAAGAAGGATGTGCCGGAGTTGAAAATGAAAGAAGAATCAGCAAGAAAATATCAATATTGTTCGAAGTTTAATAGCAGTGTATTAAATGATTAATAACAGATATAATGGCAAACGGACTAGATGTCTCAGTTGGTTGAGCCGACAAATTTCGATCGGAAAATTTTAAAATTCAGTGAATTTTATTCTGAACGCGTTTCGGCCAAATCTACAATTGACTAGATCAGAGCTTTCAGTATAAATTTTAAGAAAATTGGGTCATAAGTGATATCCGGCTTGGCTTCAGCAGTATAATCAAAACAAAACTCAGTCAAGTCAATAGTTACCTAAAGGTGGAAAGAATTCAATAAAAGCAAATACAACCCGATCATTAAGGAGAATTTTATAGGTTGCTTAGGACATTCTGCTAGTTGACTCTTTACCCCGCAAAAAAGTGATATTTGCAAAAGATTTTTTAATAAAATTTAGCAAAGATTTAATAATTAAAAGCGCTGTGGAATGTTTCATGAGAAAAACTTTTCCAGCAATTCCACCAGGCCAATCCTTCTACCGATTTAGTACTTCAAACTAATAGAACACTGCAAGAATTCCGATGGGAAATAATTAAAACACTTCTTTAAAATTTCTTTAGTATGTTCTGACTTTGCTTTATCTTGAATTTATTTTTTTAAGTTTTTTATTTGTGAGCTGAACATGAAAAAGGTCTGATTAAATTCGCAGTTTCACAAGTTTTTCCGGGATTGTACAAATGGCCGGTCCTATTGATAACATAATTTCCTTTGAATTAATTATATTTTATAAGTTCCTATGAATAGAATAAGGATTCTTTGTAAGAAATCAGTTTGTAGATCCTGTTTCAATGACGTATCATTGTAAGTAGGATTTTTGTCAAGAATCAAAAGTATTGATCGTAATATTTTTTTTCAAAAATGTATTGCTGCTATTTTTGCTATAATGTGGTGTAACCATTTGCCCATAACTGGGACCCTAACAGTTTCTACCAACCTGAGTTAAAGAGGACCTGAGAACAACAGCAATTAAGAGACGGTATTAGCATGAGGTGTGATGCGCAATTGATGAGACTATGTTGGAAAGATAATGCTTAACACTAGATTGGGACTGGATTCTACATAGTAATGCTTCGTTGGAAGAAAATGTTCGAGAGGAACTTACTTCTTTCTAGTGGAATACAAAGAAATAACGGCGTAGATGACGTGGGGAGGCTTAGTTGTGAGGTTTAGAGTTTTTGGAATAGGGAATGTAGACGCTCCATAGAAAAAATAATAATGAGAAACTTGCAACGTTTTTATCTTTGTGAATGGGGTTGTGTCATGGAAAATACACGCAAGGCCTTGTAGACGCTTTTAGACTCCATGAAGCCTGGAAAGTGCAAACTGTGGTTAGACATGACATGAGTACCTAATTTTCAGGTAGTTGATTGATTAACCCGTGTAACGGCATATCAACTCCTTATGTATCATTTAATGTCGATTTAACTATATTGAGGCGTTTGAAGTAATAAAAATATATGTTATTCTGCTTTCACAATTGAATACATGGTAGATAATACTCAGCTTCTGTGAATATACATGTTTGGACTTGATTACTAGAAGCAATGATAAGTGTATTTTATGCTGCAGCTTATTGAAGCTATATTTTGGAATACAGTTTCATTCCTGTTATGGAGTAGTTTTACAGTGGAGGCTTGTATTTGTAGGTCCGAAAATAGGTTCGACGTACAAAACGTTAGGAACTTGATATAATAGGGATTGAAGCAGAGAAATCTAGTTGTGGTCGCTGATGCTTTTGTATCCGACTAACGGCCGTCCGGCATCGACTGACTGACCGTCCCACAGAGCGACGTTATTTAGTCACCCGCCCACGAGGGCATCATGTGGCACAAGCCCGGTTTAACGTGGGATCTCCGAGTCCGTGGGCTCGGCCAAAAATATGCCCTTTGAACTCGTATAAACGGGTTCAGGATCGGTTTATCCCCCTGAAAGAGACTCCGCCCTTCGGCGTAGCCTCGTTCGGGTTCATCCCCGCCCGAAGACAGAGAATTCAGCCGGTCAGCCTGAATGACCCACTGAGCGACTGCCTCGTTACTCTTACTACTCCTACTTATAGGTGGGAGAGTCTACTAACTATAGAATAGGCGTGTTCCACTATAACATTCCTTTTAAGAAATTATAGAATATTATATAGAATAATGTCATTAAAGAGTTCCTTCATGTTGCTTGTTTGGTTGGTTGATATTTCTTAGAGACATATCAACACCTCTATGTGTTATTCAATGCCGAAATCTAAATATTTTGTACGTAATTTTATGCTTTCAACTACAGATGTTTTGCCTATGATTTTATACTTTCAGAGGAAAGGTATTTTTTAGATATATATTTTGTAGATTATAAAATGTATTGTTGGTAAATGTAATATAAATGTGTACTATTTATCTTTGTTTAGGGGGTTCAGTATTTGCCCATATCAGAGACCCTAACAGGTGCCAACACCTCGGGTCAGCCTGGAGCTGGAAACAGCAGCAATTAAAAGGTAGTTCTACGCTCCTCAAAACCTCCAATCTCTCAATCTAAGGTGTTGCTCTCGGATGTAGTTTATCGTCATACCCAGGACAATGTTAAGGTCGAGATTACCAGAAGCGATAAAGAGAACGGAACATTTTTAACCATTGATCGTCTATATGAATGAGGTCTGAGTTGAGATTAACTCAAAACAGATTGATAGATATAATGATTGATTTGTTTTTAGAGGCATATCAACAGCTTTATGGGTCATTTAATGCCGAAATTTAAATTACTTAGGAGCTTTGAATTAATAACACTATTATATATGTTACTCTGCTTCCACATTCGGATACATGGTAGATGACACTCTGCTTTCTGCATATACTTGATTGTGTGGATATAATTACTGGAGGCGGAGATGTCTGTGTATTATATTTTATGTGTTTTTTGTTTTGTTTTGTTGAGGTTATATTTTGGAATACAGTTGCATTTACGAAATTGTAAGATATTATATGGATTAATGTCATGAGCGAAGTCTTTTACATTGGTTGTTTGGTTGGTTGTTCTTGTTTAGTGGCATATCAACACCTCTATGGGTAATTTAATGCCGAAGTCTAAATATTTTGAATGCAATTGTATGTCTTAAACTACAGATAAAATGTATTGTTGGTCATTTTGCTATAAATAGCTATTGTTGCTGATTGTTTACGAAAAAAGGGAATTGTTGATATTTTTACTATAAACATGTATTTTATATTTTTATAGTGTTTTTGTTTGGAGGCGTACTATTTGCCCATAACTGGGACCCCTAACAGATGCTACCACCCCTGTAAAGGTGGGCCTGGGAACAACTGTAATAAAGAGGTGATTCCACACTCTTCAAAACCTCCAATCTCCCGATTAGAGGCTTTGCTGTCGGATGTAGTTTATCGTCACCGCAAGGACTGAATCCAAACAGACTTTCAAGGGTTTTCCTGGGGAGAACAGCCATTCATTGCGGTAGACGAAAATCCAGTGTCTGTCAGTGATGTCGGGAAGTTATTCGTTCGATTTTGGGGGTATTTATTGCGACTAGACAGTGTTCCCCTCTTTGAGCTCTTAGACCTCGATCAGAGCAGAAATCAGCTTCAAAACTCTCTTCATCTATATTGTTTCGAGATTTTGCCGTTGCATCACTGACATAGTATTATGGGACCTTACCCACAATAACAGAATGAACTATTCCATACGTAATAAATACTGCGCCTCAAGAGAAAGCGGGAAGTTCCGTCTGAAGTCTGGAGTGAGGTCCGTCAGGATTCTGTCAGTCAGAGCCAGCGAGTCAATCAGTCGAGTCAGAGGCAGTCCGGAAGAGAGTTACGTTCAGACAATTATTACTAAACCTGATTGTTCGTACTAACACTTTCTACTTCTCTGTATATATTCCTGTTAGTAATATATCTGTGTTATTCCATATCCGCCTTCGAGTTCTTCTTTATTGGTTCTACCTTGGACTATCACCGCGGTACAAGGAACCGGACCATAACACATAGATATTCACAAAAGATCTGAGTATGCTCTCAGATCAATAATACAGACCAGAAAGAGGTTTGGATCGTGAAGTCAGCATTGGGCTGACGCCAAAATTGATCTCATAAGCATCGTAGAAGATCATATGGACAAATAATTTTTTTAATTGATTTCCCCTCAATCAAAGCAGAAAAGCCACTATGACACAAGTGGTTACTAGGTGTGAAAAAATTAGAAACAGGATATTTTACTGAGGAGAGAGAGAAAAAAGAGTAAACAGGAGAGCAGGAGATAGCGATTGACATTTAAATTATTGCAGATTAAATTTGGCGGGGAAGCAGAAAGGAGTTACACAAGCGAGAAGTGCGAGAAAAGAAACTGTTGCATAGAATTTACAGTTATATGTAGCCAGCTAAATTGTAGATCTCAAATCCAGTCCAATACTGCGCTTAAATTCATAAAGTCTAAATACCATAACAAAGAGGTCATCTGAACAATTACTATGAATGTATTTATAGAAAAGACACAGGGAGGTAAACTTACTTATGTTTGAAATTCTTTGCTTTCAATTCTTTTCCCTTTTTCACGAAATTTGAAATTACATGTTACAGACGTATAAACGTCCCCAAGTATTACTTCAGTCCATTATATATATATATATATATGTGTGTGTGTGTGTGTGTGTGTGTGTGTCAAAAATAACCAATCAAAACATCCTACTGCGTTTCACTAACTTTTACACACTTTAGCGTCCAGAATATTTTCTGTTACTTTATTGCAAGTGATACGTATCTAACAATTAAGAATTAACCAAACACAGCATACCATTAATCTGCGTCTCTTTCCTTTTTATCATATTTATGTTTTCTATGACGAAGCTTTAATAAAGTGAAACATGTTAGATTAAGATCTGTTTCATACTTGTTCTTTAACCTATCATTTTCTCAGATTCCTATCCATATTCGATATATATATATATATATATATATATATATATATTGGTGGACGAAACACGTCAGCAATAACTACAGTTTTCCTATTGTCATTTATATTTATAAATATTGTCTTTTCTACAGTTTAACTGAGAAAATTTATATATATATATATATATATATATATATATATAGATAGATAGATAGATAGATAGATAGATAGATAGATATGTATGTACGTATGTGTGCTTGTTATTTTTTCCTATTCTCTTCGAGTCGCTGTTTCCGCAACTGGTTTAGGAATTTAACATTGTGAAGTCTATTGTAAGTTCATTTTGCAGTGCTTTAGTTCGGAATCCTCTTTATTTAAATCCAGTCCTAGATGATATGTTTCAAAAGGCTGTACGTCTCCGTCGTGAGAACACTAGGATTAATCCGTAATGCTTGAGGCGTCTCCCAAAGGGGTAAGTGGATAGATGTTTGAACTACTTTTGGTCTCTGATCTCATATACATGCAGGATTCCAAAATTAATCTTGGTGTTGAACCACATTCTGGTCGATGGGACAAATTCCAATTGAATATATATGTCTTTTTTGTGACAACTTTTATGGAAGGTATTCACATATTCCAAACAGGGTCAGATTATCTATCGTCATTTTGCAACATTCTGTCTCAATATTTATTCAATATAAGGTTAATAATAACTTAATAATATTTTTTTTAGAAATGCTGTGTCAATATCCAGAAATTGTTTAGTTTCAGGAAATAAAGAAGATGTTGCGCCATAGAATTCTTAACAAATCTAATAATTATTAACAGAAAAAAATATCTAATGTTAAAATTACGCAATGTAATTGAAGTAGACGAAAAAAATATGGTTTGCTTTGGAAATGTTTTTTTTAACGGATTTTATAATAAGGTTTTCTACTTTTTAATTAGATTCATGCTTGCTTAAATAATTCGTTTTGAAATTATGAATTACCATCTTGAAAAAAGACTTTCTCTTCAATTTATCCATATAAAAATTTAATATAATCTGATCATGATTTTATAATGACACCTGAAATCATCATTCTGTATTGTACTATTAGGTTGGTGCAAAAGTAATGTCGGTTTTTGACATATTTTTGCACCAACCTAATAGAATGTCGATCTTATATATAGGACATATCTTGATAGCTTTACGAAGGAAATGTACATACGTATTATAGACTGGTTTACGTAAATAGATCAACAGCATATACAATGATTTCGAAAAGAGAATATTTAAAACGGCGGGGATATATAGTTTACAACAAAGAAAAATATCCCAACAAAAGTAAAAGGTAATATATTAAAATATTTTCTCATTCGCAATTTATAAGATGTTTCATTATTCTCTTTGTCGCTGCGTCCTGAATTATTCTATTGAAAAGATGAATCTGATGGCAATATACATGTCTTTTTTCAAGACGGTAATTCATAATTTCAAAACGAATTATTTAAGCAAATATGAATCTAATTAAAAGGTAGAAAACCTTATAAAATCCGTTCAAAAATATTTCCAAAGCAAACCATATTTTTTTCGTCTCCTTCAATTACATTGCGAAATTTTAACATTCGATATTTTTTCTGTTAATAATTATTAGATTTGTTAAGAATTCTACGGCGCAACATCTTCTTTATTTCCTGAAACTAAACAATTTCTGGGTATTGACATAGCATTCCTAAAATATATGCGTGGAAACGTTAATAGATAAATTAGGCATCGTCCATTTACGAACCATTATTTTTTCAAGAAGGGAAAGCAAGCAATTTACGGAAGTAACGAAAGCTTTAGTATTTTTTCAAGTCTTTATCTAATCACAGATATTCTTGCCATTATCATAGGTAATTATTATGAGCAAAGCTTTCCGTTATTATTGGAAGGATACTGTTAACTGTTGTTAAATTTACATATAATGGAATTTCGCAGAAGTTGGATAAAAAGAAGACAATTGGAAAATATATTTCTTAGTCATTGCCGACGCGTTTCGTCAATCTGACTTTATCAAGGTAAGTTTAAAAGCGAAATGTTTTTAGTTACATTAAATACAGTATATAAAGGGAAGGCTCCTGTGTAAGCATTGATAAAGTCAGATTGAAGAAACATGTCGGCAATGACTCAAAAATATATTTTCCAACTGTCTTCTTTTTATCCATATAAAGGAATGTAAACATTTTATGTTACTGGAGTTGCTTCAAATTAATTTATTCCTCTAATGTAATACTTTAGAGAAACACACCCACGAACAGTTATGAACATATATACAGGGTGTCCAAATAGAGAATGTTACGCGATACATGCTACAGCGTGTTTGGCAAGAGCTGGACTGCTGATTTTACGCCTGTGATGTCACTAGTGGCGCGCATATTGAACATTTGTGAAACTTTCTGAAATCGCTTATAAAATTGGCATCATTTTGTATAACTTGTTCGAATTTTGATAAATAAATTTTTTTATTGTTCAAAATGAAACCTATTTAATTTCAGTTACCCCAGATATTCACATTTTAAATGATTTCCATTTTGTATATATTTATATAGTGGACTCTTCTGTCTATTTCGACATTTGAGTGACTATAATCTCATTGTGAAGCACCATTTTACCCACAAATATGATTTTATTGTAGTGGGGGGGAGACATTTGCATAAACAGCCACGCAGAAATAATATCAGAAGAATAGACCATTGCGGGCCATGAACTCCTCCAGACAGTTCACCTCGTGTTTTTCTTCGCCAAACATGTTGCCAAAGCTAAGGAACTCAATCAACTCTACTATTTAATCCATGGTTGCAGATAAGAATAAAGAGATTCATACCTTCAAACAACCGATTCTTGTTGAAAAGTTCATATTAATCGAGATGTAATATTTCCGTATTTCATATACATAATATCGATGTTAGAAACACACACACACACACACACACATATATATATATATATATATATATATATATATATATATATATATATATATATATTTGTTTAATACTTCAAATGTTATTTTTGTGTGTATAGTCGTGTTTGAAGAGAAGTTCCGATTTTGTTTTAAACAATGTGTGTTACGTCTAATCCTAAAAATGTGCTTTCCACTAAGTTTCGTACCAGCGACCTCTTGACAAATATATATATATATATATATATATATATATATATATATATATATATGGAGACAGAGAAAGCAAGAAAGAGAGTGAGCAAGCGAGAGAAAGTAAACATGGAATATCAAAACAGAAAACTACTTTTGTGTACGTTTTGTCTAAAGGGAAAACCAGACATGTTTTTACTTAACTCTAAACCCATTGTGCTTCCTTTCTTATACAACTTTACTATGACATTAAATAATCAAAATAGGCGTCGTTATATGGTTAAACCAACAAATGGGACATTACTCTTTCTCATCTACTTTTGTATCTTTCTGCTTGAAATTACGCCTTGTCAGTAATTTTACTTTCTCATACCTATTCCAGAGAAAGGTTTGCAAGAGATTATTAGTGACTTTTCTACATAGTGATCCCTTTATTAATTAGATTTTGTGGCAGAATTTCATAAATATTAATACTAATATTGATAGTATTATTTAAAAACCAGCAAACGTTATCATATATAATTCACATGATTTCCTGTATTATTTACATTATTCGGACTGTTATCCTCATCACTGTACACTCCGGCCTTATTCAGGTTATTGGAAGAGGCATGGCCGTGGAACTAGAACAGTATACCCCATTGGACGTAATAAAGGGCTCTGTTCGAAATTCCAATCACTTGAAGAATGACGGAGCGTACAACGACCGAAACTTTGATAATATTGAAATGAAAATGAGGATAACTGTCCGAATAATGTAATTAGTACATGAAATCATAATATCTTATCTCACATATATAGACAGATATTCACAAAATCGTTTTTGCCAAACTTACTTCTCTTGTAAGGAAATGGTAGCGACCTTGTTAGAATCAGTTTCGCCTAGCGCAGTGTTTCTTAATGTGGGCACTAGCGCCCCCTCGTGCGTCCGTTTATGTTGAAGAGGACACTGGCAATTTTTATTTCATTTGGGGGTGGGGGCGGTAAATATACTCAGGGAGCGTTGGATATTTAGTTATTTATTTATTCAATTTTGGCTACAAACGGAAATTTCTGAAAGGTAATGAGACCCCCCACCCCTGGGAAGCTACCACGCTTGTTTTCATTACTTTTCCAACTTCCTATATGGCTGAATGTGATTTCAACGCAGTTAGACAGCATCTAAGCAAGGGAACCGCCTGCAAATACAAAGCTAGGAGATCTACGATTATTTCTAAGCAGCATTGTACCTGGAGATATACTCTTAGCCACTAAGCACCAATGTCAACTATCGCATTGATAATATTGAGATAAGATATCAAGTAAAAGTTTCTTTTAGCATTTTAATCATTGGCATTTATAATGCAAATGAAAACAATATTAAAATTATTCTTGCATTAATACATAAGTGTTATGTTGCTATGAAAGATGTTGTTGTGCCCAAAGATGACGCTGGTTCAAGAATGTATCAACATACCGATTCTTGAATGGCACATAATGCACATGAAAATGGTTTTTGGAACGTAGACATAATTTATCCGCCATTACACCATGCGTTGTCTTCTATCCTCCATTGTATCGTTACGCTGCCCTTCGAGTCTCCCCTAATGTCTCATCAAACAGCTTGTTGCCAATTGTTCCCATTTAGCTGGTTTAATTGCTGTGACTTTTAAGTCGGATTCGTTTGGTTTGGCTTGGCTTGGTTTGTTTTAAGACGTATCAACCCCAATGGGTTATTTAATGCCAACAAGATTTTTTTTTACAAAAATGTATTGCTGCTAATAGTATTTTCTCCAAAAATATATTCCTGGTAAAAAAATTTTTCAAAAAATTATTGCTGGTATTAATCTTTTACAAAAATTTATTGCTGGTATAAACACCTATTTTTTACAGTTTCATAGTGTTTTGACCACAGTTTGGGGGCAACAATTTTCCCAGAGCAGGGATCCTAACAGGTCAGAATGAACCTGTAAACTCAAGCAACTAAGAGGTGGTTCCACACTTCTCAAAACCTTCTGATCAGAGGCCTTGCTGTCGGAGGTAGTTCATCGTCTTACCCAGGATGCGGATATAATCTATCGTCATACCCAGGACGAGAAGCCCCGTTCAAATCCACATAATGTTACATAATATTACATATATAATCATACGTGGAAGAAATATGCAGTTTGACGGTTAAAATCTGTGAAATTAGATTCGGTGAGCAGAGTTCCAATTCTGCTGAAGACAGTGTTCACTTCACGCTATTGATTTTGAAACTATTTCTTTATCATCCAGCTATAGTTGTAAATGCAGGGTGGACATGTCTTTGGTAACAATGCTTCGGGAATTACAACTTTGAATCCAAACCAGAAATGCAATTTCTTGAATGACTGCATACCAAAAGTTTCTTCCTTCCAGCTACCCTTGTAGTGAAACTGATACCCAATAGATATCGGCTTCCGAAATAAACGGCTGGCGGCGTTTTGGTGGAACTACCGACGTGGTACATGTAAATAATAAACTAAAATTGCCTCAAACTTTTCTTAGGATAACGTTACAGCCTTTGTAATAATAATAATAATAATAATAATAATAATAATAATAGAAACGATGGCAACATAAAACTCATAACGATGAATATTCAAACTGATGTAGACAAACCCCATATCCCTCAGTGGCCACGTAGTGCAGAGTTAAAAGTTGACACCGAAGGTTTTATTCTTACTGCACAGTACAAATGCTTGCTAACTGGAAATTACCAAACACACATACTGAAAAATTATGTTAGCCGAAATGCAGATTCTGTGATAAATATCCAGAAACAATTGACCATCTTGTATCAAGTTGCACCGTATTGATACCCACTGAATATAAAATCCAGTATGACAGAATGGACCAATATCTGCATTGAAAAATCTGCAACTCTTAGGCAAATAACCTGCCAAAAAAATGGTACGCCCGATACGGAGATAGGAGCTGTAAGAACTTTATGGAATGTTACAATACACGCAGACAGAAAAATCAAAGCTAATCTCCCAGGACATCGTGATCAACGAACGCCATAATTAAAATTAGCCTTTTTATTGTGATGACACTTCCTGCAGACTGTAAAGTATCTTTGAAGATCTTCAAAAACCTACAAAAATACAGGGACCTTGAAATCGGAATCTCTTAAATGTGGCACATGTTGACATCAAGAAATTCATTTGTAGTTGGAGCCCTCGAATTGATTGGAAAATGTTCTGATAGACTCATTGAAAGGATCTCTAGTAGTCAATTCCGGAAAAAGATATAAAACATTGTACTCACAAGTACAATCCACACCTTAGGAAGGATTTTATGTATATAGAATATGTTTGAGCGTATTTTTCTTCCTCAATTGCTCAGTACAAAATGTCCTGATGCCATTTCTGACCTTAGGTCTCTGGTTAGGACCTGGAAGAAATGAGTATATGCCAGAAGTCAAAAGCATAATAATAATAATAATAATAATAATAATAATAATAATAATAATAATAATAATAATAATAATATATTAGCACAGTGGCAGATCGACCACAATAGAGATTATAAAGTAATTATGTGAACTTGCCGATCGCTGAAGAACTATATACACTGGCTGGCAGCCATGGGTAGAAATTCCAGTTTGCACTGCTATTTAACTAGCTGGATGAAAAGTAATAGAGCTATACCCTTCTTAAGTGTATTTAGGTGAAAGTGAATATTACGGACCCGGTTGGAATTCGAACACTGTTCGCCGATTTATCTATCTGAAAATAGGGCTTACTTTGCTCTTAGCAAATGATTATGAAGGGAATTCTGAAACATTTAGTAAAAAAACAACATATTTGTTTATGTTTTTAAAGTAAATAACATTATTATCATGGTTCGATTTATTGAACTTAATATTTGTGTTGTCTACAATGGCGTTCACACAGTATTCTGTGGAGAAAGGAACATTTCAGAAACAAAATGACATACATACCAACAGTATCGATTGATTTCAACACATAATACACGATAAACGATATCATTCATTCCAACTGATTTTCCTCAGGAACTTTAAACTATACATGATTATTTTGTTCACAATAATTTGACATTTATATTGGGCTTGCGGAGTTAGCTAACAAAGAGAAATATGAATATGATGGTAAAATTTGTATTTAAAAATATATCTTTTGTATAGTCGTTTCTTCTTAAACACAATGAATACATTCTAAGCATTGAATAAAAGCGTACGCTCTCTCTCTCTCTCTCTCTCTCTCTCTCTCTCTATATATATATATATATATATATATATATATATATATATAATAAAAAGGCTTAAACACTAATATTCCATGGTCATAATTTATTCCCCTGGAATCGTAAATACGATCCAATTCATCAGACCTACAAATTCAAAAAGAAAACAGAAAAAACAACTCCTGAAATAAAAAATAGAATTTAAAGAGAGTGTAATATTAGAGCTAAAGAGAGGGGTAACAGCCGAGAGAAGGTGGGGATTCAAATTTAACAGACAGAACTTTTAGAGAGGGAAGTCAAAGGCGGTTTAAGTTTATACTTCGGCCACGTCTCCTGTATAGATTTGACTATTGAATACTGAGAGGAACGACCAAAATCCGTATACAGACAGCAAAGATGTGAATCCTCCCGTTAATTAAGAGACAAGATAGGGAATATAGATATCAAAGCAAGAGATGGGTTTAAAGAATATCCTAGCAATCATTTAGAAAGCTCAGCTCAGATGGCATGGACATGTCTGGCGCATGTATGACTTAAGAATCACGATCTGTTTTCGTCGGATGATGTTGCTTCTTTTCGCCTAAGGATCAATCTGCAAGAAACTCGGATACCAATTTGAACATGTCTCTTTGTACGCTTATTGCTCTATGGCAGATGATTCATACAGACCAGAAACATGTTTGGGCCGTGAAGTCAGCATTGCGGTGATACCACCATTGATTTCATAGTCATCACTGGAGATCAAGTGGACAAATTTTTTTTTTTATCGATTTCACCCCAAGCAAGGTCGTAAAGCCACTAAGACACAAGTGGTTACAGAGTGTGAAAGATTTAGAAACAGGCCATTTTACTAATGAGGGAGAAAAAATAATCAAAAGGACAGTAGATAGTGATTGTCATTGCATTTAATTTTTTTCAGATTATAGTTGGCTGGAATGAATGAAGCCGGAAGGGGGTTTAACAAGCGTGAAGTTCAAGGAAAGAAGCTTTTGCATAGAAGTTACAGTTACATCTAGCCAGCTCAACTGTTGATCTCAACGGCAGTTTACTACTGTGTTTAAATTCATAATGTCTAACTACCATTGCGAGGATGTCATCAGAACAGTTCACATGAAAGTATTTATAGAAAATATACGGAGGGGTGCAAACTTACTTTAGTTTTAGTTTGGTTTTAAGTCATTTTTTTTCGCAAATTTTGAAATTACGTGATATAGATGTGTAAACGTCTCCACGCATTACTTCTAAAGGAGGATACTGTCTCCATTTTTTTTCCTTAACTCCATTTTCAATATATATTGAACAGAATCTATTTGCGCTTTTGTTGGTCTGTCTAATTGTTTTATCCCGGTCTATTTGTGAGAGGCATTAAGAACTTTGTTATTTTTTACGTGTCTGTTTTTTTTTTTTTTTGTTTCTTCTCTTTTGTCTTCGTTTTCTTCTTTTCTTTTTTTCATTCCTTTTTGTGTGTGAGTGTTTTTCTTTTCTTTTTATCACTCGTTTTTTGTCTTGTATTTCATTTAGTTTTTTGTTTTTTTTTTACTTGATTTCTGTTTAATTGTTTGTTTTTTCGATTGTTTCTTGGTCTCTATTTCATTCGAAAAAAAAACATTGAAAAGCATCCTGACACTCATTGAGGCAGCTCAGCTGTGATGGCTATGACATCCCTGTCGTATGGATGACGTACGAAGATACAATAAAAAGGGACCATGTGAAGACCAACGGGAAGGACGGATTGAGAACATCATAGACGCTGTATAGGTAGGAATGTCCACCATGGCAAACAACGAAGAGATCAAGCTGTTTTAATAAGTGCCAGAAGAAGAACAATGTTTGCGTTTTGGAACCATTAACTAAATTTTACGAATTGCTTACAGGTAACTGAAATCATCAAAAATAAAACCAGATAAGAGATTCCATTTTTATAAGAACTTCAGTGTTAGCGTATTAAATACAAAATTGTTTTATTCCTTAAAGACGTTTCATAAAATTTCCAAACCATCTACGCAGGTAATTATCTGCTTGCACCTGTCCTTAAACCCCGAAATGATATATGAGAAAATACACACGCCAGCTGCAGAAATGTGATTTCTTTGTGCGAAAAATTATTTTTTTATCGTTAACTTAATAATGAAGTTTTGATATTTCTTTCATAAATAAACCACAAACAACTGGGGAAGAATATACCATCCTGACGCGAATTTTAAGACATCATTCTGTCTACTAAGATCAAAATTACCTATAGCAACCAGTTTTTCCCCTGCCCAGGAAGAAGGATTTACAGTTGCCCCTCGTTTATTGCGATTAATCAGCTCCAAACCCTACCCGATAAGTGAATTTCCGCAAACTAGGATAGTTTATTTATTAATCGAATATTTTCGTAGCGAGAGTATAGCAAACCTGTTTACGACCTTCTAAATACTGAATACTAAATAATTTCTCCAAATATCAATTTCTCGAAATATCAATTGCTCGAAAGGCAGATTGCTCGAAATCAATTGCTCGACAGTAAATTGCTCGAAAGTAAATTGCTCGAAAAATAATTTCTCGAAATATCAATCGCTCGAAAGGCAAATTGCTCGAAATCAATTGCTCGAAAAATAATTTCTCGAAATATCATTTGCTCGAAAGGCAGATTGCTCGAAATCAATTGCTCGACATTAAACTGCTGGACAGTAAATTGCTGGAAATCAATTGATCGACAGTAAATTGCTCGAAATCAATTGCTCGACAGTAAATTGCTCAAAATCAATTGATCGAAAAATAATTTCAAGAAATATTAATTGCTCGAAAGGGAAATTGCTCGAAATCAATTGCTCGACAGTAAATTGCTCGAAATATAATTTCTAGAAATATCAATTGCTCGAAAGGCAGATTGCTCGAAATCAATGGCTCGACAGTAATCTGCTCGACAGTAAATTGCTGGAAATCAATTGCTCGGCAGTAAATTGCTCGAAATCAATTGATTGAAAAATAATTTCAAGAAATATTAATCGCTGGAAATGCAAATTGCTCAAAATCAATTGTTCGACAATCAACTGCTCGAAAAATAATTTCTCAAAATATCAATTTCTCGAAATATCAATTGCTTGAAAGGCAGATTGCTCAAAACCTGTGTTTAAAAAAATAAAACTAAATTGTTTCTAATATTTACTATAAGATAAAATAATACAACTTCATTCTTGTTAACTGAACAGTTAAGATTGAAGAACGAGTACATTTATTCTAGACTTCGAGATCTCTGAAATTACTGAAATAGAAATAGAGAAAAATATAGGAAAAAAAAATCAGGACTGCTAAAGTTGAGTGTTGTGGCTCCTTTTATATCCAGCTCCGTTGACGTGTCGTGAGACGCCGCAGTTTACGTGGTCCTTCGAACTTCGAGATGACTTCGAGCAATCTGTCTTCCGAGAAATTATTTTTCGAGCTACTGATTTCAAGAAATTTACTGTCGAGCAATTGATTTTGAGCAATTTACCTAGATCCGCGTGAGGCGCTTAAGTGTAAGGCAGGGGTGTGTAATTGACTTAGAGAACATAGCGCGCGCTGTATTATTTTCAATGTCTCGATCATCTGAAGGATCGGCTGTGTGTCTGCTGCTGAGATCTGGGTTAATAACTTTTTCCCAACCCTGTAGTAGACTGCAGTCACCCCCGAAGCAGCGAGGAACTGCGATATGATTTTTTAATGAAAAGATCTGGAAAAAATAAACACGATATAGTGAAGCCGCGAAAATCGAAGCCCGAATAGGCAAGGGGCGACTGTATTGCCTATTCGCTCACCTATTCCTTCCTCTATCTACTATCGTGCTGACCCATCAAAAAGGAAATATCAGGGAGATTTGGGTTCATGCTTTTGGAAAAACTTAGAGATACATCTTGATATAATTAATAGAGCTCGAGAAAATAATCAGTTGCCTTGTTCTTTCCCACTCAGGCTGACACTTACGCTCATTTTCTCACTCCATTTATCAATCTATCGATCAACCTCCCCCTCTCTCTCTCTCTCTCTCTCTCTCTCTATATATATATATATATATATATATATATATAATAAAAATGTCGAATTAAAATTAAATCAATATATATATATATATATATATATATATATATATATATATATATATATTAATTGATTTCATTTTAATCCGACATTTTTATAATTCTATACTATATTATACTATATTCACCTTACCAAAGAAAATGTATTCCTCGCCAGGGACAGAACCTGTGTCCTCCTTTATAGGGGAACCTCCGTGGCACCAACCCCCTCTCAACGAAGTACGTTGCAGCAACCCACATACAGTTTTTTTATCTGATGATGTGATTTTCCTTTCGCCTAACGATCTACATGAAACACGGATACCAATTTGAACAGAGTCTGTTATTGCGCTGTAGTTGATCCGTCTTATTATTCTATCCCGGTCTATTTACGAGAGGCATTGGGAACTTTCTGTTATTATCTAAGTGTCTATATTTTTTACTTTCGTTTTAATTTTGTTTTTATATTTTCTCCATCTTTTTTATTTTTTCCCCCATTCGTTTCTTGCTTTCTATTTCATTTATTTTTCCATTTGTTTTTTCATGTGTCTCTTGTTTTCTATTTTCTTTTTTTTTAATTCATTTCTTGGTTTCTATTTCATTTAGGTTTTTTTTCATTTGTTTTCTGGTTCCTATTTCAGTTGTGTTTTTCCATTTGCTTATTGGTTTCTATTTCATTTGTCCTTATAAACTTCTGTTCGCTTGTTAGACTCAGTGTTAGTATATTTATAATAGTTTAGTTTCTTGTATAACTAACCTATGTATATATTATAATAGACTCTATCGACTATCTGGCAAGACACTACATTCTTTACATATTAATGAAGATGCATATCCCACATCGTTTACACTGCCCGGAGATTTATCCCAAACGAAATCAGCATTTGAAGATTGCATTTGGCATGTAATTCCGAGTACTGCAAACGGTGTGGTATATGCATATTCACACACAATACACACACACACACACACACACACATATATATATATATATATATCAAATACGTGATGCAGTTCAATTTATATTAAAATGAATCATTCATACAAAAAGTAAATTAGTATAGTTAATGATATAAAATGGTGAGATCACTTCGTTAGCTTGTGGATCGTGCAGTCGCAACGCTAAGGTTGAATTTTTGAAAATTTAAGTGAGTGCGTTTTATACGAATATGGCAATTTAAGTTTGTATCCACAAGTTTATATCCGTAATCAATAACCCATTTCGAAACAAAAAAAACAGTATTTCGATTTGCATTATTTTTTCGTCTGGGATGCTATTGGAATTCTACCAAAAATAAAATATTTTCCAGGCCTGAGGATGACCAGTGGAACCGTCGAAAGTTCTTGTATGGTTAACGAAGATGTAATACAGTTTATAAGTTTAAAAAACAAGGATCATAACATTCATCGAGTGATTAGTGGGTTAATGCATTTTTAAAATTTAGTTAGCGAAGGGATTTCGTCATTTTATATCATTAACTTTAATAATTTACTTTCTGTCTTTCTGTATGAATTATTTATTTTATATATATATATATATATATATATATATATTCATATACATGTATATACATATATATATGTTCATATGCATATATATATATATATATATATATATATATATATATATATATATATATATATATATATATATTCGTTTATATATCTATGTATATATAATGTTTTATAATACTTTTTTTTCTTTTGTCAATATTAACATTCTAATGTTAATATCTTGCTGGGTGCATATCTCCGTACTTTTATGCCAGGAAGATAAGTTTTATCTTCTTATTATATTTCCTTTTCTTAATAATGGCAACATTAGTACAAACCTGCTAGCCTTAAACGCGTAATCCTCAAGAAATACTCTATTCGATCTGTCTCTTTTTTTTATCGTAATATATATATATATATATATATGTGTGTGTGTGTGTGTGTGTGTGTATGTGTGTGTGAGTGTGTGTGTTTTGATTATTCCCCCGCCTTCGGCAGATGCTTCGTTAAACGGACTTCACCCGGTTGTACACTGGAGACCATTTGATCATTTTTCTTATGAATGTTTCTACAAGAGAATCGGCTTTTGATCGCAGATACAAAGGAAAAAAAGTGTTATTGCTTGCCTTGTATGTTGTTGCATTAAGAATAAATGCACTTCCCGGACTAGATGAAGAATCTAAAGATGCAGATGGAAAACAAAAAGAAAATGTAAACGAAAGCGTTTTAAAAATCTATGTAGAAGTACAGGAAGAAATTAAATTTCTTATTTCGCGACGGATATTTATCAACATGTTGATCTAAGTATGAAGAAAAAATGAAAAAAAAATGATGTTTTTTAATAAATGAAAAAAATGTTGATATATCTGAAGTAAACTTTCGTCAAATATTTTCCTAAATTAATAAAATGATGTTTTAATGCTAAAATGAATTATTTTTATTATGATTAAGAGTTTCTGTATTAGCTGAGTTGATATAAAATACTTTTTTTTTTCAAAAAAGTCTTGATGGACAATGTATGAAAAGAGTGATTCACTGTAATTGCTACTATTAATGCCATAATTAGTTTATGTAGATATGTTTTATGGTTGTGAAAATTTAATTGTCTACTGCGGGATTTATTTTTAATGACACGCACATCCTGCCAACTTCGGCAGAAATTCGTAATTTTATTCGCACGCTAACAAGCCGTCTGATCAAATAGACAGATGTTTAAGATCATTCGTTAAATGACACCATAAATAAATAAAATTCTTTTGTTTATGATTCATCCATCGCGTTCAAACGATAAACCAAATTACTCACTATTTACATTATTCGGACTATTGTCCTAATCTTTGTCGCCATATTCATTACAACGTTTCGGCCGTTGTACGCTCCGGCCTTCTTCAGGGGTTTGGAATGTCGGACTGAACTCTTTATTTCGCTCACTGGTGTAGACTGTTCTAGTTCCACGAGCCATGTTTAATGGATATCAGTTATCAGTTATCACCTGTTAATTCCGCTCTCAAAGTTCTCCAATGGCTTAACCGCGTATTGAACTCACACTCTTTGGGTCCTATCAGTGAATTTAACTAATGGCTTTATCCACTGTGCCATGTATCCTTGATGCCATCCGCGTATGAATTTCTGGGTATTATAAACCTGATGTCTTCAGAACTTATTTTTTACCAGTGCTCATATTGCAATTTTTGCTCTTATTGATGCTTTTACCAGAACTCATATTGCAATTTTTTGTTATTATAGCTTTTCTCTGGCATTCCTTAATACTGGTTCCCATACTGTATTCAATTCTATGCTTGGTCCTCTTAGGAGATTTTTGTGGCGTAGCATATGTGCTGATTCTTTAAGTTTACGAATTTTCCAATGTTTTTTTTTGTCTATGATCTCAACCTGATTCCACAGAGGGAGGTAATCTCCCTTTTCTCTACATATGTGGTCAGCCATGTCTGAAATAGTGTACATAATACCTCATCTTAGAAATATAGATAGATACCAAAGTACTCTCATTAGAATCTATTTACAGATTAGTGTCAGACTTCGAATAAATTAGTAGAAATGAATGCTTCGACGACCAATCAACTTGTGTTTAACCAGTGTATTTGTGCTCATAGTTCTTATTGTCATTGACATTGTTTTAATTTTATTGGTGGTGATCTCGCATGTTGACTTCCCCCGCTGTAATGTTGTCTTTTCTATAACAACCTTCATGATAATTTTTAGGATGTGCTTTTCACTATAGTGCCTAAACTTTTGGAATTTCTGGCGTCGAGTGCTTATCAATTTACACTTGAACTGGGTAGATGAAACCATTCTATGCTAACAGTTTCTTTTCTAGCACTTCTCGATTATGGAACTCCCTTCCAGTTTAATGCTTCCCCGCCAACTTTAATCGGCAAAAATTTAAATGCAATGCCAATCGCTATCTACTCTCCTGATTACTATTTTCTCTTTCCGCTCATTATTCATGTTTCTGTTCTTAAGTCTTAAGTCAGTAACCCCTTGTCTCTCAGATGCTTTTCTGCCTTAAATAAGGTAAAACCGATTTTTTTTTAAAAATCTGTGTCGACGTTTCTCCATAATTGTCAGCCTCTTTACTTCATTTTACATTAATTTCATTTTTTTTACAATGAGTTGCTTCCCTTTATTTACTTGTTTAGCATTTAGCAAACTTTAAAAGCTTTGTTGTTAGTTAATTTTGTATACCCTTATTTTGATGACAAAACAGTGAAATACGTTTAAGTGGGTGCAACGCTGTCATCAAGCATCTGTGTTTTCAGCTGAGTTGAGCTTCTCAGACTACAATGTCTAACATAAAGTAGTTGGAGCCCATGTTTATAAAGAAAAGTAACTCTAGTATGAAAAGATTGGAAATCAATTGCGTAAAATGCTAACAATGGAAAAAATTATGCTACTCTGATGAAAATCGACTTCAATATATTGAGAATAAACTAAGTTTTAAAAGACATGAAGGGGAAGCGAGTTTAATGTAGGGGATAAAGAGATTCGTTATAATCAATATTAACAAATACAATATCAAGAAAGAAAGAGAGAAAAATAAAAGAGTTTTGTGCCTGACACCTGATTATTAATCCGAGCGCGAGAAAGTTTGTTTTTCGACCAGAACCACTTCCCCGAAGCACAAGCAATGAAAAATATATCAGAACTTTTCTGCATACCTTTGGATATGAGATAATCATTTAAAAAATGACACATTAATTTCCTCTTCTCTAGTTTCTTCATTGTATCTACTAAGACCAGATTCTTTTTTCAACCGCTCACAAACCCCCGGACCCCAAAAATGTAAGGTCGATATTAATGGATTCTAGGTAGGAACATATAATTAAAACGGTAATAGTATAAACCTATAATTAATACCATAATTTTGAGAAATATATGATTAATATTTTAATTCACATTTTAGAAACTTGACTTGACAGAAGTTTCGACTTCAACAGCAGGCCTTTATACTCGGGACGCATTCCCGGAAGCTTCGACATGAATTATACAACTTAATTAAATTAATTGAAACAAAACGAAAAATTCCGTTATTATTTACTTATTTTTTCGTATTTTTCCAATGAAGCATGAACGAGTGCAGATGTAAGTAAGTCGTATGTCGATTCCACAAAGTCTGGCCACAGAATCTCGATTGGATTTAAATCAGGAGAGTTTCTGAGCAAGTCGATAATACTTTGATTTGCTCACCGGTAAGACTTGCCGTTGTGTTCGTGCAGCGTTACAATTTTCGTACGCTTCCTTGGAGTAACGTCCAGCGCAGACAATGGCCGTAGGACAACTAATCGACAGTCGAGACAATAGTGTCTGAGAGGGATGAAATCTGATGCAATCTCGGGTGACGTAATATTTTTCAAGGCCAAATAAATTTCATCATACACCCTGAAAAGAATATTCATATTACTGTACATCACTGCAAATGACCTAATCTGAGGAAAAATAGAAAACAATTTCACCCTGTCACTCCAATGGGTCTAAATCTGACCGTATGGTGAAAGAAAGAAAAGTAAAGTGGTTGTTTCAATTACTATGCACAAGAGTGTATATGCTCATACCCAGGAGTCAAAGAATGTCGATTTCAATGGTATACCATCACACTAGGTAACATTCAAGGAAGCTTCCATATAAATGTTATACCCAGGACACACTCACAAAAGCTTTGTCCTACCGGGGACACACTCATGTAAACTTTGTTTTCACTGGTATACCGTAATACATGGGGTACACTCATGGAAGCGTCTACTTCAATGGTATACTCTGATACCCGGAGTATAGTCTGAGAATTTTCGATTTTAATGGTATACCTTCCTAACCAGCACACACTCACGGAAGCTTTGACTTCAACGGTATACACTCAAAATATGGCAATGTAAGGCGATGTTATACATTCTTCTTTATATATATTTCTCTCCACCTGCTTCACTGGCTAAGACAATATAGCATATTTGGTTTACATTCTAAGCTTTGTTCCTTTCCCTTCTAATTTATTCTTCCTTCATCGTTCCCAGACGTCTTCACTATTTAATCGAAATCAATCTTTTGCTTTATTTTTCTTTGTCTTTCCCACGTTTTTTTTTTAATTAATTTATTTATTTATTGCTGTCTGCTTCATTTTAGTCACTATACTCTCTATTTACGACTTTTTTTTCATTCTCTTGCGGAAGTCAATCTCATTTTGAACTGATTCGTTTACGAGGCTATGTCGAGTAGTAATTTACAGAATACACAATCAAAGATTGTTCACTAATTCTGTTTCATGGCTGATGCCATTGCACTGGAAAAAACGCCAATTAGAAGCATAATCAAACATCAGTAGGTTTTTACCCCGGGACCCGATCTTTATCATCAATTTATTGCTCTGTCTCGGACCTACACACACAGTTCACAGAGTAGATTTAGTATCAACCGTGAAAGCCATAAAATATTTATATACCAAAACTCTTAGCAACCAAACTTCTATATAAAAACTTCTCAACAAAAATACAATAGATTTTGTTAATCTTTTCTTATAAATCTAAACTAAATCTTCTCTTTAAGAGGAGGTCTATGAAGGTGAATGCTCACTCTGCAAACCTTTTTGCCCTTTGACGAAACATCGCTAGCCTTTCGCTGCTTCATTGCTATTTTCATGACAGAAATTTTATACGAATTACATTCCTTTGTTTCATCTGTTCAGACATTTCCATCTGATCTGCTATGCCACATACAATGCGTTAACTGATGTAATGGAATAACCTGTCACCCCTATGATTAACTACACTATAGGTAGTAACTAACCCATGAGTATATGTAAGTCAACGGACTACAAAGCCTAGCTGCGACCTGTTCCAGCTAAACTGCTTCGGGCAGAGAAGAACGCGGACGAGGTTCCACCGAAGGGCAGAGTCTCGTTCGGGGAGGTAGACTGACCCTGAACCCGTTTATACTGGTTCAAAGGGGAATATTTTTGGCCGAGCCTACGGGCTCTGATATGTTACGTTAAACCGGACTTGTGCCACATGTAACCCTCGTGGGGGTAGCTAAATATACTAGCTGCGACTACTTCCAGCTAAAAAGTCGAACTCTCTCTGCCTCTGAGCAGAGAGGAACCTGGACGAAGCTCCACCGAAGGGCAGAGTCTCATTCGGGGAGGTCGACAGACCTGAATCCGTTTATACGGGTTCAAAAGGGAATGTTTTTGGTCAAGCCTGCGGGCTCGAAGAATCTACGTTAAACCGGTCTTGTACCACATGCAACCCTCGTTGTGGTGGCTAGCTGCGACCTTTTCCAGCTAAACAGTCGAACTCTCTGCCTTCGGGCGGAGAGGAACCCGGACTAGGCTCCGCCGAAGGGCAGAGTCTCATCCGTGGAGGGATACAGGCACGAACCTGTTTATGCGAGGTTTACGGAGAATTTTTGACCGAGTCTACGAGTTCGGATTGCCCCACATTAAATTCGGCCTTACACCACATCCTACCCCGTGAGGACATTAGTACATATTGCTAGCTGGGATCTGTTGAGTACAACTCAGACTTACGCAAGAACTACCAACCTTCCAATAGTAGCACTCACTACTGGATTGACTTGCGGTTACCTTGTTCATAACTGTAATCTTTATTCTTATTGTACTGATTTATTCCAACAAACCTTTACTTATTTTATCCTTTTTTTTTCAAGTATATATTCCTATTTACTACGTATTCCATTAGTAAAGAATATGTAACATTCAGAAAACTTTTTATCCAGATCAGTTAGATTGTAGAACTGACAACTGAGAGAATGCAACTCGATCACACAATCTTCAAGTCTAGGGTCTATTATCTATCCTAAATATATTCACAATACGGAATTTTTATTCCTTCCTTGGACGCCATTAAAATAATTTCATTTAATTAGTAACCCTCTACCTTGAGTGGCTCTTGGGTTTGAGTATCTTTTTCTGAAAATGTTAAATTAAAAACCTAAATGTATGGTCATGAACAAATAACATCAATATATTTTAATTCTCGTTTTCTCTTTGCAGTCTTTTCTTTATTGTTTTGCTCGTTGAATGAAAATGAATAAATTATTGCAGCAAAAATGATACAATTTTTGAACGATGCTAAGAAAACAAAAACAGAATTGTAATTTTGAATAACTAATCATGTATAGTATCCCAATATTTGATTCTGAGGAAAAAAAATATTTGTGCGAGTGTATATAAAATATACCGATATGCAATTCGTTTTATCTGTCTTATATTCACGTTAGTTATACTGTGTTCAGTTAATTTATCCATGATAGCTAAATGCATATATTATACACGTCTATAATTTGCCCCAAATTTTCGGCATAATTTTCTCCGTAGGTTGTCTCAAAGAATTTTTGCATAATTACATTCTCTTAATGGTGAATCGATTTAAACTCATACTTTCAAACGTTGTAGGAAATATCTAAGTTGCACAGATAGCAAAATGTTTTCCCGATTTATTCTTAATCATTTTACCCAAAACAAAGCAACTAAGATGTAAAGTGATACTGAGTGTGAAAGAATATGAGAAAAAGAAAAAATATTATTAATGAAAGAGAACAATAAAAGTAGAGGAATTAAAAAGACAAAAGATAAGGATTGATGTTGCCTGTAATTTTTGAAGATCAAGGTTGACTAGAAAGCAATAAGCCTAAGAGATTTCCACAAGAGAGAGAAGAAAGTATTAGCATAGAAGTTACGATTACATCTGCCGTTTCAATTGTAAAATGATGAAACCTAACTACCAATCTAGTACTGAGATTAGATTCATAAATTTGATGTACCAAAAGTTAAAGTTTATCGGAATAATTACCATGAAAATATGTATAGAGAATGCGCAATGGAAGTTAATTTAGAGCGGTGAGAAAGTGCTTGACACCGAGATGCCATGAAAGGTCTGATAACATTGCACATTCTTCTGTGTTTATCTAAAATCTCTAAATACAGTGCAGAAGCACCAGACGATGTGTGACAGAAATATCCATTACATGGATGAATGGTAGATTTATAAATGTGTAAAATAGGTTCTGGTGAGAAAAATTGTTTAACATTAGACCTAGCAATGGATTCAATATTATATTTCCACGGCATGTCGCTGGAAAATGTTAACGCGAAAAGCCGCATTGAATCACTTCGCTGGAGGTTCGCATCAGCCATACTCATCGAAATCAAAAAAAAATATTTGATACGATTAAAAGAGAATAGTTTCATTTTCAAGACGTAAACATTAACAAGCCATTTCTTGCCCCAGTTAACAAAAGAGCGTAGGTTATTGTTTAGAACTCGTTTATTTTCAGTATTTTCTGAATAGCAAACAAAAGACTTTAATTAAAATGTTATTTTTTCGTTTTTTTTTTTTTTTTTTTCGTTTTTTTTGTTTGTTTTTTTTTTTGATAATTAAGATTTCTATGTTACCAAAAGAATAATAATGAGAAATGCACTTATACAGAATGCCCCATATATTTAAGAACATCCATTTAGCAGCTGAAGGGTTAAAATATAATAAAATATGTTCGAGGCGACGCCGCCAGGGATTACCTCTCCTTCGTTTGGGGCTGAGGCATTTTTCGTCTCCTGAATAGTCTACAAAAAAGAAACGCTCAGAGGGCCTTTCTGTGGTTACTAAATCCAGCTGATGACGGGTCACATTGTGCAGGAATGAGCGTGCGGATAAATATCTATTCATTTTGTGACCGTAGCGTTAAAATATAATACAATGTGTTTCAGCCTTGTTACCGTCACCCAGTCAATATTCCCTCTTCGTTACTAACACGCAATTTCGGGAAGTGCTTGAGCATATTTCTGTCCCCAGTCCGGGCTACAATCCCAAGTTCACATGCGCATGGACTCCTATCCAACACGCCATTGTGTTACTTTCTACTTGCATGGACGTGAAGATAAATCCTAGTGCAGTGATCAGGGTAAAGATAGAAGGAATCCCGCTGCATACACCGAACATTTTCCAGCCTCTTTCTGATTGATTGGCAGCATTAACATGTAAGCTTCCAATCTAACGTAGAAAAGGAACAGGGACACCCTACACGTTGCTGTATCTTCGAACTTTAACGACACCAGATTTTACTATTAACTTTGAGCACGTTTCTATCGAACATTGACAGCGTGTATTCCAATCTGTGCTGTCTCGGCTTAAAGTCCTCTTCAAGAGTCGTAATGTTTATTCACTAGAATCCAATTGTATATCAATCTCAGAAAACGGCTGTATAGTGATTTTTCAAGCGTAGCTTAGATGTGGCACTAGGCCGAAAGTAGGGGACACTGAATGATGATCGAAGTCAGAACTCAGTCGTAATTGTTCTAGTGAGACAAGCTTGCTAACCATTACACTGCCTCGAGGTGCCCTCAGAAAACGGTTGTATATAGCTGATAGTTTAGACATTTCTAAACAAGATGGAAACCATACGTGATATTCATATGAGTTTCTAGATCTGACAAGGGCATTAAATCATTTGCGAAAAGACGTTCCTGATTAGAAAATTAAAAACAGAAGTTTAATTTTCTCTTTCTTTTTTTTTTTTTTTTTAGCAAATCACCCAAACAAGGGGGGAGTGCCACAAGCACGCAAGGGATTTCACAGAGTGAAAGTAAGAGTAAAAAAGAGTGTTTTGGAAAAGGATAAAGAGGACAGGAATCAAAATCAAGGCATCAGAAAATGTCGATTGACACTACATTTGAATATTTGATTACAGCTATCAGGGAGGCAAGTGATAGAAAGGGCGTTCCACTGACGGGTGGTTGAAGATAAAACACGTTTGGAGTAAAAGAGATGGTTACATTTAGCCGTTTCGATAGTCGAAGGGGAGGAAATTTGATGCCACTCTAGTAGCCCGCTTAAATTCATGCAGTTTGGAAACCAGTGTAAGTAGTTCATCAGAGCAGTTGACATGAAAATGCTTGTAGAAAAAACAGAGGGAAGCCACAACTCGTTTGTGAGATAGAGACTGTAGACCAGATGCCAGATCAGGGCCAATCACGTTGCATATCCGTCTCTGGATTTTGTCGAGGACCTCGAGTTGAACAGTGGGGTCACCAGGCTATATTTGGCAGCAGTACTCCATGCTAGGACGAATGGTTGATTTGTAGATTCGAATAAAACATTTATCAATCAATTGCATAGTCTCTATTGTTCATAACATCTATCACCCATCGCTCTACAAGCTTATTGATGCCATTTTCTTAGTGTTGTGGATTCCGAGATGAAATTCGGTCTCCAATGAATGACAAACGCAGGAATGAAATATAACAAATAAATGTATTTACACAATAATAGAATTGGTAATACGGTTAGTAGATCCAGAAACGTAGTTAGTAGCAATAATAATATATATACACAGTCTGGTAAATCCAGTCTCGAAGTAAGAGTGTACGTGCTTGTAACTGACTTCTACAAGCGTATTTACCTCACACTATTACTCTACCTCCAACTCAATCACAATCACTGTCTCACTTTACTCTGACAAACTCTGGGTATTTAACGGCAGCAGCCCAAGTACACACTGGACGAGTCCACTTGTATGAAAAAGTGGTGGAGCCCATAACACTTAG
This sequence comes from Acanthosepion lycidas, assembly GCA_963932145.1. Taxonomy (NCBI): domain Eukaryota; kingdom Metazoa; phylum Mollusca; class Cephalopoda; order Sepiida; family Sepiidae; genus Acanthosepion; species Acanthosepion lycidas. The sequence continues at coordinate 127,286,691 of OZ010573.1, forward strand.
AAACTTACTTTTGCTGGAAGACTGTTGAGAGATAGTTTTCGACTGACTGTACAGAGTCATTTTTTTTCTTATTTAAATTCATCTATAGACACCGGAAAAAAACGAAACGCTGAAGGTCTTCTCGAGGTCTTGAGAATACTGTTGCTACAGGAGGGTTTTCCTTTTGGACTTTCTAAACTTCTGCAAGGTTACTTCTGGTACATCCGGTCTGGCATCCTCGTGGGAAAAATAACACCACTTTTTTTTTTACACAGACTAGCAGTTCTCAGGAAATGCTATTAATGGAATTTCCTTCTTGTGAATGGGATACGGAGGACATATGGGCTATTCGACTCTGTGAACATAGAATGGCGAGTTTTAGCTGTAAAGACCTGAACTGGTGGAACTAAGGTTCGGTGATCATCTGAACATTTGCCATATAAACAGTCATAGAGTAGTCATAGGCTTGTAATGTATGTGCGGGTCAGTGGTTGTATGGAGGAAAAGTAATCCTCCGTAAACTGTGTAAAAGATTTTGATCTCTGAAAGAGCGGATTTAGTAGCTGCATCCTAGATATGGTAGCTTTGGTCTAATTTGACCCCTGTAAGGCTAAATCATGAGAACAGAAATCAGGTACCTTTTGGAGCTGTAAGAGGAGCTAGCATTTTGTCTCGCATCTTTATTGATGAATAATATATGTGTTCCACTAGAGATTTGAAGTGAACATGAGTCCAATAGACGTTCAAGGAATGGAACTTCATTATGAATGCAACCGTCCATTGTGTCAGGAGAAAATTCTGACCCCATACGATGACGCAAAACTGTAGAAACCTTTCTCAAACACATAGCAAGCACTTAGGAATTTTAAAAAAAAATCATTGTCTCAAAACCTAGATGTTATCTACACGCGAATATTAAGAAGATTGATAAATATCAAGTGGCAACAATATAACGAAGAAATTAATAACTATATACGGTCCTATTAAATATTATGAAGCAATCCGTGAAAGGTAATATGATTGAATGGTCATTGTTTCAGAAGGAAGAAGGAATTGGATATCAGATTAAAATATGCGATTCAATTATGAGAAAATATCTAGTGTTAGACCAGCAAGAACCAGCAACAATAAACTCATAGATGACACCGTAATTAGAAAGGAAGAAATGATTAGAATTATTGATGACAAAGATGGTTGGAAAGACATGATCAATAGTTCTCGTTTGATGATGAACATATAGATAGATAGATAGATAGATAGATAGACAGACAGCCAGACAGCCAGATAAATAAATAGACAGATAAACATATAGACAGCCAGATAGATAAATAGATAGACAGAAGATAGATAGATAGATAGATAGATAGATAGATAGATAGATAGACATAAAACAGATAGAGAGATAGATAGATAGATAGATAGATAAACACACAGACAGACAAATAGATAGATAGATAGATAGATAGATATTAGGTTGGTGCACAAATAATATCGTTTTTTGACGTATTTTTAACGTATTTTTAACGTCAAAAAACGATATTATTTTTGCACCAACCTGATAGATAGATAGATAGATAGATAGTGCGTGAAGGAGAGACTGAAAAAATAGACAGTGTTAGACAAACAAAACCCCAAGAAAATTATCTCGGTTTGGAAAATCTAAAAAATAAATCGCTGGCGAACTTTCTAAAATAAAATAGTTTAGTACAACATTTTTAGCTCAATAAACAAGAAAGAACTCAATACAAATTCAGCACTGTCATGTGAATATTCATGGTAAAGCCACATGACATGGACATGATATTTAGAGAAACCTTTGCTTGACGTTAATCAAATTTTTCCGGTATAACCGTACGTCAGTTGCATCCGTTGAAGAAATCCCTTAGACTCAGATAAAAAATAATAATAATTGGAATATACAGTACATGACGTAAATTTATGTTGCCAATCTGAATAAACTTTTGCAGCGTCCAATCGATTAAAAATTTAAAATTCATTGTGAACTTTATCCGTACAGAATTACGCTACCTGCTTACATAACCTCTGCAAATAGATTCTTCCAAGATGAATATGCAGCAGGACTGATAACTTTTTTTAAAAAACATTTTCAACCATATCTTGTATTTCGACATTATCAAATCTACAACTAGGATCTGTGTACAGCCGCTCCCTAAACCCTTATACAAACAGCAATTAACTGAAAGAACTGTCTTATTATTCGACAAACGATAAACGTTTTAACATTGTTTTTTTTTCTATATTATAAAATATAAGATATGAAAGAGTGTATATTTTAATAAATAATAATGTGTGCATAGTGATTGATTATGATGCATGTAATATCGTGTCACTTACATCGCAGTGAATGCTCGACAATCTCATTAAAGATAAAGAAATCAACAGAAATGTGATTCTACAGAAGGCCGCTGGAAATAACAAGTGACTGAAAAGCGCGAGGAACGATAAAGTTTTATAGAAAAAGGGAAACAACACTTATCGGTCATATCAGAAAGAGACATTTGCCATTTCTAAGGACATAGTGAGGATAGGCAGCTTGGAAAATATGACATTTACAGGATAGGTTGAAGACTCGGTAAAAACAGTGCCTGATTCACCTAACTGGGCTGTGAAAATGGTTAGAACTGGAATTAAGGAAAAGACCAAAAAGACAAAGACGAAAAAGAATCGGGACAATTATTTTCTATGGCGTATATTGTATAATTTTTCTATGGCGTATATTGTATAATTTTTCATGCAAAAATCTTCAAATTAATAGTCTTCTTCCCATATGCAAATGTCAGTGTAATACTAAAAGTGCTTCAGTTCATTTTATGTAATATTATTTTCTTTTCTTTTTTTATTGCTGCTTACCCAGTACAAGGCCTAAGAGCCACTCAAAGTCGGGGGTTACTGTATGTCGTTGTATGTGCGTAAGGAAGGACAAGAAGTGAAGATCACCGAACTATGCAGGAAAGATAATGTTTAATTCCAACAATGAAGAAGTCATGATTGCAGTGATCGGACGAAGAAGAGAATGAATAGACTTTAAAAAGAACCGGAAACCCAATCCTAAACCAAAAATAAAGAAGTAACCGCAACCATGATTAGGAAGAAGCGTGAACCGGGCAATATTTTTTAAAAAAGCATATTAAAGATAATCATAATGTTTTTTAAATAATTGGGGCGTCACTTCAGAAAAAACTATATGTATCCGAATATTGTCTGTCATTAAGATCATTTCAAAAATGGAAAAAAGGGCAAACAGTGCAAACTTTCATATATATATATATATATATATATATATATATGAGAATTCCACATATACCACACATATTTAAAGCTATTCCTCCGAAACTCAAAAAGTAGCACATGCGTTAATCGGAGAAAATACCTTGTACATTACGTCTCTAAAACAAAACACGTAGAAATATCTTTGCCTTCGATCGAAATGGCAACCTCCAGAAGAGGCAGTCATTGTGCCTTCTTGGATTCAACTTTTCCGCTGACATAAAGTGGAAAGATTATATTGTATCAATCTCTAGATTTGCTCCTAGACAACTCTTGTGACATACACTTCATCCCCACAGAATTCATCTTGTAAATTTATAAATCTACCATTTCTCGTCAGAATTCATACAGCGCGATTATAGATCTATCATAATTCCGTGCAATGAATACTGCTGCAATATCTGGTTTGGTGTCCCTGCTATATATCTCAAGATTCATGACAAAATTGAATGAAAGGCCTGTAATTCTATGAGTCCTGAAATATCATCTTAGCTTCAGTCACTTTTCTACATCAATAACGTGGCTTCCCTATGCTCTCCTCGACCGCATCCATTTAAGCTTACCACTACATTGGCAAATACATTTCATCATTTTACTATATATATATATATATATATATATATATATATATATATATATATATATATATATATATATTACGGCATCAATCTTTTACATGTTATTTTAAGCCTGAATAGATTTTTACATTGTATGAATTTTTGGAGGTAAAGATTTACTGATACAAGTCCTGATAATTAACTCAGGTGTAAACAAACCTTTATCTGTGGTATTTGCGCGTAAGGGAATATCGTCTATATCCTGAAATGAGTCAGCATATAACATAGTATTTATTCTGAATAATCTCTTTTCTTGTCAATGCGTTTAATCCAGTGGTGAATATTTATTATTTCCTCTTTATTTATCCCAGAAATTTCAAGTGGGATTTTAAATTCCTTTATTGTAAAAGTACATGTCAATTTTGTCGCCATTTTGTTTCTTAGAATCGCATTGTTTGCATAATCTCATGGTATTCTCATTGCCTGATGTAGAATCACATCTCCTTGCCTTTTCTTCATCTGTGATTAAATTGTCAAGTGTTCGCGTCAAAATAAGAGGAATAATATTACATAGCAGTTCAATATTCTTTTCTTTATTTTAAAAGATTTTTTCTGTTTCTTTATAGTTTAATTTTTGTATGGCATTAACATCCAAAGACTGATATGCAATGTGGTTGGCTCTGATAATATCCCTTGCCGCCTCTCGGTCAGTAAATGCGGCATTGCCTGTTGTCAACCTGAGCGTTGAGGGTAAACGGTGTTCGGCGCTCGTCGACACTGGATGTTCCGGATCGATCGTCAGCGGAGATCGATGCGTGACATGGAGCAATCAACAAATCGAGATTCGGACGATTGACGGGTCTGTTGTGGTGTCGGGACTGTGTCAATCCTCGGAGGGGATCATGCCACGGTCAACGTTTTGGTGGCACGGCGGAGGCCCCTCGGCTACGACCTGCTACTTCGGATCAATGTGATCCGAGGGTTAGGAGGCATGATAATCACGCCAGCCGAAAATGTGGGACTGGGTAAAGGAACGAAGGTGTATGCTGCCCTTTGCATTAGTGAGCCGGATTTCGACGTCTCCTTCAAATCCGACGAGATGGTGTGGACAGCCAGGTGGAAATGGGCCCCAAAAGACCCACCAATTCAGCTTCACAAGGTCGCAGAGTACAAAGTTCCCGACAGCATCAGAGGAAAATACGAGAAAGAACTTCAACAGTGGATTGTGAACGGCTGGTTGATTCCGTGCTCCCAGGAAAGACTGGGACCCAAAGGGTTTGATTCCCTTGATGGCAGTCGTGCAGGAGCAGAAACAGAAGGTACGTCCGGTACTCGATTACTGCGAATTGAACGGTGTGGATGCTTTTACTGCCGATGCAGAAGTGTGCGCACAGATGCTGAGGGCGTGGCGGCGGCAGGGAGTCAATGTGTCGCTTCTGGGTCTGCGAAACGCATATCTTCAGATTCACATCGACGAAGCGCTGTGGCCATTTCAAACGGTTATTTTCAAAGTTCAGGGTGGCAGTTGCATTCGTCAAGCGCCTGGCAACCGCAGCAACCAATGGATGGGATGATAAAATCAAAGATCACTCTCTCTGTCGCATACTAGCAGAGATGCTAAGTAAAGTACGGAAACTGGATCCCGTTGGAAGAGACTGGTGCATGGGTGGTGACGAGATCACAGTCTGGGTGGATGCGAGTTCCGTGGCGACAGAAGTGGCATTGGAAGCGAACGGAAATGTCATCAAAGATGCGTGTTGGCTGCGTACCTGAACTCGATGCGGCGGTTAAAGGAGTCAATCTAGCCCTCCAGTGGGAGGCGACAACATTGCACTTGGTTACTGATTCGGCGTGGGTGCACCGGTGGATTTCCTTGACCGGGAAGGTACGGGTGAACACAAGGGCGGCTGGCAAGATGCTGGTTAGGCGACGGCTGGGCATTATGCGATCGCTGGTGGGAGAATATGGATTGACCATAGATGTGACACTAGTACAGTTCTGTCAGAACCGTCGGATCGCCTCACCACAATAGTGAGAATTTTCTAACACTTATTGATTGCGGTCCCTCTAGGTTTGCGGCATGGCGGCCGCTGCGCCGACAAGATGCGAGCATCGTCATTCAACTGTTGGAGAATGTTTTCCTGGAGCGATGCCCACCTATGGAAACACTGACCAACAACGATACTGCATTCACCAGTGAAAACTTTAAAATTATTTCGCACAATTGGGACGTGCATCTGCGGTTTCGATGTGCCTACTCGCTGAGTGGAAACGGCATCGTAGAGCGAAAGTACAGAACCGTCAAGACCATCGCAGCCAGGAAGGGCTGTACAGTATCGGAGGCATATAATGGTATAATGTCGCACCGAAAGATAACACTTCACCGTCCACAGCGCCGGCTGATGCACTGCACAAGTATCATGTCCGAGTGAAAGGCATTGAAGCCATGCAGCTGCCTGAACTAGAAGTGACCGGAGGGAGATTGAAAAAAGATGTTGCTTGGGTCAAAAACCCACGCGGCAAGTGTACGACAAAATACGGCACTGGACGGTTTACGGAGGTGATTAGCCCGCAATCTGTGAGAGTTGATGTGGTGCCTCGTCACATTAAAAACTTGCGAGCGGTGATGCAACCGCTACCGTTACTGAGCGATGAAAGCGATTCCGAGTCTGAGAGTAGTGAGCGTTCGATCTGCTTAGAGTTAGACCTGCTGGGCAGTGATTCCGATATAAGCAGCCTCCCGGCGGACACAATGTTTACCGACACACAGACGAGAGCACGTATGAGGATGAAGCTTGTGTTGTCCCCCTTCGGAGGGGAACTCAACGGCGATGATCATCACCTCCTTGCCCTGTTTGTGATCATGAGATCAGTGGGGGGGAGTGGGGGGAAAATTGTGAAAACGGATTACCTCGGAAACGCCCACGAATCTGTGCGTCGTGCAAACGCCGGCTACTCAACGGTTAAAGAACCAAAATGGCAGCGGCCATGTTTTATGCCAGGCGGTCTCGGATAGTTAACGCGAAATCTCGTTGTCTCGTCATTCGCATACAAATTATGGTCGGTCCTCGCCCTATATAAAGCAAGCGTGTTTTTTTTTGTTTTTGTTTTTTTGTTTTTTCTGACGACTTTTTTTTTTTGCTCGTGGGAAGGTTGGACGTGTGACACTATTTTGTCATTTTCTACTTTGTTGGACTTTTACGATGGGCTGTCGTTTGATCTGCGATTTGGCTACAAGTGTTGCGGTCGAGAAATAGAAGAGATCTATTGCAGTTGCTAATATCAGTTGACAGTCTTTTCTTTACTACAACAGTTTACTATAAAAAATATACTTTCATAGTGGAGGTGGTCATTATTTGCCCATAGCTGGGGCCCTAACAGATGCTACCACCCCGGATCAAGGTGAATCTGGAAAAAGATCGTTTCACGCTCCTCTAACCTCCAAGGTCCGAATGAGAACCTTAGCTGCCGGATGTAGTTTATCGTCATCCCGAGGACTATAACAAAATTGTAATCAGAAAATAAACGGATATGCATTTTCTGACAATACCTATCTGTTAAACTCATATAAGCCTTGACAAGAGTCCAGGTAAAAACATTACTATCAATTCCAAAGTTCCTTTCAAGAGCTAAGTTCGCTTCTGAGTAAAATGTTGTCTGTCTGGCCTCTCTTGATAACTCCCACAAAAACAAAATAATATAAATAATCATTTGTACTGAATTGCTAATTGCTAAGATTGATGCACTTCACGAGCTTAACGGATCCGGTTTGAATTCGAAACTTTCCTTCACCTAGACTGGATGCCACCTAAGGATGAACAGCATAGTTCTCCCTGCTATTTAAGTTCCACCTAAAAATCAATGACTTTTCCAAGTGTTTTAGTAAACAATGAACAAAACAACAGCTTCATTTATTCTGCTCCAATTACCGTTACTGCATATTTACAAGAGTATAGTCATATCTTCTGTATACCGCGTCCCAATCGGAAGAAGGCGATCTTGGATCTCCACAATGTCCACTTATTTTTAGATCTTAATAAACTTTGTCTTCTTGCTATCTCTCCTAATGCATGTTCTTCTAAGTTCGTTAGGTCGGTTATACACTGGATTCATCTTGCCCTTTAGTCTTCAATATATCCTTTGTGTTAAATTTATGTGTACAATGAATTTTAACTCTCTCTTTCGGATTCTAAGAATAAGCATCCATTTTGTTTCTACTTTTTTCTGAAATTTTCGCTATAAGTATGTCAATAGTATCCACATTATCCACCCTATGGAATTACATTTCTGCTGCCTCTAGTCTCTTCGGCATCTGAGAAGAGATTATCCAGCATTCACTGCTATATAGAAGGAGGAATATTACACAACAGTTCAATACCGTTCTATTTGTTTCTAACCAAATTTTCCTGTTTCTTAATCATTTGCTTAGCTTTTGAGAAGCGTTTTTCGCTATCTAAATACACTTTTCAATTGCGAGCTTATATTCCCCGTTCACTATTAAAACGCTTCCTAGATATTAAAATTTTTGTACTTGCTTGTTTTGTTTTATCACAAATTTGCAATTCGCTTGTTGGGCTGTTACTTTTACTGGCAACCATATACTCCTACAATTGATGTTTAGTGTTTTTTCTCGCTTTCTCTAATACATTCAGTTGGTTACTCATGTCTATTAATATATTCAAATTATTTACCAAGTGTTGAGTAATTTAAGAGGATAAAGATAATTAGGACTGTTTCCAATTTAACAACTTAATGGATATTAATGAAGAGTCGTCTTGAACCAACATCAGTATGCATGAAGCACTTGCCTTCTACAATGCCGTAACATTGACTGCTTGATACTATAGCTTCTGCCAGCAGTTTGAACGCCGATAAATACAAGGATTTAGAATATCAAATTTAAAAATAAATATAACAATTATACTTCCTTGAAAGGCAGAAGTAACCCATTCTTACTAGGATCCTGATTTGAATATGAGTCATGTTTAAGCATTCTAAATATAAAATTCGTCACATAGTTTGGAGCTGCTGAATTAAATGTTGCATATATTTAGTTATCGTAAGCCTTCAGCGTTTGAGTTTACTTACCTTATCATTTAGAACGTAGCCATATTAAAATACTCCACCATCACATTTCCTCCATCTGACGTGCTAAACCAATTTAATCACCCACCTCTATTTCACTCTTCCTCTTTCACTTTGTCTCAATCTTTCTCTCTCTCACACACACACACAACACGTATATATATATATATATATATATATATATATATATATATATATGGATAAATGGTTGAATTTATTGGCCATTTATTTATATCCATGCACGCACAGAAACTCAAACCCATATATATATATATATATATATATATATATATATATATATATATATATATAGATATAGATATAGATAGATAGATAGATATGCAAGAGTATAGTTCTACAAAAAGTAATTATATGGATATTCGTCAGAACATCCTATAAGTGTCATCGTATCAATGAATTTCCTATCAACATTTCTTGCCATAATTATAGCTATTAATCTACAGTATATATATATATATATATATATATATATATATATATATATATATATATATATATATATATATTAGAGCTATTAATCTACAGTATATATATATATATATATATATATATATATATATATATATATATATATATATGTGTGGGAATTATTCTCAG
>OZ010573.1:127301217-127321217 GCA_963932145.1 Acanthosepion lycidas
AAAAGGCTTGGGGCCATCAATAATTAACAATCTATCTATGCGGAAGGAGGGGAGAGCGAGGTTGGGCTGAGGGACACACTGCCACACTAGTAAACAACACTTGGAATCCCAGAGGATAGCATATGACAGACATACGGATTAAGACAAAGCCAATGGTTTTATCTAAAACTATACGTTATCAGGTTTGGGGGTCCATCAATAATTAACAATCTATCTATTTCTTCAAATATAGTTGAAAGGCCGTGAACGCGTTGATCAAAACACCTGCAGACACACACGCACACACACACACACACACATATATATATATATATATGTGTATATATATATATATATATATGTATATGTGTGTGTGTATATATATATATATATATATATATATATATATATATATATATATATATATATATATATAACAAGCTGCTTAGCTAATGAAGTCCTAAAGAAAGAATGTCAGTCCGAATTTATGTAACCACTAAAGATAATGCGTATAGTAATAAGAAATAATTTCAGATAAAAATATATTCAATATATATATATATATATATATATATATATATATATATATATATATATATATATATATATATATATATATTATATGCGCGGTACTTCTTGGAAAGCGGTCATTATCAGTGATAGAGCTAACATATTTAGTTGGATTGATGTGAGTTCTGACCCTGGGTTTCACACTGTTTGCGATCATCAGACAAAATGATGGTAGTTTCAACTAGAAAATAATTGATGGTGTTATGATGTCAGTGGTTTCTTTTTCATGTTTATAGGGTCAATGGTAGTTTATGTAGTAGTGTTGTTTGGTATTTTTTATCCGTTTAACAAATTCTGAAAACAGGTATTTCTTTTGTCTGCAGTTAGAAATTATTTCTCATCTTATGTTTAGTTAATCCTTTTGTTAGGTATAAGAAATTATTGATCACTTTTCGTATAGGCAAAGTAGGCATTTCTTTGTAATGTTGTTGTTGGCAGGTGCTTTTTTCAATATTTTCCAGCTTATTTTTGGTGTAATATTTCTGTCATTTAGATGCCATATGTATGTGGATAGTGTAGTGCTGTTTGAGTATTTTGTGTTGGAGAATGAAAGGTCATGGTGATTTTTTTTCTTTTCTTGAATGGTCCTTCAGTGGCACTGATGTAGTATATTGTGTTGTTGTTTGCACTTACCTTGGATTTATATATTATATTCGTTTGTTGGCAATTTCCTTGGAGTGGACATCTTTTATTTCTGCAGTTGCATTGAGGTTCATTGATTGCATTATTGCAGGTTGTTACGTTTTTGTTGTGGCTTTTTATTATTTGTGATATATTTTTGTGCAGCTGTAACTGATTTTAACGTTATTTTTGCTGAATATTTTTACTAATCGATTTGCTTCAGGAAAGTACTTTTCTTTTAAGTTTAGGAATGTACTTCCTATGTTTGTTTGACGGTATTGTTGTATGGTGGGTTAAACCAGATAATGTTTCCTTTTCCTTTTTGCGTTTGTATGAATGTGGAGCTATATATATATATATATATATATATATATATATATATATATATATATATATATATATATTAAATAATAAGAATGAGACAACTATAAGTTTGCATGTCTATAATTTATTTCCCCAGAAAATTTATTTTTCTTGGTTCATCAGGTCACATCTCTAGTTTCAAAGGAATTAGGTTTCTTTCATTTTAATACAAGTTTTTGAGGGATCGTTTTAGATTGATATACGGTGAGAAACAGAGGGGTCGGATTGGGAGGAACATAAAATGATCTAAAATAGAAATGAAAATTAGGGACAGGTTTGTTTTTAAACCATCTTTATTAATTTACGTAGGTTCGAGTATACTTAGTCTAGAGGCCAGAAAATTTGACCGCTTAAATAATTTTTAGACAGGGAAAAAGAAAAAAGTTAAGGTGGGTAGAAAAAGGAAGAATGTGTTAACATATGCAGGCATATCACTGTGTCACTTGAAGAAGACATCAATTTAATTTATAGTTTATCCGTAAACTATTAATGATTACAATAAAAGTAGGAATAAAATAAAAAATTTAATAATAATATTATTAATATTATAGGATTAATAATATTATTAATCTTATAATATAATGATCCTATATATATATATATATATATATATATATATATATATATAATGCCTTGTGCCACATGACGCCCTCGTGGTGGGGGTGACTGCATATTGTCAGTCGCTCAAATCTCGACCGACTGTTCGGTTGAACTTGCTTCCTTCGGCCGGGAGGAACCCGAAGGAGGCTACATCGAAGGGCGGATTCTCTTTCGGGGAGATAAACCGACAATATGCATATTTTTGGCCGACACACGGGATCAGAGAGCCCACATTAAAAAGCCCTTGTGCCACAGGACGCCCTCGTGGGGGTGGGGTTACTGAATATCGCCAGTAGCTCAACACTTGAACGACAGATCGGTTAAACTTTCTGCCTTCGGGCGGGGAGTAACGCGAAGGAGGCTACGACGAAGGGCGGATTCTCTTTCGGGGAGGTAAACCGACAATGTGCATATTTTTGGCCGACCCACGGGCTGGAGATCCCACGTGAAATAGGCCTTGTGCCACATGACGCCCTCGTGCGGGGGTGACTGAATATCGTCAGTCTTTCAAATCTTGACCGACTGTTCGATTCATCTCTCTGCCTTCGGGCGGGAAGAACCCGTAGGAGGCTACGCCGAAGGGCGAATTCACTTTCGGCGAGGTAAACCGACCCCGAACCTGTTTATGCGGCTCAATCGGCATATTTTGCGGCCGATCCCACGGGCTCGGAGAACTCACCTTAACTAGGCCTTGTGCCACATAACGCCCTCGTGGTGGGGTGACTGAATATCGTTAGTAGCTCAAATCTTGACCGACTGTTCGGTTCAACTCTCTGCCTTCTATATTTTTGGCCGAGTCCACGGGCCGGAGATCCCACATTACAAAGGCCTTGTGCCACATGACGCCCTCGTGCGGGTTTATACGGGTTCAATTGGCATAATTTTGTCCGAGCCCACAGGCTCGGAAATCCCACGTTAAAAACGGCCTTGTGCCACATGACGCCCCAGTGGGTGGGGTGACTGAATATCGTCAGTCGCTCAAGTCTTGACCGGCTGTTCGTTTGAACTCTCTGCCTTCGTGCGGGGAGGAACCCGAAAGGGGCTACGACGAAAGGCGGATTCTCTGTCAGGGAGCTTAACCTACCTTGAACCCGTTTTACGGGTTCAATGGGCATATGTTTGGCCGAGATCACGGGCTTGGAGATCCCACGTTAAACTGGCCTTGTGCCACATGATGCCTACGTGGGTAGGGGGTGACTATATTTAGTCAGTAGTTCAAGTCGAGTCAAGAGTCGAGTCAGAAGCATTCCGAAACATACATAGTCGCATTCAGACAGTTACTGCAACATTGGAATAGTGATACTGGTCGAGACTATATTGTTCTCTCTACTAAACCTGGTTGTTCGTACTAACACTTTCTACTTCTCAGTATATATTCCTGTTTGAAGTATATCGTTGTTATTCCATACCTGTGATCGAGTTCTTCTTTATTGATTCTACCTCGGACTATTACCAGCACACACACACGCACACACACACACACACGCATATATATATATATATATATATATATATATATATAATGAAGTGAAATAACAAACAAATTTCCAACATGCTGAACGACGATTGTCATTTTGACCCGGTTACAGACGTCTGTTTACGCGTGCTTTTGAGATATTCTAATAAACTTCGATGTCTTCTGCCAACTTGTGATATAGTAATACTCATAACAATGCTCTGCCTATATCTGAACTTTAAACAGGTTTGATTGTTTGCTGATGTATCTATGGTTTATAAAGCCCATTAGATAGGTCAAATGTTAAAGCTAAGAAATTGAGTATTTTAGTATGGTTGTGATAATGCTCAGACAGTGGTCTTTGAAGAATTTAATTATGTTTTTCTTAGTCGGTCAGTTTTTTTGTACGATTGATTTTGCGTAGGAGTATACTCCCGTCACCTCTATAAAGGTCGGTGTTGTAAATATGGAAGATAATCCTTAAACGGCAAAGTAATAAGAAACAAATTAAAACTATACGAGTTATTTTTCTATTTTTAATATGAATGCAAAGGGGTAACTCTGTATCAATGATAGTTATTTCAGCTGCCGAGCCCCAAACGCATCAAAGTAAATGAAAATAAAAAGAATCTTAACATAAACTCTACGTAAAAACTCAAATGTATTTTGACTCATATGGGCCTCCGCAGCCGAAATAGGTAATCGTTGATGCAGTGTTACCTCCTTCGCGTGCTATTCTGTAGAATCGCCTAAATTAGTACCTGTGGCCCGTCTGAGGATGAGCCATGTCTCAGGTGGCCCGCTTCTCGGGAAAAGGTTACCCATGCCGGCCTGTGGCCTCTTCTGTATATATCAATGTGTTAGGGCGCAACTGTTCTGGTGGATTACACACACAGATTATTTTATTTTATTGGAGAAGGCTTGTTTCCAAAGAAATAATAATAAATAAATTGTCCACGGGGTTCTAAAAGTCTCCAAACACCAATTTCCAAAGGTTTTTTTCTGATAGATTGGTCAACATCCAAGCAAAGGATACTTAACCTATTTCTGGAGGCTGATGGATCTATGTTTTTACCAAAGGCCTAAACAGAAACTGAACGGAGCAAAATCGACTAGTATTTGGACAATGCTCGGAGAATTCACTTTCCACGCTGATAATCGTTATACGACCCGACCGTCCTGATATTTTATATGAAATACATATGCATATATAAATATTAAATACGCTTGCAATAATGCGTATTTAAGAGCTCGTAGCTTTATAAATTCTTTGGAATTATGTTAAAGTTGTGAACAATGGACAATATTAATATCAATTAATAGACACTCAAGATGACTTCCTTGTTTACTCGTTCATGGTCATCGTTTTGCTGATTTAGCCGAGACTTCTCAGAATCAAATAAATATTCAACCCTTTCGTCAAACAAAAGGCGATAAAATATGGTTGCTTTCTCAATATCGTGTTTCCCAATATTCTTCAGAACGATATTGAGAAACGCCTGAAAGCAAACTTATGACGCATATAAGAATACCTAAAATGCCTCCAACATAAAACGGCAAATTCTGCTCGAATGCTGATTGTAAAAGCAAACACGGGAGATTTTGTTCGAAGACAGGAATCTCGTCGACGTTTCAGATTATATCCTACAGGTAATCTCTTGTGTCGCTATATCTATTAAATGCTTCGGTTTAGAAATCTATCTCAATAAAACCTGTTATTGGGTGATTGACAAAGCTAAATCGAAGATACCTTATGGCAATCAAAAACTGAGATGAAATTGGTAAAGTCTGATGTCAAAAGCAATACCTTTGTTGTATGAAATCATTTTAAGGATCATGTTCTGTCTCAGTAGTGTTTATATAGTTGTAATAACATTTTTGTTTTTCCTGATGACGCTATTTAGAAGGGGAAACATGTCTACATAAAAATGGATGCAAATTGTTTTATATATGACAATACATTTACATATTATATGTATAGATAGATAATAATAAGAATAATATATGATATATATATATATATATATATATATATATATATATATATATATATATATATGTATAGTTGTATATAAATATAAAACTGAACACTGAAGTCAACACTTAGAGGCGACTCTAAGTATTGACTTCAATGTTCACTTTTATATTTAAAAACGCTCTGATATTGACCAATTTATCCTATAAATATAGCACATCTTAAGACTATATTTCTTCATATATATATATATATATATATATATATATATATATATATATATATATATATATATATATATATATATAAATATATATATATATATTATATGTATGTATGTATAAAGTATTCTTATTTTTCATGTGATTAATATTGTTATTATCAAATTTGATGTGATAATGTTCAATACTTATTAAAGTTTACCTAGGAGATTCGTAATATACATACATAAATACATACATACATACATATATATATATATATATATATATAAGTGAATATTGAAGTCAAAACTCAAAGGCGACAGGCCTGAGGATTGCGCCCAGCATGAACCAGCCTGTCGCCTCTGAGTGCTGACTTCAATGTTCACTTTCATATTTATATTTACATACGCTCTATCACTGATATTGAGCACTTTATCCCATAAATACAGCACCCTTTAAAACTATATCTCTTCACATACACACACACACACACACACACACACATATATATATATATATATATATATATATATATATATATATATATATATATATATATATATATATATATATATATTCATTCTTGAGAAAACAACAATTATTTTGGTCCATGATTTGTGTCGAAAACCAGCGAACCATCTTTACGTTTTAAAATTATGCATGATGACGCTATACTTAAAAAACTAAAATTAGATCCATGACTTTGACAAGACGCCACATTCGAAAACCACAAAGTATAGAAAATGCATAATGATAGAGACAACTCAATAAGCATACAGAAAAATACGTTTATAATGAGATATGATAATCGAAAATGATCAGAAGACCTTAAATATTTTGTTATAATTCTGCTCAGAAACTAGTAAAATCTTCCAAAACGTAAATATTAAACTTCCATTTGCCTTGAAATAAATAAAATTTAGTGCCCCAAGGATCCCAATACACACACACACACACACACACACACACACACACACACATATATATATATATATATATATATATATAAAGAGAGAGAGCGAGTGGAGGGAGAGAAAGATATCAGTAATAGGATGGTTTCCTAGCACAAAAGTCATACATGACTGAGCATTAACCCAACATTTCTCCCCATCAATTACTACATCTACATATGATAAGACCCCGTTATATTAAAAGCCCTTTATTTAGCAAAGCAATACACGGTGAATACACAATGAAACAGCGTATTTCAAGAAAAGATAAGGATAAACAAAGGACGCAACGACGGGAAGTTATGATGGAATGTGCTTGCAATCAGATCAGAATATATAAGCTCATAAGATTATTATCAATGAATATCATGATTGTAAAGACAACGGGCCGACATTCTAAGAAACTACGCCAATTATAAACGATAAAAGAGGAAAATAAATTATCACGATTTTCAAAGAAATAGGATTTCGATTTCAAATACTGAAACGCTAGATTTTTACTATTTAAGATAATAAAAATTGATCGTTTCTTTGTTTTCAAATCTGTCTAATAATTCGAAACTCGGATAGGAACTGAATCCAAGGGTTAATATGGAATCCATTTCTGAATATAACACAGTTGGAATTAATAAATATTGAATGTTTTCTGTTCCTTGAGATTGACAGTTTTTTCCTTCTTCTTTGCTGTTATTATATCTAATTTATAATCATGAAATTTAGGTTTCCGTAAGAAAAGTGCATTTTTCATTGTCACTGCGTGATGCTGACCCCCACACCCAGTATTTTTATTGAAAACATTTTAAAAAGAGAATAAAGTTCTTCTTTCTTTTCCATTAAAATCAAATTTCTGTATTATTTGTATAATATGATTCGATTACAAGAATATATTCCAACAATCTTTCTTTTGTAAGCGAAATAAAAAAAAATATTATCACGTTTCTAACAAATAAACGCTTGCATGACACTTGATTCATTGTATAAATTAAATTACAATTCTAAAAAGCGACACTTCATATCCTTTTTTTTTATGATAGTTGTTTTTAGCTACTGCGTATCTTAAGTCGCTATGTATCTACCGAAGAGAATAAATAATAACCATAATAGCTTCAGAAATATCAGATGCGTTTAGTGAGAATATTTCGTTGCCAAGCTGAATTCAGAATGAAAATTTTTCTACGTATAACTTTTAATTCTTCCTTAGGAAATGTGATTTAATCGCAATAAAATTGCACTTAAAGACTTAATTGTGTGTTTAATCATCACTGTTTGACACACGTTAAATAAGAACATCATCTTTATGACTAAACTTTACTGGGAATAGCATTATAGATTACGGGTCTGTAAGATTGACTTGCATAAACTTCGATGTGATGAGTTCTGTATATTTGTGACCTTAACCCAAAGTATGCTGGGAGTCACATTACTGTTTAAAAAGACGCAAACCGGACTTTTATATCGATTAATATTGATTCCTTTTATAATTGATTTCTCTATTATTGCTGCCTTACGTAAGACTTAACTTGGATTCTCCTCTTTCTTTAAAGGTCAGTAAGTTGGATTTGTATGTCTTTAGTAATAACTAAGCCGAGAGACACATTTTTTAAAGATAAGGAAACTGGGTCTCTATATCGTTAGTAGTGATTTACTTCCTCACTTACGTCTCCGTAGTTATTGTTTAATTTCAAAATTAACTAGAAGCTTTATAATTGTTTAAAAGTAAGAATATTTAACACTGGTGCTCTATCGTGGTGTAAGGCACATCAAGCTTGACTTGTGGTTCATGAGTAGTAGAATCAATCTTCACTAGAAGACTCATAAATATAGCATGACCTCTAACCAAAACTCTCATTGGCACATAGATCTTTTAAAAATGTAAATAACACTTATTACAATCAACAGAAAATTATGAAGAAAACCAAACGACAGTTATTAGGTTGGTGCAAAAATAATATCGTTTTTTGACGATATACTAATAGTATGATAATAACAGGATAAAATAATCAATTTCCTAGGTGAAGGATATATTTTTGGCTCAGAAATGAAACCGAGGAATCTGAAGAAATTTTACAAAGTTTAGGATAATGTTCTTTGATGCAGATGCTAATCTTAGCTTCCCCACCACTCATTCGTTTCCATTCCTTATTTGGCGGTCTTTGTTTGGATATTGACTTCCTCGAAGTATTCATGCCAACCTCGAACAGTTAACTCAACCTCGTATATCAGCCATGTCGTCGCTTACTCCTTCTCATCTTCCGCTAAACTGTATGTTGGCACTTAAACTAAGTCAAAATTTTATACATCCTCTCTCTCTCTCTCTCTCTCTCTCTCTCTCTCTCTCTGTGTAATAGTCGTAGATAGGTCTACCTATGGTATGTTCGACACTCCTCACCCTTCTCTTGAACTCATTCCTTGTTTCCTGTTTAAGAATGGGGTTCTCGGAAATTTCCTTATTTCGAGCCCCTGTATTAGTGCTGTCGTGAATCCCATGTAATGTGTGCAGGCCGTGGCAACGTCTCTTCAAACTGTGGATGCCGGTTTGACAATTTTCTAGTTGCTGGTCCCGACTAGTAGTTAGAAGCCCGATCAACAATTGCATAATATCGGGATGCCTGTTGTGCACGGAAAGAGGGTCCCTGCACGCACCTCCGGTGGGCAGCCCAATGCCACACTGTGTTGCAGGTTGCATCAGCTCCTATCTGCACAGGTTACATACGGTGACCGTTCAGCTACTGTTACTTTAGACCCTTCAACTTTCACTACCACCATTACCCATTATGACTGCAATCAATCAAAGAATCAAACGTAAACCAGCTCAAACTAAACCCTTAAAAATATCCTTCACTAACATACGTGGCATTCGGACCAAATTTTGCAGTGTTGAATCGTTCATCGTTGAGAAGTCTCCGGACATACTAGCTCTCTGCGAGAGCAACCAAATCTGTCAATCCCCTCCTCTGACTTCTCGATTGCCGGTTACCTTCCTCTCCTAAGAAAGGACTCTATTACCCACATGTATGGTTAGGAGTATACGGACGTGACCATCTGTTAGGGAAATCTCTCTCGAATCTTCAGACCATTCATACCTGTGTCTTCGTCTATCTCTCCTCAAAATTATAAGCTATCTCTTCTTATCGCTCTCCATCCTCCCAAGACTGTGGTGTACTCGACTGCATTTCCGATAATATAGACAAGGTTATTTCTCTACATCCATCTGCAAACATATTTGTGTTTGGTGACTTCACTGCCCACTATACCAAATGGCTTAAATACTCTGTAACTGACCTTCCAGGCATACAGCACTTAACTTTTCAATCTCTCGCAAAAATGGTTTATTTTCCAATGCGGTTCCCCAGCAAACTTCTTGATCCCTGTTTCACCTTCTTCCCCGAGTCTTGTCGTGCCACGCAGCCCTGCTCTCTTGATCATGCCGTCGTGTCTGTTTTCATCTCCTTCTACTTCTCTCACAGTAACGAATGTCCTACCAACAGAATAGCTCTCTATCATCAACGAACAGTTTGGGACACCTTCCGAGATTTCATTCGTGATGTCCCCTGGAATACTGTCTTTAACCCACCCCCCGTCCAAAAATGTGCGTCTGAGGTCTCATCCTGGGTAAAACCTGGAATAAAGGCTTTCATCCCTACAAGAAAATATAAAGTGAAATCATCCGCTTGGTTCTTGGCAATTCTGCAGCTATTGCCCACAGGGGTCAATACTTCCATGTATACCGTAGAGACATGTCTGATTGCAAAGGACGTCTCTTTCTCACTGCTCGCAATGAGTGCAAGCATCTCGTTAAAGAAGCAAAGTTACTCTTTGCCGAAAGAATGAATCAAAATATTGCGTCTCGCAAGTTTGCTTCAAAAGATTTTTGGCGACCCCCTTTATTCAAACGATTTGAGGTCCTGACCTACTCAGCTGATAAGGCTGAGTGCTTTGCTCGTAAGTTCTAATCCAATTCAACGTTAGACTCATCTGGTGTAACCACACCGGACTTTCCCCTTAAAACTGAGAATCTCCTAAGTGAGCTGCACGTAACCACAACGATGGCATTGGACGTTATCTCTAAATTTGAATCTCATAAGGCTAGTGTTGGGGACAGGATACCGGCCATTGTCCTGAAGAGGGGTGCTCCTGGGCTGGTTCCTGACCTCTCTAAACTTTGCAACTACTGCCTCATTGACTCTTGCTTTCCAGCCTGTTGGAAGTCCTCATCTGTTGTGCCTGTCTTTAAAAACTCTGGTGACCCTTCTGACTCGTCTAACTACCGTCCTATCAGTCTCCTACCACTCTTCGGTAAAGTCTTCGAGGCTTTAATCAACGCCGAAGTGGTTAAGCAACTAATTTCACATAATCTGCTCTCCGACAAGCAATATCGTTTCCGCTTTCCCCGATTTACCACTGACGTGCTCTCAACCATACCTGAATTTGTATATCAACCATCCAAAAATAAGGGACAAGCTCGAGACCTGACTCTAGACATCTCTAAAGTGTTTGATAGGGTTTCCTGGCCTTCTTTATAAGCTTCACGGATACGGTATTACATGACGATTATTTGACTTAATTCAATCTTTCCTGCCGAACCGTGAAATGAAGGTCATCCTAAACGGGTTCTCCTCCGGCTCCTTCATCACGAACGCTAGGCTCTATCTTGGGCCCTACACTGTTTCTGATCTCCATCAATGATCTTCCCGATGTCATCAGTTCCCAAGTTGAAATCTACGCGGACGACACCACTATTTACTCCTGCCTTAATAGTAAATCTAGCATCCTTGACAAAATTAACCTGGCTCCTGATCTCAAAAAGGACCTCCAATTTGTGGTTAACTGGGACAGGAAATGTCTTCTGAAATTTAATGCCTCCAAAACGAAAGTGCTCTCCTTTACCCACCACAGAGATCTCTTCCTGCCTCCCATCAAAATGGCTAATTCGCAACTCCTCGAGAGCGCCTCGTTACGCCTTCTTGGTCTCACGCTGTCCAATGACATGAGGTGGAATCGATACATTGAATCAATAGCTTCATCTAGCGAGGAAATTTGGCTCTCTGTGTCGTGCCAGAAAGTTTTTATCGTCTGATTCCATCCTTTAAATCTATACCAGGCTGGCATCTCGGTCGCACCCTTTCATTGTCAAAACGGTTAAACGTAACTGTCTGTTCTTCTCCCGCACTTCCCGTCTGTGGAACTCCCATCCCTTTACTTGCTTCCACGATGACTATAATCTTCAAAAGTTCAAGTTTATATCTATCGACATCTGACACCTTGAGCTCCTCCTTTGTAACCTTTCTTCAAACACGCCTCTTTACTCTTGCTCTCAATCCTCTGTAACCCCTTGCGTGCTAGTGGCACTCCCGCCTTGCTTGGGGTGAAGTGCTTTAAAAAGAAAAAGCAATAACAAGAGAAAAATATATCATTCCCATATACTATAAACTCTATAATATCCAACATCGAAATGCCATAAATAAATCTCTTCTGCAATCATGCCAGAGCTGTTGTACTCTTACCAATAAAACCTTACCTATTATTACCCGTCGAAAAGTAACGTCATACTAACAAGTACGCTACTATTTACATTAATATAAGAACTGAGAATTCATGTCTTGTGTACTTGTGTCAGACATACGAAAGCTTATTAAAATATCAATGCGAAAATGTGACAAATTAGTGGCTAAAGTAATACGTTGATGAATAGGTTTGTTTCATGACTAATTCAGAAGTGAAATTATTTTCAGTTCAACTGTCTTATTTCCAGTCTTAGCTAATCTTAATATATGAAGAATTTGTTTGTTAGGCTGTAAATCTGTAGCTGATTTCTATTGTCTGCTCGCTGTCGTCAAGGAAGGACGTCAGAGACCATGATGTCCAATATTGACATGTTATTGGCACGTAAACAACAGAATCTTCTTGCAATAATGTCATACCAATGATCGTTAGTTTTTATTCTAACTGTAGTAAAAGCAATAAATATTACATGGCGACTTAACACTAAAATTAGTTTCGGTAGCGTTATGACCAAGAAGAAAAGATTCCCTTCAATTTTAATGATAAATCCACTAAAAACCATCGTCTTTGGCATTTTTGAGATTCACACAATCAGCTGAAAAGCATGTTTTATTGGAATTTAAAAGTTATATGTTGCTTCACTGCTAATGATTTAATAATAATCCCATTTTCCATTGGCCACATACGTGTTTAATTAGTTTACGAATTTCTTGACAATAGATCAAATAGGAATAAAATAAAGGTGTATTGTATTGGCTTGGTTTGGCTTTTTTTTACGGTATATCAACCTTAATGGGTTATTTAATGCTGACAAATTTTTTATTGCAGGTAATATGTTTTTCTTCAAAAATCTATTTCTAAGAATATTTTTCCTTCAAGAAATCGAAAGCGGGTCATATTTTTTCCAAAGAATGTATAACTGTTTGTATTGCTGGTATTTTTTTATTACGAAGTATTTCTGGTATCAAAACCTATTTAGATACAAGTTTGAGTGTTAACTATTTGTCCAAATCAGGGACCCTAACAAGTGCTACCACCCCGGATCAGGGTGGACCTGGTAACACCAGCAATTAAGAGGTGGGTTCACGCTCCTCAAAACCTCCTGGTCAGAGGCCTTGCTGTTGGACATAGTTTATCGTCTTACCCAGGACGCGGGTGTAATTTATCGTCATACCCAGGACGAGTCTAGTGTATTGGAAAAAAAACAATATTTATAACATTGTCGGGTCAGTATTTCATCATAACTTAATTAATCTTAGGATTTGAACATTAAAAGAGAGAAGTAAATATCACGAACGTCAATCATGATAACCTATTCGTAAGGACAATCTAATCGCCTTCAGAGCCGGTTATAAATAAGATACAGCTAGTTGCTACACTTAACAGAATAACAGAGGACAGATAATATATATTCTGGATAAGCGGATATCCAGTCTTCCGGTTCCTGCATCATCGGCAGTAATTTTGATACTGGCTTACCACATCAGCAGATAAAAGTTGAGCCAAATTATTTTTACGCCATTGTAAATAAATTACAATTATTATGAGCGACCTAAATGCAATAGTAGGAAGAGAACACGATGGTCGAACAAAGTATGAAGTTTGATCACGTAATGAAGGTTGAGAAAATGAGTTTATTGGTGCATAGAAAATAATAAAGGCTACGATGGATAAATTGTCGTCTAAATTATGCAAAAATGAAAATAAAACTGAGATTATTTTGACAGATATATTTACGAAATTTATTCAAAAATATCTTGAAATACTAAATAGTAAATTTATACAATAAAATCGCCACCCGCTTCAACCGCAGGCTCCAGACAACTTCGGAATCTCCTGCAACTCTTCTGGACGGTCTAATTGTTTAAGTTGGGGAATTTTGCCATAATCTTTGCCTTCAGTTCATCTTTGTTGTTAAAAGAGTTTTGGTGGTCACTCGCTCAACTGCGCTTCACACATAATAATCAATGCGGTTGCAGTCTAGGTGGCCAGATGTAAGGGGTGATAAGGTCAACGAAATTGTCTGACAGACATAAAGTCATTCGGAGACTAATTCACAAAAACAAAATTATAATTGAAAACAAAAACTCTTAGTAGACTGACTAAGTTGGCTGGGGATTAATGATCATTAATGGGTTCATATTCACGTTGAGAGTCACAATCAAAACAAGTACAATCCGAGAGAAAAAAATATCGTATTATAAGACCTTTAAAAAATAAAGGAATATATTGAGCATCACTTATTTGCAATCAATATTAGTGACTTTGTAATTATTGAGGTACTAATGTTATTTTTTGACGTAATGAATATGCATACACCTGGGTTCCCCCCTCACATTAATATGATTGGCTGACGTCAGCCATAAATATAGCCTGATGTTGAGGTACTGGGACGACGCCTATTGTCTAGGCCTATTTTCTACCACTACGACGAAGACCAGTCCATTACGGTTACCTCCTAGATTGTCCTACTCGGTTACAGTAGTGAACAACCACTTTCAAACAAATATATACATTTCCGGGACATATCATTCTTAAATACTTAGCATCTCGTAAAAATGACGAAGGCTTTTCAAGTTTTTAGTATTCTTTGGAGAATTTACTTATATTATCCCAAATACAGTGCTGTTCGATAAAAGTGACTCACCTGATTTTTTTTACTAAAAATATTTTTTGTCTATTGTTTTTGGGGTTAAAATAATTTTTAATGTTACGAATATAAAGACCCCTTCCCGACCACCTAGGAAAAAAGTTTATTCACATTAAGGTATTGCATTGATAATTATAAGTTTGAATATAAATGAGATTCAGGAAAAAACTGTGCAAAAAAAGTGACTCAGATATCGCATTCTAATGATTAAACTGGTAAATTTAAAGAACTTTTGACAAAATATTGAAAACTATTTTACAATACACTCAGAACAATATTCTAGAGAATTCTAGAACAGCTTAAATTAAATCTAGAGTATACCAGAATATTCCAGAAAGCAGCATACAGTATAAAAACAGCTTGAAATAGCCACTGAAGTTACTAACCAGATGAAAGGGTACAGACACGCATCAGAACCACTTAAGTCATCTATTATTGCCCTCTCAAAAGCAGGCAAGTCTACAAGAGAAATTGCAGAAATTGCTATAACCTCGCAATCAACTGTCTCTCGAGTGCTTAGGGCACATAATGATGCCACTCCTGCTCAAAGGAAGGAAACAAGGGGAAAAAAGAAAAAGATTGATGATAGAATTGGCAAGGTAATCAAGAGAGAATTTGCGAAAAATAGGACCCAAGAAATTTCAGCCGGTCTAATCGAACAGCAAGGTGTTAGTCTTGCCTCTTCAACAGTCCGTCAGAACAAGGTTACAAATCTTGTACACGAAGATAAGCAAAGCCAACAAAGCCAAGAGACTTGAATGGTCTCACTATTACAAAAAATTCACCGTAGAAGACTGGAAGAATGTTCTCTTATCCGATGAAACGAAAGTTGAGCTAAATTCAAAGGATAAGATGAGTCACTTTTATTGAACAACACTGTATTACATTAATATGACCGAATTCTGAAGTTAATCGTGTTCAATACTTAATTATTATAGTATATCGTTCCCACGTTTTATGTCCAGTACATACGAATCATAATCTTATATTATTATTAATTTGCCGACGCCTTAAAAATGACGATTTTCTCCTGTGAGTTTTTAAATATATTGTCCCTTATACATTAGTCCTTATTGTTAAGGGATGTTATCCTATAAAAATGTCTAAGAAAAAGAAAACAAACGTTTTGCAATTGCGATGCGGATTATGAAAAATCAACTATTTAATTGTATTAATCATGGCCGCTTAAGCTCTGATGATGTTGTAAATAGCATGAAAATGTCAAGAAAACGGCTATCGAATATTATTTAATAAGCTTATGTCTAAGTAAAAAAGAGCAAACAAGGGTCGAACTCACTATCCAATAGTAACAATCTGTGAAATCAGATACAATAGCCTTGACATATGTTTAGGCACTTATTTTTTTTTTTACTTTTTCATCCATGAAATTAAACAAGAAATTTCGTATTTGGGTAGGCACGTTGGAGTAATGGATAGCGGCCCGGATTGAGGAATCGGAGAGCCGAGTTCGAATTCCAGTCGAATCTATTACATTCACATACGTGCTAGTTCCCTTGGGAAAGTTATTAAGCCTCTTCTTCTCCTCCCCCTAGCTGTGGGTAAATAGTAATACACACACCGTTCTGGAGCCTTAGATGGCAACTGGTCTACCGCAGAAAGGAATGGCAACCTGCTGCGGGAAAAATCTGCCTCGTCAGTCATGTATCGGAAAATACATGATAGCCTAAGCGTGTATCACGCATTTGGTATATTTACATTATTCGGACTGTTATCCGCATCGTTATTGACATATTCGCGACGTTTTGGCCATTGTAGGGTCCGCCCTATTTAGGTAATATACGTTGGAATTTTGAAGCAAACCTGGAATTTGAATGAAAGTAGTGATGGACACCTACCCAGAATCCATGATAAAAATTCAGAATGTGGAATTAGTATATACTAAACACATCAGAAAAATCAGAGCATTATAATAAATAAATTGCTACAAAACCAACACATCAATCTGAATACTAGAGTCATTTTCTTAAACTCGTCAGATCGAATCTTTCATATGGATGTCATGCATGGCACCAAAACCGTTTGGAAATATCTTAACAGTTAAATCAATACTGAAAAAAGATTTGAACGACTGAAACTTGAGGTTCTTGAAAAAGATAACCCTCCCTGAACACTGTGTCTTGGCTCTACAAAATCACAAAGAAATATACTAAAATAAACGAAAGCATATCACTTGTGGACTATCAACAGAAGTAACTAATAAGATGGATAGCTCATATAATTCGGAGATTACTTAATCGATATGTTAACATTAACCCATACTTCAAATGAAAGGTTATGAAGGAAATCATCAATCAATGCTAGAAAGAGTAATAACAGCTACTGGACTAATGGAACCTGTCTTTTTCTGGAAAAAATTTTTTAAGAGAGAAATATTATAAATTTCAAACGAAAGAATTTGGCTGTTGGTTCAATGAATATTTTCAAAGTTTCCTTGTTGGGAAAAAGGCTAATATTACCGATACTATTGCTAATATTACCGATACTATTGCTAATGTTTCTTCCAAGCATTATCTGCAAATTCTTGAAATTTTTCTCTAACTCAGTCTAAAGTACGTTCCATTTGACCATTGTAATCATTTGTTTAATTGATCCCCATATAAATCTTGTTATTTCGGTAGTACGATGTCTACTAGTGTCTCCAATGAGATTACGTAGGTAAAGATATCTGTTGAAACAATGCATATGTTTTTCTTGACTAACCTCACACTTCACCGTTGCTTGATACATCACAATTTCCAACAAGAATAATATAATATATATATATATACACATCTATGTAAGAGTGGCCACTTGTTTTTTCAGGGATATCAGTCTCCTGGTACAGACAACTAACGAAATGTATACAAACGCCATTAGCCAAGAGAGCTCAATTCGTAAATGAAGAACAATGTATTAACAGCAGCAGCAGCCACTGCTTTGTCTCCGCAGAGCTTGATCGGATAACGAGACCATATATAGTCATCCACAGACAATATATATATATATATATATATATATATATATATATATATATATATATATATACATATCATAAAGAAAAACTAAAACAAAAAACAATAGCTTAGACGAAAAAAGATATCAAAATAAATAAAGGAAATAATAAGTAAATAAACGAACAATGCAAACAAAAAATACTTACAATACGAACGTAATAATATTAATAATAATAATAATAATAATCATTTGAGAGTAATTAATGTGTAATTACAAAATACACTGAGGTATATTAAAGCGATACTACAATAACCGCATCTACCGACCAATAATTAGTTCTAATCAATAGCCGTTAGTATAATTTCTGTCTGTTCAAATTTTGCTACCAATAATGTCCAAACAACTAACATAAATAAATACCCAAGATAATTTTCAACACAGGCCAGCACATTACATTAAAGCATGAAAAAAAACTGTCGCCATTCTCTATTAAACTCTGTGTCCACATTGATTATATTTACATTCGCTTTCTCTCGGATACTGAACCCTTTTGCCACATAAACAGAACTTACCTATATCTATCATATATATATATATGTGTGTGTGTTTGCCGGCGCACGCGTGTATGTGTATTTATGTGCGTGTTTGTGCGTGTTTCGTTGAATATGACAGACAATAAAATGTTTCTTTAAAGAAATATACAAATGTTGGATCGTTTCTTTGTTTATTTTCATTTGAAATTAAAACTATTATACGACGCATGGAAAGGCTCATGATAAAACATAGTAGACATTCGTTGTTTGTTATATTTAAATATATATATATATATATATATATATATATATATATATATATATATATATGTGTGTGTGTGTGTGTGTGTGTGTGTGTGTGTTTGTTTGTTTATAACGGCTTTTACGCAGTTCAGTAAACTTCAAACTGTGGAATTCAGTAGTTTCTGATAGACTCTCCATGCACAAAGACAGGTAGGAATATCTTTATTTTCTATGAATATTCTCTCAAAAGCTTTATAATGCGAAGGACTGAAAAAGGAATGGCGTCAATAATAGAACGCCGCTAGAAGGTAATCTTACACTAGATTATAAAATATTTCTTTTGTTTTGTGATTTCGAAGATTTGAGAATTAAAGGTTTATTCAGAACAGTTTATTTTCTTCCAGTTAAAATCATGATAACCGTGAAGTATCCAAAAATTGTCACCCATTGGGTAATATAAATACGATATTTTCGTTGAATTAATATTTGATTTTGAGGAAAATGTCTACTGGGCTGATATGGAGAGGTTTTATCGTTAAGTCGATTTCGGTATCGTGGGCTAAATTAGGAATGCCTACATCAGAAATATATAAAGAGATGCAACGATCGGGCGGTTTTGCATGCCTGCCATGACAAAAATAGATGTAGCAACCCCGATAATAGTATGAAGTGTTGTAGGAGCAATAAGAGGTTCTAAATCATAAATGAACAGAGGAACACACTCTTACCTAGTGGCATATGTCAGTGTAAGAGGGAGGTTAGTGGATAACGTAACTGTACTCTGAATGGAAAATAAAACTTTGAGACTTTTAACACACACATAATCAGACATATATGTGTGTGTGTGTGTACGTGTCTTTGTGCGCTCGCACGCGCGTGGGTTGTGTGTGTGTGTGTGTGTGTGTGTGAAGATATAATACACTAGGGAAAATACTAATGCATAGACACTACCAAATTATTTTTAACATTACCAACAAAAAACTAATGACTTCCTAGCATTGACAGTGTAGAAATCATATATATATATATACACACTGCGTGCCAAATTATTATCGAAATAGCTGTGCAATCACTGAATTTTTCGTACTCATCTGCGCAATGTAAACAAACTGGCGCCATATTTGTTATCAGCACTGTGATTTGAGTGTGCCAAATTATTAGAAAGGTTTAGTAAAATTCCCAGAATTGAGCAAACAAAACGTTTATTAATGTTAAACGTGAATGTTTATGATCAAAAGAGGCTAATAAATAAGATAATCAAACAAATAATAACAGATACAAATAAAGGCACCGTTTTAAATAAATTAATAGCGAATGTGCTTTCCCTGTTTTCCCATAGAATTTGTTAATTGTAGGATATCATCTGCTGTAATGCCGCGAGATATGTCAAGAATTGCTTC
>OZ010573.1:127326217-127338717 GCA_963932145.1 Acanthosepion lycidas
TCAATTATTACTCTTTTCTAACCTCATTTCCTCTTGACTTCTGCTTTGTTTATTCTTCCTTGTTACTTGAAGATTTCTTTCTGTCTTTGCCTCTTCTCTTTCTTATTTGGACTACTATATATATATATATATATATATATATATATATATATATATATATATATATATATATATATATAATTATATATTATGAAATGGGCAAAGTCCGACAATTATTTTAAGACATTTTTGTATAAACGTAAAAATGTCTTAAAATAATTGTCGGACTTTTTCCATTTCATAATGTGTGACGTCATTTGTTTACATTTGAATACGCATTGAGCAGATATAAATGTAAGTGAGAGAATTATGGAAGATTGTAGTTTAGAAGCAGTAAAATCGACCTTGCTAACCAAACGATCCTCTGTGGTCCAATCAGTTAAGGTACGTCAGGGTATATGACGGTTCCGTATAGGTTACAGGTTCGATTCCTGTCGTAGGACGAATTATTTCTATGAAAGTTTCTCGGACATTCAGGCCGGTAAATGTTGTTTAATGCTGTTTATTATAAACAGAGTTTTTACTTAAATATTTGTATCTATAAAAATAATGTATAAACATAAAAATGTCTTTATATATATTTTGTATGTTTGGATCAGTATCGACACGGAGCTTAGTGAGTACAGGCGCTATATCGAGTCTAATCAGTTTCTTCTTCTTCACAGAGACCTAATGGTCCAGTCGTGTGACGCTTACGCCGTCTCGTACCGGTCCGGGTCCGATCCTCGGTATTGAATGCGCACCGCTGATGAGTCCCAAATAGTACGAAACGGCCGTCCAGTGCTTTCTGCATTCTGTTGGGAAATCTTCTAAATTCTGGGAATTACCATATGTGTGTGTGTGTGTATGTGTGTGTATGCGTGCGTGTATGTGTGTGTAGTATCCGCACCTTTTCATGTATATATAAGATATTATAATAATATTACTAATAGAATAATATATATCAAGTCTAATCTGTTTCTTCTTCAATGAGGCCTGTTGGTTCAGTGGTGTGATGCTTGCGCCGTATCGTACCGGTCCGGGTTTGATTCTTCGTATTGGATGTGCACCGCTGACGAGTCCCAAATAGTACGAAAAGATAATACGCTATTCAAATATTCGTGTAATAACAATCACAAGACGGACTGAATATCCGCCTGATAATTGTTATCGCCTGAAATTAATGAATGTTGATGTTATTCTATTAATAATATTATTATTATATATTTACGCGTCCAAGTTCTTACAACATGTCCTATTCTTGGCGGATGTTCAATTATCACAATGTGGGATATTTAATGAAAAAAAGTGATAAAAACATAAAATACGAAAGTAAATTAAATAGGCTAGATTATATTCCAAATACACAAATTAAAAAAAAAAATTAAATTTAAAATGTCAGCCTCACCTCTCTTTCATCCCGTGTGTAATCGAATCACTGTAAACATCGGTTTATTCCAATGATGCTCTAAAGAGATACAGGAAAAAATGTCCACTTTTTTATAGACTTTGCAAACACACAGAATATATATATATATATATATATATATATATATATATATATATATATATATATATATATATATATATATATATATATATATTACTTTTTATAAAACGCAGATTGTGTGTCTGTGTCTGTACGTAAAGATATTGAATCGGATTTCCTACATTTTTCAACCGACTTCAACAAAACTTCACAGGACTACGTAAAATTATCTTGCAGTGTTTCTGACAGCACAAAAAATTGGAAAACACAATAGTTTTTGCACGAAATCAATTTGAAAACACGATTAAGAGACATTAATAAAAGGGGGACAACTCATCGAGTTATACTTATTAATATCGAGTTATCGAGTTATACTTATAAAACCCAGGTTGGTTGGTTGTGTGTCTATGTGTGTATGTGTGTGTTCGTTTATATATGGGATCGGATTTGCTACATTTTTCAACCGATTTCAACAAAACTTAATTTTTGGGGGCAGGTAGTGTTTCTTATAGCCTTGCACACTTTTTTCTTTATTTTTACATTCAGAATGCTTTAAAAATTCTATTTACAAGACAATTGTTTATAATAAAATTCTATTCAGTTGGTAGACTCATAACGATTGAAAACAATGTTTTCGTTTGAGTTTGGTTTTGACCAATTCGTAAAAATAAAAAAAAAAAAAAAAACTAATTAAGACATGCGTGTCCGTCAACCTTAAACAATAATCTTTGTCAATTTTATTTTTCAGTCTTTATAATAGTCGATACTTGATCAATCTCTTACTGTTACATTCCCGGGCAACGCCGGGCTCTACTGCTAGTATATATATATATATATATATATATATATATATATATATATATATATATATATATATATGCAAATAGAATAAAAGCTAAAGCTTGACATATTCTTATAAGTCTAAAATATAAAATTAAGCGAATTCCCTATATCATAGTCGAGAGAGCCTAAATATTAGGTTGGGGCAAAAATAATGACGCAATAATGTCGTTTATTGACGTTAAAAAATACGTCAAAAACGGCATTATTACGTCATTATTTTTGCACCAACCTAATATATAATGATAATATTATTGAATATTATCAATAACCATTCCTTTCAGGCGGTAACAATTATTAGGTGGATAGTATTCTACTCGGAGTAATGGCTCTGATAGTTTAGAAGGCAAGAGTTCATACTGGTGTTTCGGTTTGTTTGTTTTTTTATACAGGTAGGTGTTAAATATTTTGGATTCTAGTTCTATATCAACATCAAGGAATGGAATATATATATATATATATATAGATTTTAGCGTGGAGATTTTTAAAAGTTGATTTTAGATTTATATATCCTTATTTGTTATCAGAACACAAATGTTGTCAACGTACCTTGGGTAGGTTTGTGCTTAAGCAGTTCTTTTAAACACTTTGTTTTCAATATTATACACGTAAAAGTTAGAGAAAAGGATCTAAGGATGTTCCCATGGTGATAACATTATAGTTTGAATGTAGGTGTTGCCATTATGATCATAAAATGGTGCTTTCGAGTTACAGGCGAAGATTAGTTTCCGAAGAGTTGCTGGTCATTTTTTGGAGGGAGGGATTGACGGGTATTTGTAGATACAGTCGCTAATTATATTGATTGTTTCTTCAACTGAGACGTTGGTAAAAAAATCATTTTCGACACTCGGTAAAACTTGTGGACTACATGTGGCATTTGTTGCTTTTGAGATATGGAGGAATTCAGTTGTTGTTGCGATGCTGTAGTTGTGTGTATATGGCGAAATTATTTCATTGATGATTTTTGATAGATAGTATATTGGTGTAGGTATTTGAGATACCTTTAGTCGGAAAGGAAAACCTGGTTTATGTGTTTTTACATTACCGTACAGATATTCTGGTTGGCAGACCTCGACAATCTTCTTGATGCTTAAGCTTCCCACCTCAGCGTTGTTCACAGTAAGGACTTTGTTTACGTATCTTCTTAATGATTCTATGGAATGTTTCCTTAATTCTATGGATCGTGGTGTGTCATCTAGGATAGATTTTAATATTTTGTTGTAATCTTGTTGGTTATGAACTACATAATTATTGGTTTTGTCGGCGAGTTTGATGATGATATTGGTGCATAAAACTTTTGCAGATGAGTTGAATTTGGAGAATACTATTTTGCTTGCTGTGTGGAAAACGGTTTTTCAAACCTTCCGCTTTTAGAAGGTCTCTCAAATTTGGGTGGACCTTAATTGTTTTTCCCTTGTTACCTGTTGGATTGATTGGTAGAGTATTTCGATTTTAGTTTTCGTTTCAATAGCGTTATCTCTAGGTCGAAGGTGGCAATTTCAGCCGAGATTCAAGAATTCTATTTTGTCGTCAGTGAGTTCGTAAGCGGCCAAGTTTAGCAAGTTACATTTTTTCATTCTATAATTTGCAGAGATTTTGTGAGTAATGTTGCTTTATTGGTTGAGTTCTAACGTAATATTAATGTACTTGAGATTGCGTTGATTAATTGTGTTCCGTTGTGTTCATTGTATTTTATAAAATCTTGTATTTTTTAATTTCACTTCTAAATTGCCGTATCTTCTATTTTTCTATTGTTAGTTTTCGTTACACCAGGGTTTTTTCCGGAATGTGCTGTTGTTATATTCCTGGCAGCCAGGTTACTTAATTAATGTATATATGGGTAGCAATTTTTTTTAAATAACTTTCTTTAAATACGGCAGGCAAGGAAGATTAAATTTAGTTTTTAATTTAGTTTTTCCAGCATCATTATGTTTCACCGTTTTGTAGTTACAAAGGAGTACAGTAATTTCCCATAGTTTTCATTGTGACAAGAGCTTTCAGCCACTACTTTAGCTATTTTCAAGGTAGTTTTATTGTCATTGTTTATGATCTCTCTGGGTACTTTTGGCGTTGAGCACTTTACTCCGTAGTTAGGTGTTTTCCTTTTTGATGTGGGTGCCAAAGTTGGGCCCACAGAAGTAAAACACGGAACACGGATTAGATGTAAGAAACATATATTAACAACAGGTTACAGAGATAGTGTAAGCAGAGCTTACTATAAGTTAGTGTCCAACAATGGTAGTCGTACTAGACTCTCACTATCTCTCTGTGTCACTCTCCATCACTCTCTGTATAGTGCTATGTCGCCTACTTAATATAGGCCTGGAAGAGTCTATTGTGTAGGTAGTTTCCGGTCTCACAATACCCCCTTCCAAAGAGTTTTCTTTTTGAAAAGGAGAGAAAAAAATAAAACTTAATACTTTTTCCTCTTAGGATTTATTGTTTCTCACCTGGAAGTAGAGATTTTGATGCGTGAGCCACAGATTTTCGCGAACCGTCTGGCAGTTTATGTAATATGCAAGCGCCTATGCCGTACGAGCTTGCATCACTTGCGACTATGATGTCGAGACTAGGGTCGAAATGTGTGACGGAGAGGTCTGAAGTAAGAGTTTTCTTGATTTCCTCGAATGCGTCTTGGCATTCCGGGGTCCATGACCATGGTTTGTCCTTTGTTAAAAGTTGGTTGAGAGGCCCTCTCAATTTTTGCATGTTCTTAATGAACCCTTGGTAAAAGTTAGCTAGGCCGAGGAAGCTTTGTAACGCTTGAACGTTATCTGGGGCCGGCATGTTTCTGATCGCGTTGGCTCTTTCTGGATCCGGCTGACTACCATTTTTATTTATGATGTCCTAAGTATTTGCCTCCTCAACCGTAA
The DNA here is from genome assembly GCA_963932145.1 of Acanthosepion lycidas. NCBI lineage: Eukaryota > Metazoa > Mollusca > Cephalopoda > Sepiida > Sepiidae > Acanthosepion > Acanthosepion lycidas. The sequence goes on from OZ010573.1 coordinate 127,331,438, forward strand.
ATCCGTATTCTTGTATCTTTTCGAATACGTTTATTATATGGTTCCGGTGCTCTGCCGTAGTTTTACTAGTAACTAGTATATCATCCAAATAGGTTGTTGCGTAGTCAAGATCGCCCAGCATGGGGTCCATGACCTGCTGGAAAATTGCAGGCGCAACCTTTACTCCAAAAGCCAGCCTGTTGTATTTATACAACCCTCTATGGGTGTTTATGCAGAGCAATTTAGAACTTTCTTCTTCCATCTCTATCTGAAGGTAAGCGTCCGAGAGGTCAATTTAAGAAAAAAAATTTTCACCATTGAGTTTATTGAAAATTTCTTCAGGGCTTGGGAGAGGATAGTGGTGATCTTGCAAGGCATCGTTTAACCCTGTGGAAAAATCTGTGCATACTCCTATTTGATTGGACTTCTTTTTTACGTAGACCGTAGGTGCTGACCACACGCTGAAATCTGTTTTTGACAGAATACCTGCTTGTTCGAGTCTATCTAACTCTTTATTGGTTTGCTCTAGAGCAGCGAAAGGGACATCCCGTTTGTTTTTGAATACCGGTTGTGCACCGTCCTTCACCTTGAACTTAGCTTTCATTTTAATACATTTCCCAAGACCACCAGAAAAAACCTGGGGAAATTGTTGTTTGAGTTCCTTTTTTAGATTTACCAAATTGGACGTTGTACTTTGTATCTTGCGACAAAATGTACTCATTGGGCAATCCCAAAGATTGAAGTTTTCAATCCAATCAGTTCCAAATAAGTTGTCTGAAGTTTTTAATACGTAGGCTTTGAGCTTTTTGGTAAATCCATTTAGTGTTACTGTAAGTATTACCTCGCCTAAAATGTTAATATTTTCGCCTGTTACGGATTTTGCTGTTTTATCCGTTTTTAATAAGGTCGGCTTGTTCAATTTTCGCCAAGTACCCCAGTTAACGGTTGAAATATCAGAACCGGAGTCAAGCTGGAATTTAATGGACTTATTGAAAATATCCACAGTTACATATTTTCTTAAATTCCTATCAACAATATTGTCAGATTGAGCTTGCCTTATTTTATTTTGGGGTTTTCTCGTTCTGTTGGCGTACCAGCATGAAGTTAAAGTCACTTTTATTGCAATTTTTGCAATATTTTTTGTTCTTAACTGGACAGAATTTCATCCAATGCCATTTACCCCAATGGTAACATGGTCCGGGCGGTTTCTTTAACTTATTTTGGTTTTGGTCACTGCGTAATTTAGGACATGAGATTTGCCTTTTGTCTTTTTGAAGGGAATAGGAGGTAGACTTACTTCTGATTTTATTAATCTGAGTCCCACCTGATTCCTCGATAGTGTTTGAGTCATGCTTTACAGATATTACTCTTTGACAGTCCTCTGCCAGTTTTTGGAGAGTCAATCCTTGTTCGTTCTCAAGATTAGTCAGTACCCGTCGTCTGACTTCGGCGTCTTCTGCAGATACTAGACCTTGTGCAAAAATTAAGCACTTAAAATCATCGGCAGTCAGTTCGGCTAGTTTAAAATCATTACATAGCTTGTTCACCGATGCTGTAAACGTTAGAAAATCTTGCTGGTTGTCTTTGACTGTGTTCAGGCATTTCCAACGTTTGTGGAACAAGGTTGTGTTAGGTCCGAATAATTCCGATAGGAGCTTAATCGTCTCTGAAAAATCGAAGTCAGTCGTTTTCTTGGATAGTATGAAGTCTACGAACCTATTAAGTTCTGTAGTTCCCAGTTTTCTCAGTAGAATACGCACCTTTTTTTTACTGGGCCATTGTTCAAAGTCTACGTTGAAAATATCTTCGTAGCGCCTGTAAAAAGGCCTGGAACGTTTTGTCTTCCTCTGGTACGTATTCAAAGGTTTCCATTGAATTATAGATTATACTCTGGAAGAATATTGTATCTTTTTCAGAGTTTGAGCCTTTTAATGCATTTACGAGTAATTCCTTAAGTTGTTTCTGTTGTAGTTCAGCATTCTGAAGGGTAATCTTTTGGAATTCTATTTGCTGTTTATGTAAATCCAAAAATAGTTGTTGTCTTTCTTCTGATTTTTGTTGCTGGTCCAAATTTAGTTTTAACATTTGGGCAACTACTTTTTGCAAATCTTCCATATTTAAAAATGACAGCGCTTAAATGTTGCTTTGAAACACGTGTACTAAAAGGAAGTATACAAAAAAATCTTGATAGATTTTTGTTCTTTTTTTTCTCTTTTACAGAAAAAAATATGGACAGACAATAATTAAACGAAACTAATTATGTGTGTTTAGGTTTTTTCCGTGGTTCCGTTAATTTTAACGTAATTGAATAATTTTTCACCACACATATGTATTTTTTTTTTTTATAGAGGTACAAAAAGAAGAAAACTCACCTCAGTGAATTCGAGGGGAGAATAATTTTATGCCCGATTTCAACTCAGTTACATAAAAAATTTGTCGATAGTTTTTTCCGAAAACTTGAGTATAATGGTAGTACTTGATCTTGTGTTGTCAGCTTTTTTACGAACAACTGTTTTTTTTAAATGTGTGTGTGGGTGTGTAGAAATCGTTCTCGTATTGGACAGACTTTAATATTCGGTAGATGTCGAATCGCTAGTTTGTCAATGGCTTTTGGTATTGGAATATATGTAGACGCTGGGTGTTTAGCTTTTAAATCGCTAATGTATTAATACCAGCCTAATTTCACGTTCAACACTGCTGTGGGAACGCGTGGGGTTTGTGTATTTTTCGAGTACTGTCGCTATTGATACGGTGAGAACGAAATTCTCGAATCTTTTCTGTCGCCACTCTTGTGGGACTGGCAAAGTATTGCGGTTTTTCGACGTGAATGCGTTTCTAGAATTCTTCGTCGACCCAGATGTGGGATTGGTAAAGTATTTAGGTTTCGCCGTGAGTGCGTTTCTAGAATTCTTCGTCGCCACTGATGTGGGTGCCATAGTTGAGCTTACTATAAGTTAGTGTCCAACACTGGTAGTCGTACGAGACTCTCACTGTCTCTCTGTGTCACTCTCTATCACTCTCTGTAGAGTGCTATGTCGCCTACTTAATATAGGCCTGGAAGAGTCTATTGTGTAGGTAGTTTCCGGTCTCACAATACTTTTATTTTTATATGCTAAAGACGGAATATTTAAAATAAAAACAAGTCGGTCGTAGGAGTCGCCATAAAAGTATTTTGATATGCTAATGTTGTCGACGAATGAAAAATATTCGGCGATGAAAGCAGTTGGTGTTCTCGAATCGTGAAAAAAGTTAGAAAATTCGTGCATTTTGGCTATCACGTTCTTCGGTGAGTGAGTTATTTTTCTGACTGGTTACGTGCATTGTGATTTGTGACATAGTACCCACGAATGAAGATTTCGACATTTATTTCTGTCCCTGATATTTGAGTCTGGACTTACAGTGATTTGTTCTCTTCCTTTTGGAAGTAATATGTGACAAATATTTACAAGCTATTTCGGCACTATGACGGACATGACATTTGACGTCAAGCTGACACCCGAGTTTGATGGTTCAGTGACCGAACAAGCAGTTACTGAATGGATTGAGAAGGTAGAACTTGTTTGTGACCTGTATAGAATTAACAAGGTTGAACGTGTTCTTTATCTGAGGTTAACGGGAGGTGCATTTGCTATTTATCAGCAGTTAAACTCAGACATAAATCAGATGTCGAGCAGATAAAACGACATCTGCGGATTGCCTTTGCGCCAGATCGTTTCTTGGCTTACAAGCATTTCATGGAACGACGAATGCCCCCGGACAAATCTGTCTAAGTGTTTCTAGCCGACTTGGATAAGCTAGCAGTTCTATTTCGCAGGATATCCGAGCAAGGACTAGCGTGTGCGTTCATAGCAGGGTTAGCAGCGCACGTCAAGGAACTACTGTGCGCATCTTCCAGGATGAAAGACATGAATACAAACCAACTTTTGGACCGAGCTAGGGTCATAATGATGGCTCAAATTGTAACCGAGAAAATGGTTGCAGCTTGCATTTCACCAGACGGAGCTGATATACATCTAAATGTTAAACGTTGGGAGGGTACGCGATGCTATCGATGCTCTGGGTGGAATCATATTTCCATAGACTACCCGGTTCGAACGATGTCTTGCTTCCGGATTAGGCTACATTGCTTCATTGTGTACGAGAAAAAAAGTAAGGGAAAAGACATCAGCGCCGGTCTCTTCCCCAAGTGAGTTATGAATGAGGCGCTACCTCTCTTAGGTGTTTACGTGAACGAGAATAAGAGAGTGACACTGATGGACATTGGCTGCTTACAGATACTCGTGAGTAAGCAAGCCTGTCAATCCTGGCGGGAAACGGAGGCCGACTCTATATAAGGGAGTGTGACGATGTACGGTTTCCCAAGCGTAGGGTGATTTGTTGCGGTGCTATTAAAATCGAAGAACATGATTTCTGTTCCGAATTCGCTCCAAACCAGAAGATATGGGTCGCATCATAGAAGCGGTCTAATGGTCGTTCCCCGGAGAGTTTGCGAAATCGGATGCCTACTACCCAATAGCAACAGGAGACAGGAGGAATACGACCGTCAGCTGCAGACCTGGCTTTATAACGGTTGGTTGAAGCCTTATCCTGAAAAGAAACTTGGTACTCCAAAAGGTTTAATTCTGTTGATGGCGGTTGTTCAGAAAAAACAAAAATAAAGTGTGGCCAGTATTAGACTATCGAGAGCTGAATGAATGTCCAGACGCAGCCAATGCTGACGTGTGCGCAGAGAAACCGAGGGAATGGAGTAAAAAAAGGAGCGGATGTCGCTATCCTTGATATACGGCAGGCCTATCTACAAGTGCATATCCATAAGTCAGTTTGGTCCTTTCAAACTGTAATCTTCAAAGGGCGAGGATATTGCTTGGCACGAATGGGTTTCGGGTTGAATGCTGCACCAGCCATAATGAAGGCCATTGTGGACGCCACGTTATCGACAGACGAATCAGTTCGACGGGCAACCTCATCATATATTGATGATATTTATGTTGACGAGGGCATGATTTCGTCAGCTTGCGTGAAAGAGCACTTTGATGCGTTTGGTTTGACCTCCAAGGATCCGGAGCGGTTACGGGACGGCACACGTGTGCTGGGTTTGCATGTCGAGCAGGATAACAACATGATTGTGGAGACGTGAAAATGATATTCCGTCAATTCCTGAGGTCCTGACGCGACATAACGTCTTCTCGTGGTGTGGAAAATGGGTGGATCACATTCCTGTTTGTGGTTGGCTTCGTGTTGATGCATCATTTGTAAAACGCAGAACAGTATTGATCACGTCTGGATGGGACGACGAAGTGACAGATGCTCCCCTTAAGAACATGATTGAGGACGTAGCGGAAAGAATACGCCAGAATGACCCTGCACACGCTAAATGGTGCACAAGCGGACATACTTATGAGGTGTGGCTCGCCACAGGGGTTTCGTTTGAGGTTGACGGAAGCGTTTTATAGGACGCATGTTAGCTGCGGCCTGTGAAGAACGCACAACATATCAATTTATCAGAATTGGATGCTATTCTGAAGGGTTCAATTTAGCATGACAGCGGAGTGAAACGGAGCTACACCACTTCAGATTCCGCATGTGTGAGCCGGTTGGTGTCAAACATGCTCATTGGCAATGCCAGAATACGAACTAAGACGGCAAGTGAGATGCTTATCCGAAGGCGTTTGAGTTCTCTTGAATAGCTGATTCAAGTGTATAACTTATTGATCACGACTAGTTTAGTAACGTCGAATGAGAATCGCGCGGATAAGCTCACAAGAGTATCACAACGATGGTATGAGATGATAAAGAAGGAAATCGAACCAACACGCCGGATATCCGCTTCCATGGAGACCGAAACCTCTCCTGATCATATACGTGCCACACATTGCTAGAGTGGACATTCTGGTGTCAGGCTAACGATGTATTTTGTGAGACAAGTTTACCCTACGGCATCGAAGGCGGCCGTCAAGGCAGTGGCCAGAAAATGTAAAGAATGCTAGTCAATTGACCCAGCCTCAAGTCGCTGGCCACGTGGCAAGATAAGTGTGACTGGAATCTGGACCCGCTTTAGAATATATATTACGCATTACGGTGTGCAACATTACTTTACGTTGTTTGATTGCGGCCCCAGTCGATTTTCGATATGACGGCGCTTGCTTCGAGAAGACTCAAGAAACGTCATCCAACAATTGGTAATTTTTTTTTTATTTTTGAACGAGGCCCACGATCAGAAATCCTAACCGACAATGACACTGCATTTCGCAGTAAGTACTTTGAACATTTCTTTGATGAGTTTCGTTGCGCATATGTTCATACAGTAAACGGTATAGTGGAAATATGTCATCGAAGCATAAAGAGAATTGCAGCAACAAATCAGTGTTCGATAATGGAGGCAGTGTACACCGAAGGATGACATATCGCCGACTAATGTGCTTGCCAATATGATTTACCGTTACCAACTGAAAGTGAAGGGAATTACTACAACGTTACTACCTGATCGTTGTAAGAATCGCGGTATATAAAAAGTTGGGAACAGAGTGTGGGTGAAAGCTCCTCATGGCCGATGTGCCTCCAGGTATCAAGTGGGTTGTGTAACGAACATTGTAAGTCCACAAACAATAATAGTTGACGGGATGCCTCGGCATGTAAAAGATCTTCGCCATTTCGTTGACTCTGATACATCGGCGAGCGAATCCGATGATGAGTCATCGTCTGAAAGTGATCGGATAATTGAGATCTGCGAATCCAATGCTTCCAGAGATGTAGAGATACCGGAAACTCGAGATACACCTGATGATTCTGCAGGGTACCATTCTCCGACACACGAAAGGATAATAGTTTCATTACAACGAAGCCCCAGAATAAGCTGTTCAATTTGTGATAATGAGATCAGTAGGTGGAGGGGAATATAGCGAAGACAGCGAATTACCTTGTCAGACCAAGCTCTACAGCGTGTCGCGTGTATCCTACGACGGAAAATGTGTCGAAAAAGAAAGTTACTTGCCGAACAAAAAGGGCACGTATTTACATGATATGCTGAAGACGGAATATTCATATTAGGAAAAAGTGAGTAAAAGTATTTGATATTCTAATATTGGGCGTCTTCTCCCAGTTGTTGACGAATGGAAAAAAATTTGGGCCTATAAAAGTCAGAAAATTCGTGCATTTTGGCTACCGCATTCCTTCGATTTTTTCTGACTGCTTACGTGCATTGTGATGTGAGACATAGTACCTCCGAATAAAATTTTCGGCATTTCTTTCTGGCCCTGATATTCGAGTCTGAACTTACAGTAATTTGTTCTCTGTGTTGTGGA
>OZ010573.1:127341217-127368717 GCA_963932145.1 Acanthosepion lycidas
GATAAAATTTAATATTAAAATTAAAAACTGCTAATTTCAAAATCAAAATTTAATCACTATTAAGTTTACAACTATAAAATTACTGATGGGAAAAGAAGAAATATATATGTTATTCAATTTATTTCTTCGTTGAAGTTACTTTATATATATACATTCAGTATGCAAAGTTACGGCACCGCTCTATCACAGCTCTTCAATGCGACTAGACAACCAAATGCCTGGATTTTTCTCTTTCACCTTCACCAACACATTACGACAGCCCTTAGATTCTTTAGTACCGAATGAAATTTCTCTCCATATATGAATTGCAGAATCTTTACAGTTTTATTATGTATTGTTATGTATTGAATGTTAAGTTATTGTTAACGCATTGTTATATATTAGGTTGTTGCAAAAATAATGACATAATAATTTCGTTTTTTGACGTTAAAAAATACGTCAAAAAACGACATTATTACATCATTATTTTTGCAACAACCTATTATTAAAGTATCTTTACACTGTTATTGTTATGTATTGTTATATATTGAATCCTGAGGTATTTTTAACGCATTGTTATGTATTTAAGAATCTTTACAGTGTTATATTTATTTTAACCTTCATATACATGTTTGATATTTTATTTTTATTTTTTCTTATCTCCACAGGGTAACATGACGCTAAACATCATGAATGAAACTGAGGCCGAAGTTGAGATCGTTGTTCCCTACATGAACACCATGCCTGGGCTTTACGAACTTATTCAACTGGACACTGTTCTGAAAAAATATCTCATTCCGGTCGACATTTTCTTCGGAATGGCCGGCAACTCCCTGTCAGCCATACTTTTCAAAAGTTTCCATGATAAGGGGAAAAAAATCACGCCCATGCTATCGGCAGTGGCCATAGTTGATATCGGTTACCTATTCTCCCTGCTTCTCACCTGGTTGAACAATCAAGCAATTCAAATCTACACAGCACCTGGACTTTGCCAGATCAAAATTTTCTGCAGCCATTATTTTGCCTTTCTCTCTTTCTGGTATCTGGGATGGACTGTGTTCCTCCTTATGTTAGCCTCGATCGCCCCCAGCAAGTACAACGCTCTGCGATCGTCTGGAATGGCGAGACTTTGTCTCGTTGGCATCAGTGTGTTCTCTTTCACGGGGCACCTTTATAAAACCTGGACATACGGATCAATCAACCTTGCTGAAAACTGGTACTGCGCTCTGTTGCCAGAAAACCAAGAAGCATTGCAGGTTCTCAACGTCTTTGACACGTTTTTCATGCAAGTGACGCCATCACTCGTGTTTATCATTTTCCACATTTTCCTCATCTTCTGTTGCGTTCGAATACCCCTCAGAAGCGGATCAGTTAGTACCAACTCAACGGATACCGCTGACGAGTTCCGTATTGTCCTTACCTTGACGATATTATACCAGGTGTGTATTCTACCAATCATCATCACGAGTGTAGTAAGCGCTGCCTCAAAAGATCGTCCCAAGAAGCAGATGATAATCTTTAACATCCTTCATCAACCTTTCTATGCGTATTTCGCCTTGAAACCAATTGTTTACGTCATTGTGTCGACCAGCTATCGTCAAGCATTTGTTAGTTGTATTAAAACGATATTTAATGGTGTTGCATGTAATTCCAGAATGTCCCGAGCCATTGCCGTACCAACGGAGGAAACAACCACGGTGTAGTCAATGAGAGGACACGAAACCTTCAGGTGGAAACGTTGTGATGGAGCCGGCAGAGGCGACGTTGTTAGTCGGGATAAAGTTCACAGCGTCTAATTAAGACACAAACATAGCGATAAAACCGCCACGAAAAACAAACTTAAATGAATTTTGACGATCTTCAATTTTTATTTTGAATGAAAAAAACTTATGCCGACTAAAGATGTTTGTACTGCTGAACTTTATTCAAAGACACACTAATACACACGTATCCAAACATAAATACACGTTGACATTATCGTCTATATGTAAATATATATGTACACACACACACACATACACACATATATATAAATACAAACATACAAATAATAATAATAATAATAATAATAATAATAATAATAATAATAATACAGTTACCAGCTGAATTTTAATCTTAAATGTTTCCTGTATAATATCTGATAAATGTCAGCGAAGGGAAAAACTTTGGTGAAATGCATTACGTGATGAAGGAAATGTGCTCAAAAATAAATGTTTTTTTCTTTAAAATAATTACGTATTTTCATCATTGGCCATTGACTTACTGATAAATCTCGAAACAAAAGGCTTACGATATATATATATATATATATATATATATATATATATAGCGTTTCAACCAATAAATCAAAAATATGTCGGATTTAATCCATTTCCTAAAAAATATCTTTGTTTACGTGAGAATACGAAACACGCAGATATGTACATTTCGGGAATCGGGAAGATATGTGTTCAAAAGCATGGTCTAAGGCACGTGATGTAGTTATATATAAATATATATATATATATATATATATATATATATATATACATATATATATATGTGTGTGTGTGTGTGTGTGTGTGTGGGTATGTGTGTGTATGTGTGCATGTCTGCGCATGTGTATGTGTGTTCATGTGTTCATGTGTACGTTTGTCTCCGTGCCTGTATGTGTGCATGCATCTGTACAATATCTATATACATGCATCATTTTTAATACTCATTTTTAAGGTGTGTATATATATATATATATATATATATATATATATATATATATATACGTACACACACTCACACACACACATATATATATATATATATATATATATATATATATATATATATATATGTATGTATGTATATGTATAAATTGGTGCGCACATATACTTAATTTTCAGAAGTACGGTGATATTTATTTAAAAATACAGCTTAATGCGCACATATAGGCATATAAACGCATACACCCAACAGACACACACATACATATATAAATATACATTGCAATTCTCTGTTTGGTGTGTGTGTGTGTGTGTCAATCATTATAGCACGGTGTATACCATACTCCCACTGGATGCTGTATAAAACAAATATATTTTAGCAATAAACATTCAAACGTGATAATGATATAATATAATTATATTTATAATTTTTAATTATTTAATGATTATTTTTAATATAATTCACTGAATAAAATATTGTGCAATATGAGGTCTGAATCATTTATTATGTCTCTATATTTCCTCTATATATACTCTAACAGAAAATACATCTGCAAAATCTACAAAACAGTGCAGAACGTATAGAGAATAATACTTACACATATTCCAAAACAAGAGGAATCTCAACTCTATAAGAAATTAAATCAGAACTTATATCAATGTATTATATGCCGTACTCGGATATTAACACAAAGCTATAAACCTTCATGAATAGGAACTTCCAGAAAGTGTATAGCATCCTGTCATATATTATTAGACATCATCAGACATTAAGATACACTCACTCTATGTCTATTAACTTTCATGGAAATATATAAAAGGCATTAGTATTCGAACCTTCGTTACGTTAACACAGAACCACATAAATATCGCCTATAAATGTATATCTAGGTATATTCGCCCTCATAATTGCATATACTTTCTATAAATATATCTGAATGTATATATACATTATATATATATATATATATAGAGAGAGAGAGAGAGTGAGAAAGTGAAATGGAAAGAGAGAAAGAAAGAGAGAACATTAATAAAAATATATGTATATCTAAGATTATATATATATATATAGTATGTATATATAAGATTATATATATATATATATGTATATATATATATATATATATATATATATATATACTTAAGTATATATATATACTTAATTATGTATATATATATATATATATATATATATATATATATATATATATATATATATATATATATATATATATATATACTTACGTTCATATAAATATAATTGTATATTTATTTACATGATCACATTAATTACTGTGAATATATGCATATTTATATTATATATATATATATATATATATATATATATATATATATATATATATATATATAACTATATATATCAAGATTGATAAAAACCTGTGCATACACCTATTTACATACCAACAAATACATATAGATACATACATATACCTGTAAATAAAATTGAAGACATTTCCTGATGCAAATACACACACACAAACGAAAACATATATATATATATATATATATATATATATATATATATATATATATATATATATATATATACATATATATATATATATATATACATGCATATATATATACATGCATATATATATGCATGCATATATATATATATATATATATATATATATATATATATATATATATATATATATATATATATAACTTCAAGGAAGAAATAAATTGAATAACATATATATTTCTTCTTTTCTCCTCAGTAATTTTATAGTTGTTTAAATTTTGATTTTGTAATTAGCAGTTTTAAATTTTAATATTAAATTTTGTCATATAATTTAGTAATTATTCGTTGGAATAAATTGTTTTTTAATACTACCCATATTTTAAACATCTGAATAGATATTATAACATGACTTCGTTATCAAGTTTTTTAAATTTTCCTATAGTTGTGTTTTGATTGGTCCGTCTAGCCTTTTGTAACTACGTTTTCCCCTTGCGAAGGATTGTTAATTAATTTGAAACTTTTAAAACCATTTATTTTACATTCAACGTCTTCACTTGATAAGACACGGAGGGTGTTGAAACAAAATGGCTATTTTTGTAGTGATTTTATAACATATTTATGTTAAAAATTTTTTTTTAAATAAATAATTATATATATATATGTATATATATATATATATATAATTATAAAACACTTATTCATAACAAAAAGATATAAAAGATAAATTAAAAAAAAATAAAAACGTATTTTAAATTTCAGAAATTAGAAACTTTAATATATGAAAAGATAAATAATAAATCGTTAGGAAATCATTTGGCTTATATATTTTTGAAACCATGGTAGCGAAATTGTCTGATCTCCTAATATATATATAATGTCACTACATATATATATATAATGACCCTACATATATATATATATATATATATATATATATATATATATATATATATATATATATATATATATATATATAATGTTTAAACTGATATAGTGTATTAAATTTCTTACATTTGATCACTTTAATTTCCAGATGTTTGTTATAATTTTCCGTAATACATTTATCGCGCGTTAAATTATACAAATGTAACTGTTCTGGCAGAATTTACTGGAAATACTTTTTGTTTATCGTGAGTTTGTATAAGAAAATTAATAAGTGGGTTTACTATTCGATGAAAATGTAGTTCCTTTACTCCTCAGCATTCACCAAAATGACTAACATTCATCGGGCGGCGTCAAAGAAAAAAAATGTGACATTTTCTCTCTTCTGTGTTTGTAACATTTTATTTTTCATCTATAAAATAAAATATAAAAAATGAACTCTAAAATTCCTGGTAATTCAAGAAATATTTGAACGGACTCCGAAAAAAATTTTCTCATCCACTTCGTTAAAGAAAGATTCTCTAAAACAAAAGACTCGGTTATCCACATTGATTTTTTTTCTGGACAGACAACAAGATGAGACAATTGAAAGTTCGTCCTTTTGTCATCACTGTACACCCTACTCATTATTTATATTTATATTTATATATATATATATATATATATATATATATATATATATATATATATATATATATATATATATATATATATATATATATATATATATATATATATATATATATATATATATATATATATATAACTTCATACGGTTTTATAAATATTCGTATTTGAGACTTGCTCAAATTTGGTGCTCTCTATAGCTGAAGCATATCGCACGTTGGATCCAGTGTCAATTTCTCCTATCGGTAGACGCAGGTTCAATCCTTGCCGGAGAGGGCATTTATTTTATTAAGACTTCTCAAATACACAGGCCGTTGGCTGTATCACACAAATAAATGTTTCAAATACGAATACCCACTGTTATAACATTTGAAGTACTAAAAATGAATGCGTAAAAATAAATTCATTAATCCCTTACAAACATATATATATATATATATATATATATATATATATATATATATATATATATATATATATATATATATATATATATATATATATATATATATATATATATAAGGAAACAAACCTTGGTATCATTGTGATCACTACATATTGATATTATCATTATTATATAAAACATTGACTTTTGTTATGGTTGTTAAAAATAATCATATTTGTAATAATGACAGTGATTATACAAATAATAAAGTTGTCTGAATTCGTTTTCATATTTGCTCATTCTCTGAATTGTTACTGATTTTACCTTTGATGCTTTCCAGCGAATCCTGTAATGATGACTTTCTAGAACATTTAATAAAGGCTATCGAGAAGGAAGAACTAACCATGAATTGTAAGGTCGATAAAAACAAACCAAAATACTTGTCTTGATTTGGAGATGTAAGAAACAAGCAAGTAATAAAATGTAAATGTTTTAAAGGACTATGAAAAATGTTAGTAGAAATCCAGATATTGAAAGATGAATTTTAAAAGCTAATCAATGTATTAATAAACAGAAAAAATTCGGAACTGTTATGTACAGAGTGCAATGGATAAATTGTCATCTAAATTACGCAAAAATGAAAATAACACTGACATCTCATTTAAACAGATATATTTTCCGAAATTATCGCAAAATATTATTAAATACTAAAGAGTAAATTTATTCAATAAAATCACCATTGGCATCCAGACGACTTCGGAATTTCCTGCAACTCTTTTTGACTGTCTCCTTTTTTAAGTTGATGAATGCCATAATCTTCAGTTCATCTTTGGTGTTACAAGAAGTTTTGTTTGTCTCTCGATCAACTACGACCCACACAAATCAATCAAGGGAGTTGCAGTCTGAAAAGAGAGTTGATCAGATGCAAGGAGTGGTGTAGTCGCAGAGTTTGTCTGACAGCCATGACTGTGATCTTCTTCCAGCAGACACGCTGTTGAGCAAGAATAATACATACTGTATTGAGTTTGAGGCCCTTTGGAAAGATGAATGGGTGTATAATATCGCCATCCCTAGTGATCACTCCAAACACCTTTGTAATCATCATTAGACTCATCTAACACTTTCCGATTCCTCTGCACTGTCCTCAGATTGACGCACACACACTCTAAAATGTTCGTTTTAGAGATTCCGGTACGAATGTCAAGCAATACAGCATGCCGTTTCCAGATTTTTGACGGAGTGAATTGCGTCATGGTGTTCTTTTTCTCAGAGGCGGTGCTCAACTGACCTTGCTAAAGAGTCAACAGAATAAAAAAAGCTACAACAACGCGCTTGCGCGAAATTAACAATATGAAATTGCGCCAATTTACCAATTGCACCCTGTATTATCAATTCTCCTTATATTATAGGGAATGTTTAACAGTTTACTCCCAAATGAAGACGAGACTTGAGATAATAGAGGTATGGTTCCACTGAAGAATGCTGAAAATACCATGGACGGAGCACCTGAGAACAGTAGTTATTAGATGAAAAAAAATATATATATACTTAGAATCAGAAAAAAAAACTGTTGAATATTCCTTAATACATGTCACTTAGAACCAGAACACATTCGGAAAGTAGGCTTTGAGAATTTGACCCTGAATTGCGGGCAACAAACAGCATAGTTAATGCTAACCCACTGGAGAGTGACATTGTGGTACATGAAGGGTAAAGATTATATTTTTCGTTCTCTCTGTCGTCTCAAAACTTATTTTTCTCGCAAGAATTTAATATATTTATAACTAACATTCGTCTATGAGTTTGATATTGCTATAAAATACAAAGAAGAATCTGCAATGATATGTCCTGACTGTAGCTTCCTTGTGCTTTTTCGATATATATTTTTATGGTTATTCTTCTAATGAGCTTTTCTCATTGGTACCGCGACTATACGAATTTAAGCTCAATATTAGCTCTCGTCATTTTACAGTTGAAATGGTTAGATGTAAACGTAAAATTTATGCTGATAGTTTCTTCCTTTACATTTCTACCTTGTGAGACTTTATTCCAACTTCATGATTTTCCTGTCGACCTCAATATTCAAAGGTTTTCTGTCGTTATTTTCTGTCTTCTTAATTTCTGTTCGTTTATTGTTCTCTCTCCTTAATCCCTACACCGACAATTATTTTGCGGAAAACCTTTCATTTTCAAACGAATTTTTTATTTGTTTTTAATATAGTAACTAAGAAACTGAGGCACCTTGAAGTGCCCAAGCGGTGGCTAACACCTCTACCAGGCTTATGAGTTGACAACTGGACTCGTTTCAAATTCAGAAGGGCATAAAAAGAATCAAGATCGACGTATAGACAAGTCTGTAGCTGGCTTTTGAAAGTTATTTTTCGGGGTGTATTCGTTTGTATGTTGTAAGAGAGACTTTCGGTGAAAACGTATATACACGTCTACGCTTAGGAAGGGGTTAATAATGGATTTTGTTTTTCTTCTATTCTTACGCACTCATTAAGCCGTTGAATCTTAGTGGCTTTATTTCCTTGCTTGTAATGAAACGATTAAAAAAAGAAGAGGAGCAGAGGTAAACAAGCTTCCTCAAATGAATGGTAAAAAGATTGCGAAATATAATAACAGAACAAACCTTGTTTTCATCTAGAACTGAAGTTAAAGAAAGCCAGTATCGCTTCCATGCTGAATGGAAACATCACATACATGTAAAAATAGAGTTAAAAACTCCTGTTAAAAAATTCTTCTTCTCTGTGAAAAATTTACGTAAAAATATCGGTTACGGCTAATTACTATTTTTTAAAAACAGGTAACTTATCTCAGTACGAATGGAGATTAACATGATCGCAAAGAAACACAAAGAAATAATGTCTTATTTACACTATTTATATTGTTCGAACAGTTGTCCGAATTTTTGTTGCCATATTCATGTTTCGGGCGTTGTATATTCAGGCCTTCTTCAGGTGATTCGAATTTCGAATTGAGCCTTATATTTAGTTCACTGGGGTAGATTATTCTAGTTCCATGTGCTGTGGCACTTGTGGATATATCACAATATCAGTTATCGCCCTTTAACTCAACTCTCCACGTTTTTATGTTCCCCTCAGCTGTGGCCAGGTACTGAATTCACTACACTTTCGGTCAAGTCACTGAATTCAAACAATGGGCTATATATTCTTTTAGAATGTCATGTCACAGACAAAAACGAACAAGCTCCATAACAGACTACTCTCTCCACATATAGCAGAATGCGCACTCATTTGACTCAACACACTCCATAGTTCATGGTCCTGGCTAGCTTGGTTTATAGATGTTGTGTCCATTTGAAAAATTTGTCATACCACCTTCTTCACTGTTTTTTTTTTTTTTTCCAGCAATCAACACTTCATTATTCATGTTGATAATCATTTTGTATTTCGTTTGATGTAACCCTATATAGTTTTACTCTTTTATTAAAGGGACATTTGGGACTAGACGAGATTTTTTGCATCTTCATGCAATCTGTTGTGCGATTGTAAGTCATGCATTCTTGAATGTTCTACTTTCTCAAGAAATTTTATAGTTCACTTTTCACAATCCAGACCATAAGGTAATTTCAATAATCATAAAAATGATCTAATTAAAACATGAATTTTGTATTTGCTTTGAACCAAAAAATATTTTATCCTCGTTTGACAGTAGTTTTTATGCATTCAAAATAGAGAAAAAAAGAGATGCGGGTATCACTAGCAGAATAAGATGGTTATACGCATCATATAATGTTCAAATATGTGTATGACAGCTCGAAACCATGGAAATTAATATAGATGTAGATACAATTGTATTTATACCTTTACTAGAATTTTTTGCAACAGGCTGGCGCGTGTTGAAATCCTCACAGTATTTAGTTTTATTGAAGCTAATTTTCTTTGTCAAGATTTACAACTGTCTGTTTTGTTTATTTTCGCAAACTAATCGATGAAATTTGAATAAGCTGCTTTGTGGGGAAAAATATTTTGACAAAAGCCTACTTCGCGGCTTAATGATTTCTTTAATTTCATTTAATTTTATAGGACTTCATAGTAAACAATATTTTTTTTTTTAAATATTTCTTTTTTTCCCCTTTTTAAGAGCGAAGAATACATTCTTAGAATGTTTTACTCTTGAACAACTGGCCATACGTAAATATTGCTTTCTGGAGCCACATTCAAAATTTTCTTATTTTTTATTTGTTTATAGTTCTCCCAACGCAGGTTAAACTGAAAGCATTTTTATTAAATAAATATTTGTTATTTTATTCATTAATATTTTTTTTAAATAATAAGAGTATTATGTATGTTAAATAAATAAAACTTAAGTTTTCCAAAAAAAATTATTGACAATTTATTGTACTAACCTCTGCAACCTAGTAAAACCAATTGTAATTTGTAACCCCTTATCTATTTCCGATTCGACCCCAAATCGGATTTTGATCGCTCAAGAAATGGCTTTTTTAGAGGCTGTGACGGACGAACGGATTTTTCAGAATTTTATATATAGATGTAAGTAAATGTCCATATTGAAATACGTGTTATAAATTTATAACAATCGCAATGTGATTCATATCTTTACTTACTGCGTCTCGTTTAATATAGAAAATTTCGCATTCATCATTAGAAAATTAAGAAAATGTTCATATTCATGTTCGTTTTGATCTTCGCTGATAATTTTGACTAAGCAATTATTTCCACCACGCTGCCTTTATAATTAAAATCGCATAGATATTAAAAGAAAGAAAGTATCTGCCGATAAAGTTATAATCACTTAGGCGTCTTACGTGTGAGAATGCAGAAGTAAAATGGACGTCCGTATAGTGTAAATCGACGACCTGGTTTCAAATTACGACCGAGTACATGACGTTCACTTAGGCAAAAACAGCAGCAGTAAAGGTATATATCCTAAAAGGAATTTGTGCATCTCTTATTCTAGAAAAAAATGTTGTTTCGTTCCTCTTTCCTTAAGATGGCAAGAGAGGAAAAACTCTTACTTAAGAATGGTTATTTCAGGCTACCTTGCCCTCTACACACTATGGATTCAATACCACTGATGCAAATAAACCCCTACATGTTTACATAATGTAAGTCGTGTTTGAATTGAATTAATCAATAATTTATTTTAAGTAACAAAATCCTAATGAATATTTTAAATTATACCTTGATATGCAGTAGACAGCTACAAGATTTAAGCAACAGCCACAAATGTTCAAATCCCTGGAAGAGATTTTATAAAAATGATTCTATTAACATTTTGGAGTATGCGCAGATGTCTTCCATAAACAAATCAGTAGAATCAATACCGGTTGACATTTTAAGCAATGACGAAATATGTCCGATAAGTAAGATGTCCGGAATGGTAATGGTATTAGCCGTTTCCCTATAAGGAAATATTTGACCTTCATTGACCGAGCAGCCTGAATTGCTTTCGGTTGAATTTTTTTTTTCATTTTCTCGTAAAACAAACTTTCAGAAAAAAAATCTTCTCTCAAGTCCAGTAGCTGTTATAGATCTTTCAAGTATTGATTACGGTTTCTTTTCTAATATTTTATTTAAAGTAGTATGGAATGTCAAAATCTTGATTATGTCTTAATTTTCTCCTCGAGTTACATGTGCTATTTATTTTAGTTGTAGCTGCTGTTGCTAGTGATGTGGTTTCTGTTATTTTGTACAGATCTTTGTTCTTCTGTAACGCCAGTCCATAATGAACCACAATGATCAAAGAAGGATAGTCTCTAACACAATGCTAAAAGTTCTTCGCTTAAAGCCGTTTTTAACCATTGACCTTAGAAAGCGTTGTATGCAGCAGACAATTCATATATTTCTGAACCGGTTTGAAGCCAAGCATGGAATCCATATGAAAGTCAAGATTTGATGACGCTATTTAACTACAAGGCTCGAGTTGATATTTTTATTTTGTAGCATGAGATGCTGGCCAAATCTACCCCTGGCGCTACCTATTCTATGTTTAATTTCCTTTTCTTTTTGCTATACTAAATGTTATAACTGATCCATACGTCGCTGTATTTGAAGCGTATAGGATTTACTAATTAAACAACATTAATGTTTATGATGGATTAAGGGTAGATGACATCACAGCTTTCTTTCCAATTCCAGATCGTAGTTTCTGTTGGGGAAAAGTTTATTTTGTCTCCTATTTCTTGGAAAACTTGGTAGAAAATTTTGATCTGTGGTTCAAGATCATTCTTAGATAAATTATGTATACCTATGACTTCAGCATAGTCTCCCTCATCATAAGTACATTGGCCTCGGGAGGGAAAGCAAGACCGTTGTCTTCTATTGGTAGACTCGCTTCGGATGTATTATTGTTTGCTTAAAAAGTCATTTGCCATCTCTTCAAATCTATGTTTACCATAGTCTAGATAGATGGGCATAGTCTAGGAAACTGATTAAATAGCCAGGAGTTTTCATTTCCACCTTGTCGTACTCCTGATGAGTTTTGAAATGCTACTTTATTGATGCCATCGCCAGACATATAACATTTTTTGATTGACACAGTTCCTCTATTATATCGACGCATTCAGTGGAATTGGAGCTTAGAAAGGGGTTTCTAATAGATGAGAAGAGTAAATCTGTATTGATGTAGTCATATGTTGCTGTGATGTCGACAAAGCGGGTATACAGTTTCCTATTATAGAGATAAACAATTTCTTGGAGTTGTTCTATGACATATATGCCATCCTTGGGTCCCTACCTTTACGAAAAACTGTGTCGTGAGGAGCTGACTTTCTTAAATCGATGAGAGTCTAATTAATATATTATTCATTAATAATACTTTTACTATGATGGATTTAATTAAGAAGCCGCCGTATGTGGGAGGCTCCTGGGGGCTCCATTTCTGTTTTCATAGCGCATTAATGATTAATAAAGTATACAATGATATGCAGTAGGCAGCTACAAGATTTAAACCACAACAAAAAGCTTTAAACAACAACTTCAGGTTTTTAAATCGGTGGGACAGATTTTATAAAAAATATTCTAATAACATTTTGGAGTATGCGCAGATGTCTCACATAAAGAAATGATACAAAGCTCGAGAAATGACGGTAAACATTTTTAGAAATTACAAGATATTTCCGCAAACTAAAATGTCCGGACTGGTAATGGCAATCGTTATTAGCCGTTTCCCTATAAGAATGAGATGGTATTCATTGACCGAGCAGCCAGTAGTACTTTCGGTTTAATTTTTTTTAACAATCTAAATTGATACGCTTCCTGTATTAGATAGACGCATTCAGTGGAATTTTGTTTAGTATCAGAAACAGACAGTTGATATACTTCGGATACGTCATGAGGGAAGAAAGTTTGGAGAATTTGATACTCACTGGACATATTCAATGCAAATAAGGCGTGGGAAGCGGCGCGTAATCGACCTAAGTAGAAGCTGAGCAAAGAGACGTTTTTTTTTGTTTTTTTTTGTTTTGTTTTTTTTATGTCACATGTCCTTTCAGGGCTTATGAAAAGTCATGAACACCAAAGTCCTGAAGAGGCACAAAGTCATGGAAAACCATGATCCCTACTTTCTATCGTTTGTAGCACTGAGTAAGGTTATCTTTTTGCTATCCGTCTTAGACTCTGCCAATCATTTACTCAAGCTCATTAGGTAAGTGCTTTCTTCTGTTCGTCTTGCCTTCAATATGTCTGTGAGTGTCAAATATTTCTATTGTCTCTTTCTAATTCAAATTTTCCTTTGTCATATATTGCTTAGAGATACAAAGGATAGGTGGAGAGCCATCTCGGCCCAGATCCTGAAGGAACATTGCAGATGCGTAGTGTGTTCACAGAATGATATACAAATCTTCAGGCTATAATCCTACAGGACGTCCAGAATAACAACAGAAGTTTCGATTCAAGATGATAGAAAAATCGAAATGATAGAAAAATACACATTAACATGGCTGTGGAACTTATTATTCTGAACCCGGTAATCAATAAGTAGCTAAAGATATGTAGTTTAGTACAAAAGAAATCGATTGAAGAATAAAATGGAATTTCGTTATAGGAGAAATGAAGGGTACAATTTGGAAGCAATTTTATGTTAGGCGGCTTCAGTTAAAACATGATAGCCAGCCAGTTTCAACCTAATCAGCAAACCACGGGTCAATGACTTTGTGATTAAAAGCGTTGACTTGTGAATTTGATGACATAGGGGCTGTAAGTTCAAGTCTTGAATCCGGTGGTGCTTACTTGCAATAGCAAAATGGGACTAAATAAAAATAAGTACTAATCAGTGGAACGAGAACATTCTACCGCCGGTGATTAAATAGTGTTCAGCTCAAAATTCCCTGTTGGTTAATCAACTGAGGAAGACCGGACGGCACAAGTGGAAATGTATTGATAGCAACAACAGAAATGAGGACAATTGTCTGAATATAAATAGTGTAATAATTGTTTTAAAAACGTATGAAAATAAATACCATAGTTCAGGGTTGATAAAAATGGAAATAAATTTTTATTATGTTTAATATTTGAAATTTGCCAAATCTGAACTGAAATATAGTGACAAAGGAGGAAGAACGTTGGATTAAAATGTCGGGTAGTTATATGATTTGAATAAAGAAAGATAAAACATTACATTCTCTTTCCATTCACTGACATCATGGTCGTTACTAAACAACTAATTCCTGATGGACCCAAGAGACTTTCACTTGAGAGAAAAGAAAAAAAAAACGCACGTGATTTAATAAGATACCAGCCAGCTATTTGTTTCTGTTGTGTAAAATCAAATTATAGTTGTGAGAATATTGATTTCTCAGCTGTTTATTTCTCTCCTTGCATAGCTTATTCTTTTTCTTAAGCCTCTTCACTGACACTTTTCTCCTTTAATCTCATGTTTGTCGTTCTCTGTCCATCCACAGAGATTTGCTTTCTATTTTTTCAGTGTCATTTATTCAACATCCAGTATTTTTCCACAACTGATGCATCAGTTGCATTTACAAGAAGAAATAGCAGTTTTCCGCGTTTGGCTGACATTTCCAGTAGCGTAATGGATAGCGGCTCGGACTGAGGTATTAGAAAACTGAGTTCGAATTGTATTCACTTACCTGCTAAAAGCACTTGGCGAAGGTATGAATTTATCTCCCCCCCTAGCCATGGATAAATAGCAGAACAGACAGGTGGCAACCGGTCTAAAGGAAAACTCTGAATTCAAAACTGTATGTAGCCCTAGCGAAGCAGTTAAGGGAAGGGTCGTTCGCATTGATTCGATGATCCCGACTACGGTTGACTCCTTTAAAATCGTATAGATTGTACGGTTGTAAAAATAATCCTTTTTTTTGCGATTGAATATTGCATTAATATTTTTAGAGAATAACCATTTTTCAGATACAAGTCCTTCTGCTTAATCCATACCTGGCGAGAGGCATTGGATTTGTACATTTCCAAGGTATATTTGCGCGTAACTGATTCTAATGAACGCAACGAGAATTTGAACTCGACTCTCGCAGTTCCCGTTCGCAGCCGCTATTCATTACAGCACTCGAAAATAACGGAGTGGAAAGGATAGCAAAAAAAGAAAATATTGCTAAGTGCTAGAAATGACAGAAAGTTGTAGAGAGCCAGAACCGCTCACAATCGGAAGTGACACAAGACATAAAAGAAGATGAATTAACACCGGATCATTTTAGAAGTCTCAGACATTTTTAATCTATAATTAATATCGGATTAATCTTTTAACTTTTATAATTAATATGGAATTTTACAGTGAGCATTAGTGATTCAACCTTTTGAGAAAAAAAACTCTCCAGTAATTATTTTTTTTTTTGAATATTTTTCGAATGCATATGATGAAATATTAAAAGAAATGATGGCCTAAAGAAACGCATCATGCTGTTGGAGCTTATTGACGAAATTGAATATCAGTTGATTGGATTATTTTTCACTCTATTCCACACTGTCTAAAACAGTTTTTTTTTATCTCGGAAAGCTTTCACATCAGCTACGGCTTTTAAGCACATGAACAATTTCACAAAATATCTACGATCGATATTTTTTAAAGTCGTTCATAAAAAGGTTATAAGTCAATTGAAAGAAGTGTTGCTGAAAATATTGTGTTGCACTTATCGGTCTAGTTGGAGAGGTCTAGTTACAAACATAGATAATTACCATTCGAAATCTTGGTATTTTATATGGATACGAAGATTCTGGAAATGCTGGGAAAGACGTAATTTCAAAGACAAATTTCCCATCGATAAATTCTGGAAGCATATAGGGGAATGCGAGCCGGAAGATTGTGCATTGCCGATCTTCCAAATGGGAAAGGGGTTGTCAATCTAGAAAATTTGAATATGAACAAGAGATGCTGGCACTCTCAAAAAGTATATAACGAGTTGAAATACGAGAAAGGTTGTATGAAATATTGATTTCGATGATCTCAAAAAGTCAACTTATCAACAAATTTTATTTATTCAGCACATCAGCCAGCACACACACACACACACACACACACACAAACATACACACACACATACAGAATTCGGAACAACACAAATTACACTAACGTTGACACAAATGTAATAAAACAAATGAAGATCAAACGACAGAAAAGTAAAATTATCTTGTTTTTTTAGATATCTCATTCTTTTTTAAAATTGAAACATTTTAGATTGATAAAGGCTTTGTATGTGTTCTTTATCATCTCACACACTCGCATATGTTTGTATAGCTGGCCACTCGTATTCGAGGATATTAGGGAGGGAGGCAAATCCTGGCCACTCGTATTCGAGGAGGCTAGGTGGGTTAGTCAATTCATGGCCACACATATTCGAAGATACTAGGTAGTCTAGCCAATCCCTGGCCTCTCCGATATGAATATGCCAGTGAGGCTAGCCAATCGACGGCCACTCGTATTCAGGATACTAAGGAGACTAGCAAATGCCTGGCATAAATTATTCGAGTATACCAAGAGGTTAGCAAATACCTGGCCACTCGTATTGGAGGATACCAAGTGGATTAGTCAATCCATGACCACACGAATTCGAGGATATTAGGTAGGCTGACCAATCCCTGGCCTCTCGGATTCGAAGATACTAAGGAGCCTAGCCAATCCATGGGCACTCGCAATTGAGAACACTAGAGATGCTAGCCAATTGATAGCCACTCGTATTCGAGGATACTAGGGAGGCTATCAAATCCCTGGCATAATGTATTCGTGGATACCAAGGAGATTAGTCAATCCATGACCACACGAATTCGAGGATACTAGGTTGGCCAGCCAATCCTTGGCTACACGTTTTCGAGGTTACTAGGGAGGCTAGACAATCCCTGGTCAATCGTATTCGAGAAGATTAGATGGGTTAGTCAATCCATGGTCACGCGTATTCCAGGATATTAGGGAGACTAGCCAATTACTAGACATTCATATTCGAGGATACTAGGGAGGTTAGACAATCACTGGTCCCCCATATTCGAGGAGACAAGGTGGATTAGTCAACCCATGGTCACTCGTATTCGAGGATAATAGGGAGGCTAGAAAATCCCTGGCCATTCGTATTCGGGGAGACTAGGTAGGTTAGTCAATCCATGGCCAAACGAATTCGAGGATACTAGGGAAGCTATCTGATCCCTGGCCACTCGGATTCGAAGATACTAGAGAGGCTAGCAAATCGGTGGCCACTTGCATTCGAGGGTACTAGGGAGGCTAGCAAATCCCTGGCATGGTGTATTCGAGGATACCAAGGAGATTATCAAATACCTGGCCACTCGTATTCTAGGATACTAGGAGGGTTAGCCAATGCATGGCCACTATCAATCGAGGATACTAGGGAGGCTAGCCAATCCATTGCTACTCGTATTCGAGGATACTAATGAGGCTAGACAATCCTTGATCACCCGTATTCGAGGAGACAAGGTGGATTAGTCTACTCATGGCCATTCGCATTCGAGGATACTAGGGAGGCTAAAAAACCCTGGCACAGCGTATTCTAGGATACCAAGGAGGTTAGCAAATACCTGGCCACTCGTATTCGAGGATACTAGAGAGGCTAACCAATCGCTGGTTACTCATATTCGAGAATACATGGGAGTCTAAACAATCCCTGGTCACTCGTATTCGAGGATACTATGTCGGTTAGTCAATGCATGGCCAGTCAAAATTGAAGATGGTAGAGAGGCTAGCCAATTCCTAGCAACTAGAATTCGAGGATACTAGGGAGGCTAGACAATCTCTGGTCACTCGTATTCGAGCATGCTAGAGAGGCTAGCCAATCCCTGGCCAACTTACAAGGATTCTAGGGACGCTACCCAATCCCTGGACACTCGGAATCGAGGATAATATGGAGGCTAGCCATTCCCTGGACACTCGCAATCGTGGTTACTAGGGAGGCTAGCCAATCCCTGGTCACTACCATATGAAGCTAGAAAATCAAATCTCCACTCGCAACGAGGCTACTGGGGATCCCTGGCCACTAACATTCGAGGATACTTTGGAAGCTAGCCAAGACCTGGCCAGTCGTATTCCAGAAAACTAGGAAGGTAAGCCAATTCCGGGCCACTCGCATTCGAGGATACAATGGAGGCTTGTCAATCCATGTCCACACGCATTCAACGATACAAGGGAGGTTAGCCAATCTATGCCCACTACCATTCGGGAGTCTATTCAATCCCTGGCCTCGCGTATTCCAGGATACAAGGGAGACTATCCAATCCATGGCTACTTCTATTCGTGGATAGTAGGCAGACTAGTCAATCCCTGGCAACTAACATTCGAGGATAATATGGAGGCTAGACAATCCCCGGCCACTAGAATTTGAAGAAACAAGGGAGGCTGGCCAATCCCTGACAAATACCATTCGGGGCTACTAGGGAGGCTAAATAATCCCTGATCACACGGATTCGAGTATACTAGGGGGGGGGGCTAGCCAATCCATGGCCACTTGCATTCGAAGATACTTGGTACGCTAGCTAATCCCTGGGTAATCCCATTCAAGGATACTAGGGAGGATATCCAATACATGGACAGATGAATTTGAGGATACTAGGGAGGCTAGTCAATCCCGGGCAACTACCCTTCAAAAATACTAGGGAGGCTAGCCAATCCCTGGTCACTCACATTCGAGTATATTATCGAGGCTAGCCAATTCTTGGCCACACGTATTCGAGAATACTAGGTAGGCTAACCAATCCATGGCCAGTTGTATTCGTGGATACGAGAGAGGTTAGCCAATCCTAGGCACTACCATTTGAGGATAATAGGGAGGCAAGCCATTCCATTATCTTAGTCACTCTTATTTGAGGATACTAGGGAAGTTAGACAGTACCAGGCCGCTCGCATTCAAGTATACTAGGGAGGCTAGCCAATCTTTGTTCTCGCACATTCTAAGATACTAGGGATACTAGCCACTCTCAGACCTCTACCATTCGAGGATTCTGTGAAGAGTATACAATCTTTGGACACTACCATTCGAGTATACTAGTGAGGCTAGCCAATCCGTTGCAACTCGCATCGAGGATCCTGGGTAGGCTACATAAACCCTGTCCACTAACTTTCGATGATACTGGGTAGGCTGGCCAATCCATGGCCACTCGCATTCGAGGATAATGTCGAGGCTAGCCATCCCCGGCCCCTCGCATTCGCGCATATTAGGGAGTCTAGCCAATCCCTGGCCACTACTATTCGAGGACACAATTGAGGCTACCCAATCCCTGGCCACTCTTATACGAGGACATAAGGGAGACTAGCCAATCCGTGGCCACTCGCATCGAGGATATTAGGGAGGTTAGCAAATCTCTGCCCATTACCATTTGTGGATTCCATGTAGGTTAGCCAATCCCAGACAACTACCATTTGACAATAATAGATAGGTAAGTCAATCCCTGGCCACTCTTATTCAAGGATACTAGGGAGGTTAGCAAATCTCTGGCCACTCGCATTCGAGGACACTAGGGGGATTAGCCAATCCCAGTTCATTCGCATTCGAAGACACTACGAATGCTAGCCAATCCCTGGCCACTAACTTTTGAGGATATTAGGGAGTCTAGCCAATCCCTGTCCACTCGCATACGAGGAAACTAGGGAGCCTTGCCACTCCCTGGCCACTACCATTCGAGGATTCTGGGAAGAGTAGACAATCACAGGCCATAACCATTCGAGTATACTAGTGAGGCTTGCCAATACATGGGCACTCGCATTCGATGATACTAGGGAGTCTAGCCAATCCCTGGCCACTCTTATTCGAGGACATTAGGGAGTCTTGCCAATCCCGGACCACTCGCATTCAAAGATACTACGAAGGCTAGCCAATAGCTGGAAGCGGGCTTTCGAGGATACTAGGAAGTCTAGCTAATCCCTGGCCACTCGAGGATCCTGGGTAGGCTAGTCAAAACCTGGCCACTACCTCTGCAGGATACTAGGGAGGCTAGCCAATCCCTGGCCACTGGCATTCTAGCCAGTCACATTCGATCATGCTAGGGACGCTATCCAATCCCTGGTCAATCGCATTCGTGGATGCTAGCAAGGCTAGCCAATCTCTGCACACTACCATTCGAGGATACTAGGGAGGCTAGCCAATCCATGACCACTTGTATTCGTAGATACTAGGGCGGTTAGCCAATATCAGGCAACTACCATTCGAGGATACTAGGGAGGCTAGCCAATCCCTGGCCACACTTATTCGAGAACACTAGGAAGGCTAGCCAATCCCGTGCTATTAGCATACGTAGATAATACGAAGGCTAGCCAATCTCTGGCCACTGACTTTCGAGAATACTAGGAAGTCGAGCCAACCACTGGCCACTGGCATTCAAGAATACTATGGAGTCTAGCCACTCCCTGGCCACTCGCATTCGAGGATACCATAAAAGCTAGCCAATCCCTTGGCGCTCGCATTCGAAGATACTAGGGAGACTAGCAAATCCATGGCCACTACCATTGGAAGATACTAGGGAGGCTACCCAATTCCTGGCTACTACCTTTCAAGGATACCAGGGAGTCTAGCCAATCCTTGGCCACTCGCTTTCGAGGATACTAGAGAGGCTAGACAATCCATGGTCACTCTCATTCGAGTATACTGGAGAGGCTAGCCAATCCCTGGTCAATCGCATTCGAGGATGCTAGCGAGGCTTGCCAATCCCTTACCATTGGTATTCGAGAATACTATGGACGCTAGCCAATCCCCGTTTAATCGCATTCCAGTATACTATGGAGGCTAGTTAGTCTTTGCCCACTCCCATTCGAGGATACTAGGGATGCTCGCCAATCCATGGCCACTTGAATTCGTAGATACTAGGGAGTTTTGCCAATCCCAGGCAACCAACATGCGAGTATACTAGGGCGGCTAGCCAATTCCTGGTCACTCGTATTTAAAGGATACTATCGAGGTTAGCCAATACCTCACCACTACCATTCGAGGATACTAGGGAGGCTTGACGATCTATGGCCACTTGCTTTCGAGGAAACTGTGGACGCTAACCAATCGCTGGCCACTACCATTCGAGGATATTAGGGAGGCTACTCAATCCTGGCCAATACATTTCGAGGATACTATGACTCGCATTCGAGCATACTAGGGAGGCTAACCAATAGATGGACACACGTATTTGAGGATTCTAGGGAGGCTACCCAATCCGTGGCTACTACCATTCCATGTTACTAGGGAGGCTAGACGATCCCTGGCCACTCGTATTCAAGGATACTGGGAAGGCTAGCGATTCCACTCGTATTCAAGGATACTAGGGAGGCTAGCCAATGGCTGGCCACTCACATTCGAATGTACTAGGGAGGTTACCCAATCCTTAGCCACTCGCTTTCGAGGATACTAGGTAGGCTGTCCAATCCTGACCACTACCATTCGACGATACAAGTGAGGCTAGCCAATCCCTGGCTAGTAGCATTCGAGAATACTAGGGAGGATTGCCAATCCCTGGCTACTCGCATTCTAGGATACTGTTGAGGCTAGCCAATCCATGGACACTCGTATTCGAGGGTACTAGGAAGGATAGCCCTCGCTCCTCGGATTCTAGAATACTAGGGAGGCTAGCCAATCCCTGGCCTCTGGCATTCGAGGATACTAGGGAGGTTAGCCAATCCCTGTCCAATCGTATTCGAGGATACTTGGTGGCTAGCCAATCTCTGGTCACTCGTATTCGAGTATACTAGGGAGGCTAGCCAATTCCTATTGCAGTCTCTTTGCTCAGGTACTTTTCTTTTTATTCAACACCCACAGAGCCCACTTGTGGTTTACACTGCAACTATGCTGAGCAGACCTTAGTTACAGTTTCTGGGAAATGATTCTTATCTGGCTTGATCAACATTTTGAACAAGGTTAGCACGCTCAATCTCTCCTCCACAATGACTTGTAATTTTTTTGCTAGCACAGCTATCAACGGCATCAGGTGTTCCATCTACCCAATTTCCCTCACAAGGCCTGGCTGAACCCGTGGGTTGATTTCCATGCACTTTCTAAAGTTGCTGCACGCACACCTTCCTGACAAATCGACCAGGGTAAGATTCAAACGCTGGTTTCATGGTCCGAATGCAAATACTAGGAAACCTGACCTTTATTATTATTATTATTATTATTATTATTATTATTATTATTACTTTGTTTTTAGTGGATAATATATATTTAAAGAGATGCTTCGTTTATTTATTAACTATTAGGTTAGTTCATGAATAATGTCGTTTTCTCACATAGTAACATATGTGAGAAAACGAAATTACTTTTGCACCAACCTAATATATTTATTTATTTTTGTCTACGGACCTCCTCGGCAGTATTGGAATCCATAGTACTATCCGACGAGTTTATGCCGACTCAGCTACGGAGTGTTACGCCAATGAAGAAAAGGTGAAAACTGGTTTAAATACACAAAACTTTCTCTTATATTCGAAATATCAAAAATAGAATGATTTTTAATTTTTTTTCCACTTGCCTCTTCTCCTTCTTACTTATATCCGGGCTACTTGAGACACTTACCCTTAAGGAAAGCAATATTTTTTTCCATTACCTCCGAACGGCACCTCCTCTTCCTCAAAACTAGGACTAAGCAACAGAATAGCTATTTATTTAAAATAATATATATATATATATATATATATATATATATATATATATATATAGGATGCGATGAACAAATTGTTGTCTAAATTACGCAAAAAGAAAAATGAGATTTTAACAGATATTATTACACAAATATATTATGAAATACTAAAGATTAAATTTATTGAATAAAATCCTTGTATTTAGTTCATCTTTGGTGTTAGAAGGAGTTTTATTGGTCTCCTGATCAACTGCGTCTCACACATAATAATGAATGATGTTGCAGTCTGGGATATTAGACGGCCATATGTAGGTGGGGGTGTCATGTCGCCGCAGAAATTGTCTGGCAGCCATACTTGTGTGACACGTTGCAGATTCCTCTTTCCAGACATAGGGTCTTCCAGCAGCCACCCTCTTGACACAATCGCACCATTGCCTCCCAAAGTGATGTAGGCTTGTGTTGAGTCTTAGAATCTATGGGAAGATAAATTGTGGCATAATATCGCCATCACTAATGATCACTTCCATCAACTTCGTGAATACTTATAGACTCATCCAACTCTTCCCGGATACTTGCACTGTCATCTTGGGACCAAAACACACTGACATTTTTGTATTGGAGCTTCCAGAATGAACACAAGTATCATAACGGCGTCTCAAATTTCTGGAGGTGCGAATTGCTTTATGCTTCTCTTTTTGTCACAGACGGTGTCCTACTGACCATACTATAATGGGCAGTCAAAAAAAATCAAAACAAACATATATAAGTAATGTGAGACCTGAAACTTCCTACACAATAGACTCTTCCAGGCCTATATTAAGTAGGCGACATAGCACTCTACAGGAGTGTTGGACACTAACTTATAGTAAGCGCCGCTTACACTATCTCTGTAACCTGTTGTTAATAAATCTTTCTTACATCTAATCCGTGTTCCGTGTTTTACTTCGATGGGCCCAACTTTGGCACCCATATCAGATTCTATAAACGCACTCACGGCGAAACCTAAATAGCTTCCCAATTCCACATCTGGGTCGACCAAGAATTCTAGAAACGCATTCACGTCGAAAAACCGAAATTCCTTGACAGTCCCACAACAGTGGTGACAAAAAGATTCGAGAATTTCGTTCTCACCGAATCAATAGCGACAGTACTCGAAAAATACACAAACTCCACGCGTTCCCACAGCAGTGTTGAACGTGAAATTAAGCTGGTATTAATACATTAGCGATTTAAAAGCTAAAACACCCAGCCTCTACATATATTCCAATACCAAACGCCATTGACAAACTAGCGATTCGACATCTACTAAATATTAAAGTTTGTCCAATACGAGAACGATTTCTACACACCCACACACACAGAAAAAAAAAACAGTCGTTCGTAAAAAGAACTGACAACACAAGATCAAGTACTACCATGGTACACAAGTTTTCGGAAAAAAAACTATCGAAAATTTTTTATGTAACTGAGTTGAACTCGGGCATAAAATTATTCACCCCTCAAATTCACTGAGGTGAGTTTTCTTCTTTTTGTATCTCTATAAAAAAAATACATAAGTGTGGTGAAAAATTATTCAATTACGTTAAAATTAACGGAACCAAGGAAAAAAAGCTAAACACACATAATTAGTTTAGTTTAACTATTGCCTGTCCATTTTTTTTTTCTGTAAATTTTTAAATATGGAAGATTTGCAAAAAGTAGTTGCCCAAATGTTAAAACTAATTTTGGATCAGAAACAAAAATCAGAAGAAAGACAACAACAACAATTTTTGGATTTACATAAACAACAAATGGAATTCCAAAAAATTACGCTTCAGAATGCTGAACTACAACAGAAACAACTTAAAGAATTACTCGTAAATGCATTAAAAGGCTCAAACTCTGAAAAAGATACAATATTTTCCCAGAGTATAAACTACAATTCAATGGAAACCTTTGAATACATACCAGAGGAAGACAAAACGTTCCATGCTTTTTACAGGTGCTACGAAGATATTTTCAACGTAGACTGTGAACAATGGCCCAGTAAAAAAAAGGTACGTCTACTATTGAGAAAACTGGGAACTACAGAAAATAGTAGGTTAGTAGACTTCATACTACCCAAGAAAACGACTCACTTTGATCTTTCAGAATTATCGGAATTATTCGGGTCTAACACAACCTTGTTCCACAAACGTTGGAAATGCCTGAACACAGTCAAAGACAACCAGCAAGATTTTCTAACATTTGCAGGATCGGTGAACAAGCTATGTAAGGATTTTAAACTAGCCGAACTGACTGCCGATGATTTTAAGTGCTTAATTTTCGCACAAGGTCAAGTATCTGCAGAAGACGCCGAAGTCAGACGACGGGTACTGACTAAGCTTGAGAACGAACAAGGATTGACTCTCCAAAAACTAGCAGAGGGCTGTCAAAGAGTAATATCTGTAAAGCGTGACTCAAACACTATCGAGGAATCAGGTGGGACTCAGATTAATAAAATCAGAAGTAAGTCTACCTCCTATTCCCCTCAAAAAGACAAAAGGCAAATCTCATGTCCTAAATTACGCAGTAACCAAAACTCAAATAGGTTAAGGAAACCGCCCGGACCATGTTACCATTGTGGTAAATGGCATTGGCTGAAATTCTGTCCAGTTAAAAAATATTGCAAAAATTGCAATAAAAGTAGTCATACGTTAACTTTGGGCTGGTACGCCAACAGAACGAGAAAACCCAAAAATAAAATTAGGCAAGCTCAATCTGACAATATTCTCGATAGGAATTTAAGAAAATATGTAACTGTGAATATTTTCAATAAGTCCATTATATTCCAGCTTGACTCGGGTTCTGATATTTGAACTATTAACTGGCGTACTTGGCGAAAATTGAACAAGCCGACCTTATTAAAAAGGGATAAAACAGCAAAATCCGTAACAGGCGAAAATATTAACATTTTAGGCGAGGTAATACTTACAGTAACACTAAATGGAGTTACCAAAAAGCTCAAAGCCTACGTATTAAAAACTTCAGACAACTTATTTGGAACTGATTGGATAGAAAACTTCAATCTTTGGGATTTCCCAATGAGTACATTTTGTCGCAAGATACAAAGTACAACGTCCAATTTGGTAAATCTAAAAAAGGAACTCAACAATTTCCCCATGTTTTTTCTGGTGGTCTTGGGAAATGTATTAAAATGAAAGCTAAGTTCAAGGTGAAGGACGGTGCACCACCGGTATTCAAAAAGAAACGGAATGTCCCTTTCGCTGCTCTAGAGCAAATCAATAGAGTTTGATAGACTCGAACAAGCAGGTATTCTGTCAAAAACAGATTTCAGCGATTGGGAAGCACCTACGGTTTACGTAAAAAAGAAGTCCAATCAAATAGGAGTATGCACAGATTTTTCCACAGGGTTAAACGATGCCTTGCAAGATCACCACTATCCTCTCCCAAGCCCTGAAGAAATGTTCAAAAAACTCAATGGTGGAAAATCTTTTTCTAAAATTAACGTCTCGGACGCATACCTTCAAATAGAGGTGGAAGAAGAAAGTTCCAAATTGCTCTGCATAAACACCCATCGAAGGTTGTATAAATACAACAGGCTGGCTTTTGGAGTAAAGATTGCGCCTGCAATTTTCCAGCAGGTCATGGACGCCATGCTGGGCGATCTTGACTACGCAACAGCCTATTTGGATAATATACTCGTTACTAGTAAAGCTATGGCACAGCATCGGAACCATATAATAAACGTATTCGAAAAGATACAAGAATACGAATTTAAGGTTAAGGAGGAAAGGTGTGACTTTTTCTTACCAGAGATTAAATATTTAGGTCACATCATAAATAAAGATGGTCGTCGGCCGGATCCAGAAAGAGCTAACGCGATCAGAATCATGCCAGCCCCAGATAACGTTCAAGCGTTACAAAGCTTCCTCGGCCTAGCTAATTTTTACCAAGGGTTCATTAAGAACATGCAAAATTTGTGAGGGTCTCTAAACCAACTTTTAAAAAAGGACAAACCATGGTCATGGGCCCCGGAATGCCAAGACGCATTCGAAAAGATCAAGAAACTCTTACTTCAGACCTCTCCCTCACACATTTCGACCCTAGTCTCGACATCATAGTCGCAAGTGATGCAAGCTCGTACGGCATATGCCCTTGCATATTACATAAACTGCCAGACGGTCCGCGAAAAGCTGTGGCTCACGCATCAAGATCTCTACTTCCAGCTGAGAAACAATATTTTCAAAAAGAGAAAGAGACTCTAGGGTTAATATTCGCTGTGACAAAGTTTCACAGATATCTACATGGTAGACGGTTCATACTGCAGACAGATCATAAACCTCTGATTACAATTTTTGCGTCTAAAAAAGGTCTGCCAGTCTATACTGCAAATAGACTACTTCGTTGGGGAACGATTCTCTTAAACTATAATTTCAAGATAGAGTTCCTAACAA
>OZ010573.1:127373717-127501217 GCA_963932145.1 Acanthosepion lycidas
AAAAGCCGTAATCATTAACGTCCTATGACACATAGAAAAAGAATATCTGTGGATGCATTTGCTGTATTTTATTACATGGTAAGAAGTCGTCAACATGTTAACTGATATAGCAAAAGCTAGAGATAATGCGTTCTCTATCTATTCCATTAATACTATACTTTTAGATAACCTTCATAACCGTTATCTTGCAATAAATATAATGTAATATTATTTTATCTTTCTCACTTTCATTTCAATGAAAACGTGGAAACTAACATTGGTTGAAAAAAGTCTTGGATACGAAGCAATAAAACAGAACAAAATAAATAAATATCTTCTCTACTTATTTCTCGAACAATTGAATTTATTTTGTCCACACTTAAGCAAAGGTATGCTGTATCAATCAGCTGAGATTAAATAAAGAATGCTATCATATAATCAAGACTGCATTCAATGGAATATGTTCATTAATTTTCATCGAAAACTCCGAATAAATCAATAAATCAATAAATTAATCAAACAATCTGTCTCTCTTTCTCTCTCCCTCTCTCTCTCTCACACTCTCCCTATATATATATATATATACATATATATATATATATATATATATATATATATATATATATATATATATATATATATGAAATGCGATGGATAAATTGTCATCTAAATTACTCAAAAATGAAAATAACACTAACGTCTTTTTTTAACAGATATATTTACCAAAATTAAACAAAAAGATCTTGAAATAATGAAGAGTAAATTTATTACATAAATCTCGATTGGCTTCAATCGAAACAACTTCGGAATCTCTTGCAACTCTTCTGGACGGTCAGCGTGTTTAAGATGGTGAATGCTGCCATAATCTTTGCCTTCAGTTCATAATTGGTGTTACAGGGAGTTTTGTTCGTCTCTCACTCGACTACATCCCATACATAATAATAAAGGGGATTGCATTTTGTGGAGTTAGGTGGCCAAATTTAAGTGTTGATGTGGTCGCAGAAATTGTCTGAAAGCCATGACTAGATTGTGTGACATGGCGCAGAGTACCGTTGCAGCCACCTATTTGAACTAAGGAAGCACTATCACCTCAAGGTATTGATGTAGGCTTCCGACAAATTCGGGAGTTCTTATCAGAGTGACCAGAGTCAGTTTACTGAGTGTCCATACCTTGGTAATTAACAATAAATTAATCAAACTCTTTTCAAATCCTCTGCACTCTAATCACACTGAAATTATCGTATTGGAGCCTCCGGCGCGAATGCCAAAAAGTACAACATGCTGTGCTTCCTTTCTCATAGACGCTGCGCAGCTGCGTTTATTTATACTGTAGAGTCGACAAAATCAAAAAACAAAGCGCATGTGTGAATTTAAAAATGTAAAATAGCGACGTTTTACTAATCGCACTCTCTCCCCCCCTCTCTCTCTCTCTCTCTCCATTATATATATATGAACTCAATAAGACCTTCGTTACAGTTCACAATGGAGAAAGAGAGTAACAACACACTCCCATTCCTGGATGTACTAATATCTCGAACAGAGCATGGGTTCAAGACATCCGTATACCGTAAACCGACATTCACCGGACAGTACCTTAATTTCAAATCCCACCATCTATACAGCGTAAAGAAAGGGATCTTCCGTTGCTTACAACACCGAGCAAAAGTCAAAAGTGGCAACCCAGAGACGTTAGATAAGGAATTGGTCAGTATAAGTAGTACCCTAAAACGTAACAACTACCTTGGGTATATGGCAGCAGCCCCCAAAAACTGGGATAGGCGGGTACAAGAGGAGGAGGAGGAGGACAACA
Organism: Acanthosepion lycidas; assembly: GCA_963932145.1. Lineage (NCBI taxonomy): Eukaryota > Metazoa > Mollusca > Cephalopoda > Sepiida > Sepiidae > Acanthosepion > Acanthosepion lycidas. Next base: position 127,375,507 of record OZ010573.1, read on the forward strand.
ACACTCAGAAAACAGTCTGCCTGCCTTATGTGAAGGGGTTATCAGAGAAAATACAAAGGATCTGTGGTCTATATAACATCAAGACAACCTTCAAAAGCGTGACAACACTTCGCAAATATCTCTCTCGAGTAAAACTCCCCATAGAGGAGAACATGACTAAAGACTCTGTGTACGCTATCCCGTGCAGCTGCGGAAAGGAATATAAAGGAGAGACAGGCTGCCCCCTCAAGTTAAGGCTTCAAGAACACCAGAAAGCTGTAACGCAAGGGGAAGTAGAAAAATCAGGCGTGGCTGACCACATATGGAGAGAGAAGGGAGATCACTGTCCCCTGTGGGATCATGTTGAGATCATAGACAGGGAACACCATTGGAAAATTCGTAAACATAAGGAATCAGCACATATGCTAGGCCACAAAAATCTCCTGAGCCGACCAAGCATAGAAATAAATACAATATGGGAACCAGTAATAAGGAGGGCCAGAAAAAACAATGATAACAAAGTTGCAATATGAGCTCTGGTAAAAACACGGGATGATAACAGCAAAATTGCAATATGAGCACTGGTAAAAAAGACTGCTGTAAAAATTAGGTTTATATTTCCTAGAAATTCATACCCAGATGTCCTCAAGGACACATGGCACAGTGGATAAAGTCGTTGGTTAGATCCAGTGACAGACCCAAAGAGCGTGAGTTCAATACTCGGTTAAGGCAGTGGAGAACTTTCAGAGGGAAAATTAGCAGAAGATAACTGACATCCATTAAACATGGCATGTGGAACTAGAATAGTCTACCCCAGTCAGCGAAATAAAGTGTTCAGTTCAAAATTCCAACCACCTGAAGAAGGCCGGAGCGTACAACGGCCGAAACTTTGTGACAAAGATTGGGACAATAGTCCGACTAATGTAAATATATATATATATATATATGTATTTATCGTGACGTATATACATGTGTGTGAAAATATATAGAAAATAGGAAAGAACGGGTTAAGTAAGTAATCCAAAGTTCTTTAGTATTTTTGTTATTATTTTTAAAAAATAGTGCTCGATACAAAAGTAGAGCATAAATATAATTATTTATTTAAATATATGATTCCAACACGATACATAAGAGGTCTCATGCTTCAAAATTTCGCTTGATGATGGAACAGAGCTTACTCAATTTGAAGCTTAATTCAATTTAATTGAAATAATTTTATTGAAGTTTTCGGCTCTTGTTTTGAAACATGAAACCTCTTATGTAGCGTGTTGGAATCATATTTTTAAATAATTAATTATATATATATATATATATATATATATATATATATATATATATATATATATATATATATATATATATATATACTACGCTTAAATTCATAATGTCTATGTCCCATAGCAAAGGGCTCATACGAACAATTACCATGACAGTATTTATAGAAAATGTACCGGGAAGCAACTTCATGGCGGTTTGGAAGTGAGTGAAGTTGAGAGAATTATTCTTTGGGCTTTATCAAGAATCTCCAAATATGATACGATATGTGACAGTAATATTTTAAGTATGGACAAATGGTAGACTTATAGATATGTAGAAGAAACTCTGGAGAGAGAAATTACCTAGCACGGCCCTGTGAACCAATTTTCTTAGCAGATGATGTAGCACTGGATTCAATATAGTTTTTGTACTTCATGCTAGTCGAGAATATTATCCCAAGAAGGTGTAACGATTCACACTTTTTAAGATTAGTATCATCCATACTGATGGAAGGCAGATTATAATTAAAATAAGCAGGAGGCACATTAATTTTTTGTAACTCATTATGAAAGTCGGCTTTAACACTAGAAGAACATTTTGGATACAGAAGTGACAACGAAAAAGTTTCATAACATACCTGATGAGTTTGCAAAAACAGGAATGTTTAAGAAGCAAAATTCACCTCGAGCTACAGGAGAGAGGAAATTTTTTCCTTGTTTTATTTTAAATGTTGCAAAATCGGGCTCAAATAAAAAAAAAAGAGTTCATGAAGAAAGAAGTTTATTAGGAAGAAGGGAGCCAAAAGTGATGTGCAAATATTCGTGACTAGATGTGATTGATAGCGATCTGGCCAATAAATTATTTGAACATTATCAACATTATACTATGCACTGCTAGATATATTTTTCTTTTATGTGCTGTGTTAATTCATTATACTAATATTATATTATATATCATTTCTCGCACGTCCGGTTGATAGCATCAATTTATTCCAGTTTATATTGACTTAGCTGTTTCGTGGTAGCTTTCAGAGAATTACATCAAATATATAATAATTGTCGCACTAGTTCGACATGGTAATGACTAATAAAATTGTCATGTCGTTCTAGTTTAATAGCCCTTGCGCTGATGCGAAATTCTCATTCCATAAACGCCATGAAATCGAATGAAACCCTAAACAAAGTCACCAGCCGTTATAATTTTTTCTTTATCTTGATCAAGGAAATAGTAAATAATACTGATAATATTTTAATTTATTTAGGTTGCCAACGATTCTTCCATTGACGTGTTGGCCGAAAAGCTTACCTTAAACAAAAACCAAAAAAATACAGTGGTTCTGTTTGTTCATAACTATTTACAATTCTCTGTAGTATCAATTATTTTGTTTTTGTTATATATATATATATATATATATATATATATATATATATATATATATATATATATATGAAAAATTTCTGAGTTAAGCTGTAGAAAAAGACAATATTTATAAATGTAAAAGACAATAGGAAAACTGTAATAGGTACCGACACGTTTCGTCCGATGTGGTCATTTTCAAGGCAAAATGAAATGAATTTATTAAACAAAATCCAAAACAAAATGTCCTTAGAAGCTGGAAGAATTTACAGAACGTTATTTCCATACTTTTAACTGAAATTACGTTAATTACTGTGACGTCTGGAGATATTTTTTTTATTTTTGTGTTGACGGATTCAACCATTTTCTTTTTATTTCTTGAATCCGTCAACATAGCAATAGAAACAATATCTCCACACGCGGCAGCGTTAGTCATATATATATATATATATATATATATATATATATATATATATATATATATATATATATATATATATATATATATAAAGATAGAGAGAGAGGGAGTGATAGATAAATAGATAGATAGATAGATATGAAGAAATACACTCTTAAGGTGTGCTATATTTATGGGATAAAGTGGTCAATATCTGAGATATAGCGTGTGTAAATACAAAAGTGAACATTGAATCAACACTTTGAGGCGACAGGCTGTTTCATGGTAGATCGTCAGCCTGGCCATTACGTCTAGCATGAAACATCCTGTCGCATCCAATATTCAAAATATAACAAAAGTTTGAAGACGGAAAATTGGAGGCATTACTTCATGTAAACTCATGTCAGGCGCAGGTTGAACTTGCAGAATCATTAAAAGTTGATCACACAACACTTTCTAAACGTTTGAAAGCATCAGGAATAACTTAAAAGGAAGGGCATTGGGTACCATATGAGTTGAAGCCGAGTGACGTGTGAACAGCTGCTTCAACGGCAGAAAAGGAATGGCTTTTTGCATTGTATCGACACCAGCGATGAAAAGTGATAACGCTAAGTGTAAAAGATCGTGGGGTACATCGGCGGCAAAGCCGAATATCAATGGTTCGAAGCTTCTCCTCTGCATTTGGTGAGATCAGATGGGTGTAGTTTATTATGACCTGCTGAAGCCGACCGAAGACATAATGAGAGATTTCTATCGACTGCAAAGTGATTTTGCAACATGACAACGCTAGGTCACATTTTTCAAAACGTTTGAAAACCTACTTGGAAACTTACCCCATCCGCTGTATGCACCAGGCATTGCCCCGTCCGATTATCTCTTGTTCCGATCGAGAGAACATGGCCTGCCTGAGTTGGACTTTCATTCTTATGAAGATGCCAAAAATAGTTCGACTCGTGATTAGTCTCAAAAGACGTGTCGTTTTCCGACGTAGAATTCAAACGTCGCCGGATAAGTGGGAAACAGCAGTGGCTAAACTACACCTACTATTAGTGACATGTTTCTTACTAATATTTGTAAATAAAACCTTACTTTTCATGAAAAATCATCGAGAACTTATTCAACATCCTAACACACACACACACACACACACACACATATATATATATATATATATATATATATATATATATATATATATATATATATATAAAAGGGAACATAGAAGTCAACAGTCAGAGGCGACAGTCCGTTTCATGCTAGATGCAATCGTCAGGCCACGAGCCGATAAAAATAACAGCACTCGTGACCTGACGATTGCATCTAGCATGAAACAGACTGTCGCCTCTAAGTGTTGATTTCAATGTTCACTTTTATATTTACATACGCTCTATCTCTCATATTGAGCACTTTATCACATAAATATAGCACACCTTAAGAGTATGCTACATTAGAACATGAACCTAAACACTGTTACATTCGAATATGCACATACCCCATAATAAATAAATATTTACGGCTCTACTTTAGTATTCAGCTGTCTTTTAAATTAATGTTATTAACGCTGAAATCTTAGTTCTTTTACATTATATATATATATATATATATATATATATATATATATATATATATATATATATATATATATATATTGGAAAATAAAAATATATGGGACAATAAAAATATTAAAAAATGTAAATCTTCAGATACACTGGGTTGTATATTAATATTCCTTCGTTTTTATTATTATTTCATTTAGATTCCTCCACCAGTTTCGGCTAACATGCCCATCATCAGGGGAACTACAGAAATGAGGTCTTGATAGAGAAAATTAACTTTTGTCTGTAGTTTTCATTTGTCTTTTTTTTATTTGTTCATATTTTTTATGTATAAATGCTCTATCTCGCCTATAAATTTGAATCGATTATACAAATTGAAGCAAATTGAATCGATTATACACACACATATATATATATATATATATATATATATATATATATATATGTATATATATATGTGTGTGTGTGCGTGTGTGTGTTTGTATATGTTTTTGTGCGTCTACTACACGTATATGCATACCGATCGCAATATTATATATTTATGCTACAATTCTCTCTTTCTTTCTTTTTTTATACAATAATCGCGCGTTAATTGGGCTTGTCTTATCAATCATTATTTTATGCATTTTTCTTTCACTACAGTATTAAATCAAATCGCAATCGAATTTAATACACATGATGGCTGTCACCTCGTATCACTATTACGAGATATGATCCCAAGTCTCGGTAGACATTCGATATATAGCAATGCCTGAGAATGCAATCTTTAAAAGAGAAAAAACCCCTTGTACTTGCTCACTCCCGCCTCTCAGAGAAAGCACTGCGTGTACCCAAAAGGAAGAGCCAGTCAGCATCAATGGATGCTGCCAAGCTGCAGGTATTAGCGTTTCCTCCTCTTGTTGAATAATTTAACGAATTCATAGGGATCCAACACTATCACTGGCACAAACACAAGTATTTAAATCCTTGCTCATTCAGTCTAGTTGGAACACACTCGCATCCGAGCATTGGAATCGTCATCAGCTCTTCTTATTTCCTTCCACGCCTCTGGTTGCGGTGGCAGAGATGGCTCTGAAGGCCCAGTCTACTCCGAAAGAGTCTTGAGCAGGAGCCTCAAAGAAGTGTAGGTGGTGAACTGGGTGGAGCGAGTCGGGTCATCCTGACAGCACGCCGCAGATTCTTTTCATGTTATCGGTTGGATTCGAAAACCCGCCTCCTTGGATGGTCCTACACCAGGACGATCGATTATGCAGAAATGGTTTCCCAGGTCTCAGCGTCGAGTTTGGCCTGTGTCATGGATGTCAAATGATCCGGGAAGCGTTATTCTGGGCTTCCACGTAGCCTTGTGCAGCTGGCAGATCTCTAAACAGGAGTCTAGTGGGACGTATTCTGGATCCAGCGGAGGGTATTTTGAAGGATGGTAACCTGGATACTGGGGAGAGATGTCCAAGAGAGGACTTCATTGTTAGTGATGGGGTCCTCACACCTGATGTGAAGTAATCTTTGGAGCTTCGTTTACCGGAACCGCTCTACACGTGTGATGTCCCGACAGTAAAATGCATGTATATGATCGGAAATTAATTTTCAAACTATTTCATAATGATTTTATTCTGACTGAAAATTCCACATATATGGCGTTTTAATTGACTATACTATGGTTAGTGCATATCTGTGTACACTGGAAATTGGTTTACAGCGACATCCCTTTGAAACACTGGTTTCTATAAGATCACCGAAGTTAAGCAACGTCGATGAATGTCAATATATAGATGAGGGACAGCTCGGGAATATCAGATGCTGTGAACTTGAATGTATGAGTGGTGCAATGGATAATGGTTCAAAAATGTTAATCGGACATCTTAGTTGCAAATCTATTTCGGTTCGTTATATTTTCTTACGCATAAATATCCTTTGGAAAACTACGATTTCGCGTCTCCCCTATAAATGGGTTAATTAGTAAGTCGTCTATCACTAAACAATTATTGAGTTAAAAAAAATAATAAAAATTTCTGGCTTTAAATAACCTGAAAACGGTTGATAAGCCGTAGAAAACGAATCAACCAACCAATATATACGTTTTGAATTTATTATGCTGATCCAGTTTTGGTGTTTCTTTTTGTTTTTATCACCCGACAGTTTCGATTTCTGACCTTCATCAGATGTCGCACGTATCTAATAACTTTCTTGCAATTAAAAAAAACTATAATAAATTGTTTCGAAAGAATTAATGTATAATAATAACCACACTTTATTTCATAAACTCAAATAAAAATCTATATATGTCGGACTTCTATTTCCATAGATAAGTGAGCTGATTTGAACATTACAACTCAGTATTACCTGTCATTATCTAATTCTGGTTGGTTCTAGTAGGTAATCTGTTATAATACTGATTGCTTATTAATTTGGTATCGGTAATATGTAAATTAACAAGCAATCAATATTATAACAGTTTACCCACTAGAATCTATCAAGAAATCCAATATAGTTTCTCACTAGCAAAGGTAATATTTTAGAATTTTAATTTTATTCTTCCGAAACATCGGCAAGCAGCTGCATCAAATAGCGTTAAAATACGACTGTATGATGTAGACAAGATTCTACGCGGACTTGAATTTCTTGGCCACTTTTCAATTGCATTTGTTCTGATAAAACCAGGATTTTATCGCCTTGGCATTTTTGAATGATAGTGAACTGATAAACACTAAGCCAATGTCGCTTGTTATGTATCACTCACGCTGAAAATTCCCGGAGAATCTTAGAAAATATCATGCATATTTAATAGTTCTGTTTATACACAGAATTAGCATCTTCACGACAAACACACACCGAGAACCATAGCATTAGATATTTCTAACCTCTTTGACACGGAATCACTGAAAGAGTCTTCTAACTAATAAAATCCTTTCTGACAGGTAGATCTTTGATATTATTTATTAACGGTCAGTCCTCCGTGACCCTAGTGGTCAACGCACGCGTTCCCCAGGGGTCACTTCTGGAACTAATGATTTACATAAATTACCTGCCAAATAATAAACTCATTTATAAACATCTATGCCGATCATACGACAATATCGGGGCGCACCTGTAAATTTCTTGACAAATAAAGATTGGCAGCTGAACTTTCTTTCGATCCAGCACTAAATTCACAGTGGGGAAAAACTGGCTGGTTACACTCATTGCTTCGAAAACTAAACTCGTTACATACAATCACCGCCGATCAGACCAAGAACAACTGCAAGTCACTATGAAAAGATCCCCCCCTCGAGAAGGCACCGTGCCTTGAGAGCCTGTTGGTCGTCAAACTCACACCTGGAACTCGTACGTATTAGATTGGTGCAAAGATAATGTCGTTTTCTCACATATGTTACTATGTGAGAAAACGACATTATTTTTGCACCAACCTAATACAATCCATTGTTAAGGATGCAAGATGAATGGTCGATACACTGCAAGAGTCCCGACTCCTAATGTTTCCTCTACCTTTATAAGAGCCAGATCAGACCGAAAATATACTGTTGTCATATTTGAACAGGGTCTACTCATTCCTCACTTTCCAGTCTGGAAAAGCGTCTACAAGTCCTTGTGGGTAAAGAATTATTTTCGATCCTCCAACATCTTTCCCTCTCTCTCGCTTTCTCTCTCTCTCTCTCTCTCTCTCTCTCTCTCTCTCTCTCTCTCTCTCTTACACACACACACACACATACACACAAACATACACACACACGGAAGCGGGATATGACGAGCCACTGACTATATTCTTGTTCTATCAGGGATAAAATTCACAGCAAGGGCCCGCCATGCTAAGTACAATCCATGTATCAATCCATCCTCATTCCCTCCATATTCGATTGGTGAAAAAAAGTAATTCCAAAATCTTCTCGCTAACCACTACTCTGTGGAACAGGCCCCTAAGAGGATTTTTTCCGGGATAACGACAATCTTGTTCAAATTTAGAGTTTACCATTATCTTCCCCTCCTATTCGTATAAATATCTCCTTAACATAACTCTCTATATCAAGTGACTTCCGGCCTTTTTACAAGCGAAACCTAATGTAAAAAAAAAGGTTTGTATGCACATTCATTTTGAAAGGAGATTTTAACTGCTTGGATTCAGTTTTGTTCTGTTAGCCCTTTTAAAAATGCTCATATATGAGAGGCGCGTATTTATTGCATTTCAACGTCTTCCTGGAATAGTTCACATTAATCCAATGTAAAAGTAGCATCTTGCAAAACTCTTATGCTAAACATTATTGTACCATATTTATTATTAATAAAGGCGAAATGTAAGAGCCGGGAGCCACTCGTAGTAGAGAATTACAGAGTAAGAGACACAGTTTATGAGAATATGTGGAGAAGATAGCAGTTAGACTTGAACACATTAGGATTATAGTGATATGAGAAACATCCTCTTGGGAGTCGGTTCCACAGAGCCTTCGGTTTGCGAGAAGAATCCTTTTCGAGAGGAAACTTACATGTTAATAAGGAAAGAAGGATGCTATGCTACAATGTATACAGCATGGCGGGTCATTGCTGTGAAAGTAAGGAATGTAGCACTTTACGTGGAATTAGCGATAGAGCAGCGAGATGCTTACGACCTTTCGTCATTGAGAAAGGGATTGTAGGGGGAAAATCAATCACAATGGGACGCTTTTGGACACTTGAAAGGGAAAACTAGGAAGTTCATGGCCATAATTGGCAGCATTATACAGGTAGATTATAATATGAAGAGTCAGGCAAGAGTCTTTATAAATATTTTATTTACTTACACACACATATGTGGTTGAAACAGAGCTAAGATGTATATATTAATAAACATATTCCTACGTCCGAAGGGCAACTTAAGGTTTATATATATATATATATATATATATATATATATATAAGGCTGGTGCAAAAATAATGTCGTTTTCTCACATAGTAACATGTGAGAAAACGGCATTATTTTTGCACCAACCTAATATATTAGCAAAAATAATGATGTAATAATGTCGTTTTTTAACGTTAAAAATACGTCAAAAAACGACCTAATATATAGGGATAAATATGGAAATAAACCAGATAATTAGACATTAGCAACTGCATATACGTGTGTTGGGGTGCATACACAAGTAAGCGAATAAATATTTACTCAATTTAAGGTGTAAACAAAACAGTGCTCAATGTGGTTAGACAGAGCTAAGAAGCATATAGTAATAAACTTATACCTACGTTCGAAGTGCAAACTAAAATTTCAAGGTTCTACGAAATCATCAGTCTCGAATTATTACAATAGATTTTTTAATATATATATATATATATATATATATATATATATATATATATATATATATATATATATATATATATGATGTCACACATGAAATGGACAAAGTCCGACAATTATTTTAAGACATTTTTTTATGTTTATACATAATTTTTATAGATACAAATATTTAAGTAAATGCTCGGTTTATAATAAACAGTATTAAACAACATTTATCGGCCTGAATGTCGGAGGACGAACATTTTCTGTGGAAATTTCTCGGACATTCAGGAAGGTAAATGTTGTTTAATACTGTTTTATTAAAATGTCTTTATATATATATATATATATATATATATATATATATATATATATATATATATATATATATATAAATATATGTATATCTATCTATCTATATATATACATATATATATATATATATATATATATATATATATATATATATATATATATACAGAATCAAGCCCATTTCCTCTTATAAGATGAAATAAATAATGTGCACTCTAGGAAGCAATCAGCATCGAACGTCATCATTTTTTTTTGTCTGTGTGTATATATAAAGCTGCGTAGTCAGTAAAAATGACATTCTTGATTGGATTGTTGCACAAATGTCCTTCGTTGCTGTAATGTGGTATGATAGTTTTTGCGTCGAGAATAGGGTACATGACTCTTTTCGAGTTAACTGAATTTCTAGGCCTCTGGTTTCAGCTTCGCATTCTATTTCCTTCCCAGCTAATTCAATATTCAGGCATGTCGACGAGTTTCTCTGGGATTAACATCTATTTCGCATATTAAATCCTGGCTGTCAATCCCGATTGTTACAAGCTCATTTATTCTGGTTCAACTCGGCTATGACATGAACATAGAAGCAGCACATTATTCTGCTGGTGGACATTTGTTTCTCTATGGTTATTATTTCTTCTTCCATTTTCTTTCACGTCAGAACTTTTACTTCTTCGAAAAATTTCAGACAACTAGAATTATCTGGAATAACTAAACGAAAAGAGAATATATCCATCTTTAAAGACGTAAGACAATATTGTCAATTTTTCAAAGTACTGAAAATAAAAATGAATGCAAAATTTCAATAAATATGCTTAAAGCTCTTGTATCTTTAATTATATAATGTTATGCCGTAAATTGCAGTGTAAAAGTAGAATTTCTAAGCCTAAAAATTATTTTCAAAACGATATATATATATATCGACGTATATTGCGGGCATAAGTTCAAACCTTTACCACTGATTTCTAAACAAGCGGAGCGGCCCTCTTAACAATTACTTTACACCATTTACCGTACCTCCTGTAGGCTGCTTGAAATATATCACTAGAACCTGTGTTTTGTCAGAATATAACCCGAAAATGAATATAAAATAATAAAATAGTAATACAAATTCAGTATTCTGTTGACGCTACATCACAAATCGTGTCCAACAGATACAGTTTAAAGATTTATCGAAGCGCCATTTAACTCAGGTAGCTACATACGATATCTAGCAGTACTATTAAAATATTACCTGGTATAATGTTGATTTTAATAACTTTTAATGCAACACATATAGAAAGATATATGGGAGGCGACCTATACAGTACGTATAGGCCTACTCCAGATTTTTCAGGGAAAAGTCTCGAGTTGATTTATAATCCAGGTCGACTTTTACGCCCAATTTACAGTAATTTTAAACAAAATAACCTCTGATTTGTAAACTAGAGCACATGCATAATTATATTTAGTAATTAAACTAACGTATTCGCAATTAAAATATACAGTATTTTTAGCAATGAGGAATAATGTTTGTAAATTACAATTCATTTGAATTTCCTCTCGTGACAAAAAGAACTGATTTTTATTTATCATATTAGAATGGGACTCCTGTTCATATAATAAATACAATGTTAAATTGATCCCTTACTCCATAAAGAGTAATATTTTTTCGTTTAAAATGACATATGTCTAAGTGTGCTTACGTCATTAGTAACTGTGTACTATGATGAAATGGGAAAAGCACAACATCAGTATTACGCAGTTATCAATGACGTAAGAAAAAAGTCAGACTCACGAACACATCAGTCAATTTTAGTAGTGCATCTTGTTTTATATAATCATTCTTGTTGTTTTCACTATTTCTGCTTTCATCGGTCTACGTTAAATTTCAGGTTACGCTTTCAAAGTCCCAAGAACTATTTTCTATGTTGCTTTCTGTTCGCCCATTGAAGGATTCTAAGCCAGTCAATTAGCAACTATAGAACAGTTTTTATTCCCCCTGAAGAATTCACTATTAAGCGACATTATTTGCTCGACAAACCCTAGATTTTAATCGTTTCAGCACCGGCTTCGTTATTGATTTTCCCTTTCGCAAAAATGTTCTTATTTTAAATGCAAACTAAGATGTTAATAAATTCTAATAAAAACACGTGTCCACCAGCTGTGATGGGTTTTTTTCCGATAAATTCAATCACCTCTTTAATACGGTGTGGCCGACATCAATCGTGATAAAAAAAAATGGCTAAATTGCAATTGATGTTAATCGACAATCAATATCGATATGGTCTAATATTCAAATCCATTAAAATAATCATTCTCAATGGAACAGATTTAAATTTTAAAATTGTCGAAATTAAATGTCACAGTTTATTGATAATGATTCTGCCCCAATATTTTTCCATCCCAGATTTTTTTTCTTCAGGTTTTCTAGAAAATATGTAAATATAAATAAACTATTATTTACTCAATACAAAGCTCAAGAGCCACCCAAGGTAGAGCTTTAATAAATTAGATTTTTAGATTGATAGACGAGGGCAAGAGGTGCATATTTTGACGATATGTAGGATCTATAACAGTTAACCGTAGATTCTAAGAAATTAAGTATGTGCGGAAGCATCCACACGTGTTTTCGTTCCATAATGCACGTTATGGTAACTTACCTATAACGATAATGGACTCTTCCTGACACTATAAATACTGTGCCTCACAAGAGGTATAATGAATGAATGGTGTAACGAGCACCAGGTCATGACTGTTGAACTCTCTGCTTTGGCAGAGAGGAATCCGGACGAAGCTTTGCTGAAGGGCAAGGTTTCGTCCGGGGAGGTAGACAGGGCCTGATCCCGTCTCGGCGGGTTCAAAGTGTATATTTTTGGCCGAGCCTACGGGCTCGGAGAAACCCACTTTAATCTCGGCCTCGTGCCATATATATTCCTCGTGGGTGGGATATTAAATACAATGAATGGTGTAACGAGTCGAGACAATACTAGTTCACTCTAAACTAGACGGACAGTCATTACTAACACCTTCAACTTTTTGTACTATATTTCTGTTGTAATATATTTTTGTTATTCTACTCTTGTGTTCGTGTTATTCTTCCTTGATTCTAACCTTGGACCCTAACTGTGGTGCGAGGATATTGGACCATAACAGTGGCGATGAGGAACTGAAGAAACGAATTCTATGCGGAGGACAAACCTTTTTTTGCTATCCGTCGCCCATAACAGTGGCGACGAGAAACTGAAGAAACAAGTTCTACGCGGAGAAATTCTAAAAAAGTATACTCCAGAAACAAGCTCTACGCGGAGAATCTACAAAAATCTTTTTGCTATCTGTCGTCTATAACAGAGGCGACGTAGGTAGTGAGAAAAAAAAACACGTTCCACGCGAACATAAAAAAAAGAAAATTCTTTTTGGACACACATCCTTCAAGAATTTTTTTTTTCCGTACTAAGGTTTCAGAATAACAGACAACAAAGACCTGAAGTCTGAACTAAAATAAAAATACTTAATCTACCTTGTCGGATAAGGTAATTTTAGGGTAGACGGATTTAAAATTTTGGGTAACCTCCTTTGAATACCATCCACCAAGGGATTATATATTTTAATTATTCTAGATTAGTAGGAATTAATTAAACCATAGAAGATATGAAACTTACTTATTCTTAAATCCAGAAGATAACTCCAGACAAATGCTTAATAATGTATATTCTGTTCACTACCGTATTATGTACTGGAAAGCCGTTCTTGCACGCACGGCGTTACTAATGAAGTTTCCAAAGCTAATACGTTTGTGGTAGCAGAATTGCTCCCAATTTAGTGTTGTTTTTCTCTAAGACAGGTCGATATTCAAAACAAATGAAAATGGTCTGGGGACCAAGATAGAATCAAAATAAGTATGTAGAATTATGTAGTAAGTAGGTAACCTGAATAAAAATTCTTAACTAATATTGAAAATTAGACTTACTTGCGCAGTATTATTTAATTTTAAATTCAATATCCTACCTAAGTTGGACAAGAAAAAGGTTAAGTTTAGTAGAACAAAAATGTGCCGTGTCCCTTCAAGAAGTAGTCCATCGTGGCCCTCCACATCTTCCTGTCCCTTGTAGCTTTTAATATTTTTTCTTTTCGTTATTTCTCTCAAACCATGTTCCGCCATTTACTTGCTTAAGTTCATCAAGTTTATTGCGCGCTGCTTTTCTCTGTCTTTCTCTCTTTCAATCTGTCCCGTCAGTGCCAAATTTTCAAGCCCTCCCTCCTGATTACGTCCCACAGAAATGTCAACTGCTTCTTCTTGATGCTAAATATAAATTTCTTTTTTGTTTCCATTCTCTCCAAAATCTCATTGTTGCTCACATGTTCGGTCCATGGTATCCTCAGCATCTTTCTGTAGAACTACATTTCTGTTGCTTCAAACCATCTTTAGATTTCCCATTATTCGCTGCCATGGACAGATGTCCTTTAAAGTCCAGTACACCTTTCTTTGTTTCTAACGAAAATTTTCTGTCTCTTAATATTCCGCTTCGTTTCTAGAATGTACCTTTGACCATCCCAATATATCTTCGGATCTTTGTCACACTTTCGCTCCTCTTTAGTACATTCCCAGATATTAAAATCTTCTGTACTTGTTTAGTATCCCCGATTTATAATTTGCATTTTGGGCTCATCCTTTTGCTGATAACTCTCCATTATTTGTTTTTGTAGTTTGTATATAGTCCTTTCTTCTAGCATTCCTTCGCTATCTTCTATAGGAGGTTTTGTAGTTTCTTTTCCTTATCTCCTATCAACACTGTTTCATCTAAATATCTTATATACTTAAGATTGCAGTCGCCAATAATGTTCTCGACATTATGCAAATCCAATGGAGAGATAAAATTGAGGGAAAGGAAATACACACATATTTCACAATAGAAAAAGAATAAATGTAAATTCAAATATATTATATAGCTTCAAAGAGGAGACTTGAAAAGAGAAATTTAAATAATTTACATTATTTGAACTGTTATCCTCATCTTCCTTTTCTATATTCACAACCTTTCGATCATTGTTCTCTTTAACTCAACTCTTTAAGTTTTTTGCTTCACCACTGCTGCAGCCTGGGATTGAACTCAGAACTTTTTGGGTCTAGTCATTGGATCTAACCAACGCCTTTATCCAATAACTCATCTCAGAGATATAGACATAAATTCTATGTTCATTCATTTTTTTTTAAAGTTTAATAGAAAGGAAACAACAAAATATCGACCCCGCCAAAATATATATGGAACTCTTAATGTTTTATTGGCTAATATAAAAAGTAATTTGGTTTATGAATTTTAAAAATGTGTTTTTTTAACATAATCTTGAATGAATAGCAAATAATTACACTTTTCCAGTGTCCTCACTCACCTGTCAGTCAATTTCAAAAGATCGTTCTCTAAATAACTTTTTTTATTATTATTTATTTGATCAGGGACATAATTTCGATTCCTTTCATAGTTTTCTCCAGATTTGAAACTTATGAGTAAAATAATCAAGTAAAAAACAAAAGTAATGTTTATCTATGAGTACAAATATCATTAAAAAAAGTCGGATGAATACAAAACTCCAAACCTCAAATAATTTTTTCCTTATTCTGTTTATTCCAACTATTGCCTTCATCTTGAGTATCAATCATAATTAGTATTATTGTGTGAGAATGCAGCACTCCAAAAACGTGACGTTAGACTACAAATATACGAAACCCAATATATCAGTGATGATACCCAGTTTGATACGGCTAGATCAAGCATATTCATCATAGCTAAATGTGGGCTATGTACTGACAAGTTTTGATAGAAGCCCCACATAAACCTGCAGGTTAGAAGTTCAGGTCACGCAACCCATTCTGCTAAAACGGTCACCCAATTATGTGGATGTAATACGCAAGACATCTTGTCTTAACCTCCAGGCATAAAAATCAACCCACTCGACCTCCGACCTCATACTACCTCTGCCATTATTTTCGCTTATCAACAGAAACACCACGGTGCTTCAGTCACTTGGTACATATCTAACTTGTTATGATCAAGCAAATCTATAGTATAGAACGTGATATTTTCTATACTCAAATTTAATTAACCAAGGCAAAATATCTACTTATAAACACTTGGAATCCGTTCAGATAAGAAATCATGAGAGACCATTTTTTTACTTTTCTTTGATTTCTGTTGTATAAACATTTCTTTCCGGGTCCAGACCAGATATCTAACGTCAGAAATGACATTTTTCACTAACAATTTTTTGTTAAAAAAAAAAGAAAACCTAAGCTCACACATTTTACATAGATAAAGCTTTTCATAATGTCTGAGCTGTAGTTGTCAGTAGAATGTTTGTTAAGGCATGACTACTAGGAATCCCTCAGTGATTCTGTCGGACCCTTTCCCGAACAATCCGAGTGCTCTAAGTACAATTAGAATTATCGGTGCCATCATGTGTCACAATTTTTAGATTTACGCATCAATATCCTAATATTTTTATTGTTTTTTGAAGATCTTCAAAGATACATAATAATCTGCAGGGATCAACTTGTCAATAAGAAAACACATTCTCTTATTGTGGTCATTGATTTACGATGTATGGGCGATTAGTTTTGATTGTTCTATCTGTGTGTATTGGAAACTACCATAAAATCGTTGTTGCTATTATTATTATTATTATTATTACACCCTTATGCGAATTAATTGAATAAACCACTTTAGTTTTCTCTCTTTCACCATTCGGTCAGTTTTAGACACACTGGAGTGACCGTATGTAATCGATTTCTAGCGGTCCTCAGATTAGGTCATTTGCAGTAATATGAATCCATTTCCGAAGTGTATGATGAAATTTGTTTGGCCTTGAAAACTATTGCTTCATCCGTGATTTTTATCACGCCCAGACACTATTGTCTCAAATGTCGATTAGTTGTCTTACGGCCACTGTCTGCTATGGACTTACTCGAAGGAAGCGTACAAAAATTGTAACGTTGCACGAACAGACTGGCAAGCCTTGTTAGTGAGCAAATCAAAGTCCTGTAGACTGAATCAGAAACACTCCTGATTTAAATCTAGTCGAGAATATGTGATCAATCTGCAAAGAACGACTTTGTGGAATAGACATATGAAGTCCTAACATGTGTGATGATTCATTGGAAAAATATGAAAAAAGTAAATAATAACGGAATTATTCATCTTGTTTCACTTAATTTTCACAAGGGCGTATTTGCATCTTCCGCGCGCTTTTTTGTTTGTTTTTGTTTTAACCGTATATCTTGCATTATGGATCTTCCCCACATATTCGTACGACCTCAAATAAATAGCGCCTTCCGCAGAATATTTGCAGAGCGAAGCAACACAAACTAAAGGTCAGAAATGACATCATGACTTCTTCCACTGAGCAATTAAACAAAAAACATATTTTACATAGATAAAGTCCTTCCTAAGGTGTGGGCCGTACTCGTGAGAACAATTTGTTGTATTTCTTTAAGGCATGGGCTTCCAGGAATCCCTTCAATGAGTCTATTGGAATGTTTTCCAAACAATCCGAGGACTTCAACTATAACTGGAATTGTTGATGATCTCATGGGCCATATTTTTTGAGATTTCGATTTGAAGGTCCTTGTATTTTAATAGCTTTTTGAAGATTTTCAAAGATACATTGTAGTCTGTAGGGACTGCTATATTAGTAAGTAGGCATTTTTTTGCGGTCTCTAATAACAATGTCTGGGCGATTAGCTTTGATTGTTCTCTCTATGTAGTCCCATAAAATTGTTACAACTCCTATCTCCATAACCATCCCTAGGTGGTGTTCATACCAATTTCTTAGTTTCTTTTCCGTAGAATTTGCAGATTTTCCAGTCATGACGATTTTTATATTTAGCGGGTGCCAATGCCATGCAACATCATCATCATTATTATTATTATTATTATTATTATTATTATTATTATTATTATTATTATTATTATTATTATTCCTTTGATTTCTGGTGTGTACACATTTCTTTCCGGGTCCCGCCCAGAGGCATATGATTATAAATGGCGTCATAATATTTTCCACTGACCAATTACAAACAAAGAAACACACAAATATATTTACATGGATAAAGCCCTTCGTAAGATGTGGGTTGTACTCATGAAAACAATTGTTGTATTACTTTAAGGAATGGACTTCCAGGAATCCCTTCAATGAGTCTACTGGAATCTTTTCCGAACCAATCCGAGGACTCCAACTACAACACGAATTGTTGATGTTCCCATTTGCCACATTTCCATTTCAAGATCCTGTGTATTTTGATAATTTTTGAAGATCTTCAAAGATACATTGCATTCTGCAAGGACTGCCATATCAATAAGGAGGCATGTTGTTTGTAGTCTCTAATAACAATGTCTTGGCGGTTTGCTTTGATTGTTCTGTCTGTGTGTAGTGCGTAGTCACATAAAATTGTTACAGCTCCTATCTCCATATACGTGTCTGGTTGGTATTCATACCAATTTTAATTTTTTTCAGTTTCCTTTTCGAAGAAGTTGCAAATTATCCAGTGGAGATATTGGCCCAGTCTGTCATGACGGGCTTTATATTTAATGGGTGCCTATACCGTGCAACCTGATGATCAATTGTTTCTAGATATTTATTACAGAATATGCATTTTGGACTAACTCATTATTTTAGTACGTACGCTTGATAATTTCTAGTTAACAAGCATTGGTCCTGTGCAGCAAGGATAAAACCTTCAGGTTCAGCCTTTAACCCTGGACTACGTAGCCACTGATGGGTACGGGGTTTCTCAACATCAGCTTGTTCGGTAGGGACATGTATTGCCCATGATGCGGCTTATCTTGCCATTGTTTCTGCATCTGGTCGGATGCATTTGCCGTTCCTCTCTTTTTTTAAGTATCTAGCAGCATCAGTCGTTGTATTGTGCTTTACTTGTATATCTGCACCCGTTTGAAACTCCATTGTGAACTTGTTGACTTCCTTTTTTACGGAATAAAGACGCTTACATGTTCTTTGGCACATATCATCATCAAGTCTTCTGCAGTTTCCAGGTATCTTTGCAGGCCAAATGTTGTAGTTTTGTAGGATATTTCTTGTTGTACTAATCCTCTGCTTTTTTCGGGCACATACACATGATCAACATCAGCTTTGGGATGACGCATGCGGTAGCAAGTGAGAAGCTTTCTCGTTCTGGCGTCCATTCGCTTAATGTCAGCTATGGTCCAGTTAAGCTGTATTGCACCACAGGGACAGCCAAGGTGTTTATGGCTGATATTCTGGGGTTTTTTGGGTTTTTTTTTTAATCAGCTTGATATTTACTACCACACAGGCCTCTATTACTCCTTTCTTACGTTCTCCTTCGTTTGGGGATGTTGTATATCATCTCCTTCGCTAATTCCTAGGTACTTATAAGCTTCATCTTGTTCCAGTTCCCTAATCTTTGTGACAAAGTCTAATAATAATAATAATAAAATATAATATTTTTCTCTTTCCTCTCCCTTCTGTTCTTTTTAAATAACCCTTAATATAGAGAAAAATATTGTATTTTATTATTATTATTATCATTATTATCATTATTAATATTATTATAGACACAACAATACTGATCATCAGATTAGTGCCAAAATGACACAAAAATTAACGCATAAAAATATCACATATCAGACAAAACATAGGAAACGTATATGTATTAAAACGAAACGCCGTGTCTATAATCGCATCTACAATAATCAAGATGTATAGTGAAGTTTAAATGAATCAAAATATATTGGCAAATCCTCATCTTCAAAATCAGAAGAAAAATGATAAAAAATTGATTTTGCCTAGAAGAGAAAATTGTCTAAACAAAAGACGGGCAAAGAATACATCGAGAATCTACCAAATGTACGTGTTGAAAAATATAATCACACATTAAATTCTAGATCACTTGCGTTACTGAATCGGATTTGAATGCAAGATGTAAATTTGGAAGGAAATAAATATTCCCAAACATAGAAATAAAAATGGTTCACTTGTTCATCGCAATTTCTATTCAGTCCTTTATTCTTATTCATGGGATATTACGTCGGCTCCATAAAAGAAAACAGAGAATTGCTAAAAAGATAAGTACTTCTAAGCTTGATATTCTTTCACAGTGTGACTTAATTTCCGCTGGATTACCTGAAAACTAAATACATGTCTGACTCTATTGAATGGAATCTACAAAAAGCACACTCTCCATCAATTTCATTTCCGACTTAGATCTTATTTTAAAACAGGTTGGCTCAGGAGATACACACACGCGCACATAAACGCACACACAAACACGCGCGTGCGCTTTACAAAGTATTTCAAGTGCAAGTAGGAAATGAGACCCCCAATTTATTTAAGACTTTGTTCTGTAAATATGAAAGCACAGATATGAAGAGATTGGCACTAATCATTTTAGCATTCCAGACAACATCCAAAACGAATCTAATAATTGAAAAAGTGCTACTGTTTGACATCCGTCCCACGAGCGCCTGAGACCAATGCAATATGCCAAAGACAGAAATATCTATGTTTTAGATAAGAATTATCTTAAACAAAAAAATATCAACATCTTCTACAACAAATAAAACTCACGATTAACCATTCTAAGTCAGAAACTATGATCTGGAAACGGAATGAAAGAAATAATGAAACCTACCCTGAATCACTCATAAAATATCAGAATATAGACTTAATAAATGCCAAACACTTTAAATATCTCAGTGTATGGATCAGTTAAAACAAATTTCCTCTTTACCTTCCATCAACACGGCTGATGCTAACCTCAAACGAGTGATTCATTGCGGCAAAACTTTTTACCTGGCGTAAAGACGCCCTGAGGATCATTGAAAATTTTTATCCAATGATCTCCTCTTTGATACTTTCTACACATGTTATTAGATATACCCTCGCGTTATCCCTACAGCGTCACAACGATATTTCTTGCTTTAATAAAATTATGGTGATCCAAATGCGGATTTTAGGCGAGTTGACAGAACTGAATGATGTGCTGATAGTCCGAAATACATAAAAACATCTGAGGCGCAAACACAAGATTGTAATATGTCCGATATAGGTAACTGATATATGACAAGAAACACAATCTTGTTCTGGGCAGTGAAATTGATAAACTATTGTGATCATCGCCGCTTTCCATTTGATGGGGTTATTTTGATTATTAGCTAGAACATTTTCATTTTTTGTAATATATTATAAGTATAATACGGAAATTGCAGCAAAAACGTGGTGTTTAATTATTTTTCCTATAGATATACATATCCCTGCTTATAATTACTGTACATCTGGTTACCGTAAAATATGTTGATGAAAGACAAGTGTAAAGTTCGTGCTAAGAAGCTTTCGAAGAAATTCAAGCATCAACTCCAATCGAACATGGTTTGGTTTTTCTCAGATGGCAACAATTTCTACCAGGATAAGATGGTGAACACACGAAACAATTTTAGATTGCGGTGTCCCCCAAAAATGTACTGCGAATGATGAAGACCAAATATCCAGTCAACATCATGTGTTTGAAGTGATTACTAATAATGGCGACGTTATACATCCATTCATCTTTACACAGGGCCTCAAACTCAACAGGTGTCTTGTAGAGGTAGTGCTAGTCTGGGTCAAGAGGGAGGTTGCTTAAAGAACCTATGTCTTACCACAGGAATCTTTTGTATAATTTAAATAAATTTGTTTTTATAATTAATATTTTTGCTGCGATTTTTGCAAATGGAGCCTTTATTTCAAAATGCATACTTTGAAACGACACTTTTTTACTGGCTCCCTGTACACGACTGATAGTCTCTTCACAACCGTAGAAATAAGACTAAAAAATTCTAAATTTAACAAATTCAAAATTATCAAATAAACCGAATCGAAAAAGCATTAGCGTGTATAGCCTCAAGAACTTAGCTGGATGCAAATAGAACATTAATATAGGTTTTATGTTTTACTTATTTTTTTTACCATTTACCCGAAATATTTTTCGTTTGAGATAGCGCGACTTTATCCCATTAAATCAAACTCAAATCGAAAACAAGTTAGTATTTTTTCCTGAAGTGATTTTTTCTAAATTTACAGCCCACGATTTGGAAAGAAAAGATATCAGCGAAAGATTTGACTGTGAACGTAAATCTCATATCTGAAAAAATTAGATCACTAGAAATGTTTCCCATGTTGGAAAAGGTAACTTGTTATATATCAATAAAAATGACATGAAAATCCCGGGTCATAGCAAAATGGATCACACAGAAATACAAGAAATCGCTCTATCTTTTTTTCAATTCAATCAATGATACAATTCTGATAAATAAAGTAGTTACATAATACCATAAATCCAATAGGCATTAAAATCAATCGACTCTACATTCATCTTTATGTTTGACTATCGTCAGCAGTTAATAATCGATTATCAGCTGTGTCTTGAATATAGACTTTTATTGTCTGTAAAAATCAATACATACCATTAAAAACTACACTTACATTTGAAATGGTCAAAATTATTAAAGAATAAATAGAAGGAAAATCCTTATAAATATGTTTACGGCCATATAACGTTGAAACGTGGGTTCCCGTACGATCACTGATGTTAAGCAACATCTAGCTTGGCCAGTACCTAGATAGGAATACCAGGCGCTGTAAGCAGGGATGTGAGTGTTGTGTAATGGATAATGGCTCAAAATTGTTAATCGAAAAACCGAGTTCTAATTCCATTTGGGTTCGTTATATTGACTTATTTACACACAGATACACCTAGGAATTATATGAATTCGCACATTCTCGCCCAGTTATTGACTAATTAGTAAAACTTGTACCTCTAAAATCATTATTATCTCAAAAAATAAATTCTTACAATCTAAAAATATTTTCTGTTTTTTAAAAAACGTGCAAAGAGTTGATAAACCGTAAAAAATGAATCAATGAGTCAATCAATCATTATCAATCTGATGTTATGCTATTTATTTAACTTCGTCGAAAATTTCTAGGAATAGAGAAGTGCGAAGATGTTTCCATTTTCTGAATTACATGTTGTTTGTTTTCATTGGTCAGGTTGATATCACCTGTTAGTCGTGGATGTGTTTCGGAAAGTTTTTTGTTTTTCCTTCTGGTTACCTTTTTAATAATTTTGCCGGGTTTAATCCGTAATTTCTATTTATATAAATCTGTTTTCAGTGTCTCCTTAGCGTCTCTTTAGATCATGGCTATCAAAAAATTTCTATTTTTGATATCTCTATCAAATGTTTTTCCATTTACTTACCCCCAACACCCTGTTTTCTCGTCCATTAACCAAGATTACTCGCTGATTCTTTGTCTGCTTTTGTCTTCAGCATCTCCTACGAGTGTCAGATTCTCTCAGCCCTGATTTGTTATGATAAGTATCCTTTCCGTTCCCGTTTTTCTTTAAAACTTCCTAGTTGCTTGCATGCCCTGTTTAAGACATTCTCAGTATTCATCTATAGAACCATATTTCAGTTACTTCATTTTTTATCTGCGAGGAAATTATTCAACAGTGACAGAAAAATTGCAATATTAGCACTGGTAAAAATGGTTGATGAAACATTGGGTTTATAAGTCTCAGAAATTCATACACAAATCTCCTCAAGGACACATGGCTCTACAGATAAAGGCGTTGGTTAGATCCAATGACCAAAGGGTTATGAGTTCAATAAGAGCCTACAACATAGGTAAACCAAAAACTTGGAGAGTTGAGATATAGCGCATATAACTGAGACATCGGGAAGAGACATGGCACGAGGAACTAGAACACTCTAACCGGATGGTTCAAAATTCCAGTTTCCAGAAGAAGGTCTGATTGTACAACCGCCGAAACGTTGTGAATATGACAATGGGGATAATAATAATGTAATGCAGATAATGTAAATAATATAAGTAATCATAATGCCTCATCTGTTTACTTCTTACAGCCTAATAGTAAGCCGTTAAACTCGGGATTTCTGACAGCATCACACACAGTTGATATTGCTTTTCAAAAGTCATTGATGGATGCAAATGTTTTTTACTGTCTCAGAAGGACGTCCATTGACAATGCTCCAGGTAACTCGGTAGATTTTTAACCCTAATTTAGCTATTTGTCAAACAGTTACGATAACACTACAAGCTGGATCATTGTAGAGCGTAGGTCCGCTTTCCGTTCAAATGACTTTTTCTTGAATCAATTTTGAAGATTGTTCCTTAGAAATTTAAAGCAGGCAAGTGATATTATTTTGACACCGACAGTAACTCTCCGGGCATTATCTAACACATTTCAAATAATAATAATAATAATAATAATAATAATAATAATAATAATAATAATAATGACTCCACAGCCTCTTTGTTGATACGTCAGTCGAAGAAACTTTGGGCCATCCCACGGGCAACATCCCTCTCACTATCACACAACTAGTGTCGCCCTGCACTCGCCCGTGAATACAACAGTAAACATTCCATTTTAAGCAACTTTCGGACCACGAAGCTTTAGCCAATGTCATTCATCTTCAGCCGGAGGGTAGAACAGACAGTTCGGTCGATGTTACTAAGAGCTTCGAGATGCGCCATCGCGAGTCTTCGAGAATATTTGGAGCTGTAATAGCAGAAAATAGCACCTTACAACTCTTAAGAGGGCATTGACGCATCTTCAACTGGTTTTCTATTCGTTATGTAGGAGGAAAACATACAGTTATCTTGCTTTGTCGACAAGTGTACTGCATGCAGCTAGATCAAAATGAATTTCTTGTTCGTACGATGCTCTCTTCTGACATTTTATCCTTTATAGAAAATTTCAGCAATTCTTGCATTTTCCTTGTTAACACCAAATTCTTTACAGTCAAAACATATTAATGTGGATAAGTGGAAAAAAGAGATTATAATTTTATAATTAAAATATCTACAATTTGTTTATTACTAGGCGGAACCACTTGTGTTATAAATCCTTTCGCGTAATTTTATTCAAAAATCGTGATAATATATGCAGTCAACCAGAGGATAATTTAAGAAATGTCATTTGCATAAATTGTTGGAACGTACAATAGTTCAAACCTCATATATTTTCTTAAATACAACCTTGATGATATGTCTGTTTATTATTTTATTATTATATGTTTTTGCAATTTTAATAAGCTGTACATGCGAACCCAAATTGTGGTGAATATTCACAAGATAACGACTGTTTCTTTTTTGTCCAAGTAGTTTTGAACGTATTAGGCATTACCAGCTAGTAGATATGTGGTAAACCAAATTTTAACTCTTGCAAGTTTTAGAATTGACGCCATTTGCAATACTGTTACGATGAATGCTTATATATGTTTGGTATATATATATATATATATATATATATATATATATATATATATATATATATATATATATATATATATATAATTATTTATTCGAAAATTATAACAAAAATAAAATCGCTACAAATATAGCCATTTTCCTTCAACACTTTTGATGTATTCTCAATCACTTGATAAGACATCATAAGTATTGAAACAAAATGACTATGTTTGTAGTGATTTTATAACATATTTATGTTATAATTTTCCAATAAATAATTATATTTTCTCTACTCTGTATTAAGAATAGTATTTGTTGGTTATTGGAATGTATTCCGTATACACCAGTCCTATACTTTTATGTATATATATATATATATATATATATATAGAGAGAGAGAGAGAGAGAGAGAGAGAAATCAACTTCACTTGTCAGTAATTCACATGTTTTATTATATTTTTAATGTGTCTTTAACTACTTAACTATTAATTTTATCTGAAGTAGTTTATTTGCCCAGATCCATTTTTACAAATGCACATGTTAGATAGTTACGTATTTCCCAGCTGGAGCTGTTTACGGTCAAATAAATAAGAGTAAACAAACATATTAGTTTACTTCAATCTTCAACGTCCACATTAACCCTTAGTGCATCGTGAATTTATTAAAATCTAAACACAACGGAAGGAAAAAAAAAGTAAATTCTAAAATGAATAGTGTATATAAAAGCATTTTATATACAGGACAAGAATATACAAATATGTCATACAGTATGTTATACACAAATATATCTATGTTTTTTCAACTTGCCTGACACGTAGAAATTATATCACACAGTGAAAAATCAAGTACTATGTGAAAAGACGAATATAAACAAGATCTTACTTCTAATGTATCTGGGAGGGAAACTCGGGTGATATCATTTAAGTATATTATTTAGACTGCAAGGATTTTGATCGTTCCCTTAGACACTTTCTACCAGACAGTCTTTCACGCAGGCTATGAAACAACTGCCTTTCGTCACGTGGCCCTCATAGTCTCTCAGGTCGTTAAGAAATTTGTCCTGAAACTCTTTCTATATCACTACCGACATATATTGAATGGTAAGTGTAACTGAATACATTGAATGGCAATTTAACCGACAAGGTTTTGTTCGTATTTTAAATGTGCAATAAAATTGTATATTCACATTTTTTAACCAAATTCTATATTGTATCTTTTGAAACGTTGATGAAATGAGAAGAAAATATTTCTTGTAGCTTAAAAACACTTTTTTAGATTAATTTTATCTAATACAACGGTATTTGAATACACCCACAAGCCTCAGGAAAACCATAACCTGGCAGTTGATCTCACCCTTGACCTCGGTCTAACAGTAGAAAATAGGCTTATCATATTCAATGCCTCGAAAACGAAACTAGTGACGTTCCATCAACACCGATCACATCCTAAATTTTCACCTATCGCCATGAACGTTGTTCTCTCACGATGACGAGCGCCTCCTGGGACTGAAGCTCAACCCAGACTTCAAGTGGAACTAGTGCATACAATCCATCATTAAAGATGCTGGAAAATAGTCAGGACCTTGTACCGCTCCAGTAACATCCTGACTTCCCGCTATGCTCTAACTTTACAAGAGCTAGATCAGATTAGAATCAAGTACTCCTACCATATATGGGCAGGATTTATTTTCCATGTTCTGATGGCATTCTTTCAACAGACATGGGTATTGAACTATTTTCCACCCTACAGACGCAGCTTCTCTCTAATCGATCGCTATTTCCATGGAAATTGTTAAAAAGACGACATTGATGCTCAGTTGTATCGGAAACATGCGTAGACTTGTATATTACCTGGGTCATCTTTTAAGAGGTGAAGAAGTATTTCCTTTTTTTATCATTTCTGTTAATTTTCTGCTATTTTCTTCAACATTTTAAGACCGTGATCATGATGGTAATAGACTGTAATGACAATGACTATTTTATGAAAGTCACTCGTAAGCACATGAATGAGTAGTCAGGGTCATCGTTTTGGATGTCTCTGCCCTTGGAAAAAACATCCTTAACATAAGCCACAAACAAATAGCGATGTCGATATTAAAGTGTCATCTTTTGTAAGTAGGACTAGTAATATGCAATTATAAAGGTTTGAACATGAATAGAATGGTTAAGTCAATTTTCTGATGAGAATATTATGTGAGGCCTAAACTTTTGAAGATGAAGTTCAACATCTAAATAGTTGTTTTGTAGGCCCCATATGTTAGTAAAGGGCATGGAGAAATTATGATCGACTTTTGGTAAGGATTGTTTGAGTAAAGGTGGATTCGTATAACCTTTTAGCCACGCTGAAATCATTTTTCTTGAACAACAAATTAAAATGAAGTCGAGTTTTATCGTGATAATATGTTGTATTAATCAGCCTATGGGGCGTGGCCAAATTTCCAAATGTACAAAACCTTTAAGTACTGTAAAATGTACACATTTTAACTTATTCATAGTATATTCAGTACGTTAAGATTCATTCGAATCTATATCTGCATTGAATGAAATATATACATTTTTCCAATTATAATTATAAATAATACTGTAATTAAGAGTGAGGTTTTTAACAGTTCGTACAATATATTTTTGCTGAATCATGAATTATCGGTTTTCTCATCTGATGTACTTGGAAAAATGTCATTTTAACATTGATATTGCTGTGTTTCCGGTTCGGGACAACCTATTAACCTTTAGAAGCACAACATATTTTTTATGCATTTATTGTGATTTACCATCAGTCTTTCCAGCCGAAAGTCGAAAGAAAAAAATATTTTTCGCAATTCAAATTTCGATAGTATCTACACCGGAAGTATTTCTCAAGTTCAAGTCATTTTGAATTAAACCGACAGTTCTTTATCGGGTCAGCTAATTTACGTTTACGATGTTGGCCTATCGGAAAAAGAAAACTACGTTAGAACAGTGTTCGTAAATTTGTTGAAACTTACAGAAGGTTATTCGTAGGTCGAGGCAAGTTTATTTTTAATTTAATCTCCTCCTGAAGAGGAATTACTCTATGACGCTTTTCTATAGGAATATCTTCCTATAGAAGATTCAGACATTTTGTGTTTAAAAATTACGTTATCGGCAAAGGTTATTAAATAGTTTGATAATACTTTGCGGCAATGTAAATTTGCCCTTTAATATTATAACTTGTATGGAGCGGAAGTATCAAGAGGCAATAGAATTAAGTTTATGCCAAGTAAGAATAACTCTTTTTAGAGCAGCATCAATCCTATAAAAACTGAAAAAATAACTAACATTCATGGTAAAACTTATTTTATTATTGATGCTTTGAGAAAAATACGGAGATAATACTTGAAAGAAATCATATATTTACATACGGGTAACTCGTTTGAAATAAGGATGAGGAAGAGTTGAAAGTAATAAAACAGATCAGTAGATTATCATTCACTAGTGAGAAGAAAAATCCATGCCGTTCAAGATTCCAACCAAAGCGTCTGAAGATTTAGATTATAAATAATACCCTAGACATATAGGTTGTTGCCGTCTATACAATTTATCTACAGAACGAGCCGAGTTACCCGGGGTTGCCTGGTTGTACAAGGCTTCAATTCTATAACCTCACCGCTAGTTTACCAGCACCCGCCTGTCTAAAAATGCGTGCCTACGCCCCTGCTTGCATACATCATCCTTTGTTACACTAAACTACTCCCACAGCTCATCTTTTTTTCCAGTATATCATTCGCACGAGTTTCCTTGTTCTCAATCAAGGAATTCCATCGATAAAAACTTGTGTGGCCGTTGCTTGGGGTTAAATTGTTTCAATGCTTTAGATATTCAGTAAATTTCCTATGACCGTAATAACTTCCAAATAGTATGGCATTGTTCACAAATCTAATAATCAAACAAAATGAGGGATGAAGCGTCAGAGCTTGATTCAAGTGCAAGTGTAAACACATGAATGCTCCCCAACTTTTTGCGCGTTTACTCTAATAAATTCCTATTTTTCCTTTTTAACGCTTTAACAATCTATCTCAACCAATCTTTGCATCAAAGATTGCTCGAATCCCAATTTAGGATGGAATCATATGAAGAAACTATTGGCTAAATGCCAAAAGCCGATTTAGGACATAGTTTGTCACATATTTCGTCCACTGAAATAATCTATGCCATGCATTCATGTATGACAATTTGTGTGTCATGTGTAATTTACAGGGCAAATTTGGAAAGCATGGGTTGAAAAATCAGCGAGTTATGGCCGAAAAACTGGCTTCTTGAATAGTTTTTCGTATGCGCGGGGAAGCGACTAGGATTAAACCCACAATATTTCTTGCAATCTTTTGCGACATGTTTGAAGAAAATCGGATAAAAATGAGTTATTCAAGTTTTTATTTTAAATATTACGAAAAACCTGATATTTTCAGTTTTTTGCTTTTTTTGTGTGTGAAGACAATGTCGCGGAAAAACTATCAACCACTCTAAATAAACTCGTAAAATGAGATATGTTTCGTTTTACATTCAAAGAACATTAGCTCATCCAGTAAAAAAATTGTTCGCGTGAATTTTTCAAAAGGCCGTACCAACAATCCGTTTTATCCATTCTTCTGCCAAACCAGCAGATTGAAAATTGGTCTTTACCTAACTTATTAAATTTGCAACATATGTCTAAAAGTTCATTGAAATCGTTTGAAAAATGTGGACGGGCATAGAGAGCATACAGACACACAGAAACACACAGACAGTCAAACACACATGCAGACAAACGTTCACACAGACATCTTTTGTTTTATAGATATAAAGTTGAACTAATTCTCTACACATTTCCAGATCAATAACAGATATGACCAGAACCTTCAATGGAAAGTTTTAAACAAATGTGATCAAAATACTGAAGTCTTTCGAATTCAAATTATACCTGCGGATACAGTACAAACGTGAAGACAATCTTAATTAAAGCAAACGTTACTAAAACTAGCGCTCATTTCATATCATGTTCTTGGGAAAAGTTAATTTCAACGTAGGTCTAAGATATTGTCTTTTTACCAGTTCTTAAAAAACATTTCATCTTTAGAATCACACCATATTATTATGTATTTCATGTGATTTTCCATCAGTCTTTCCAGACGAATGTCGACAAAATAAATTATTAGGGAGTAGGAAACATTTTATAGTATCTGCACATAAAATATTTCAAATCAAATGTAAGATGATCAAGAAAAACAATTACGGCGTAAGCTGTTTGGGTTGGTGATAACTTTTTAGTTGGGAAAAAGACAGTAACATATGCTTATTAGGAAAACGCTTTGAGAACATTACCTAAAAATCAAATGTTATGAGACTCTTTATGAGAGAATCATTTACCATTACTACAGTGCTCCCTGCATTTTACTCTCATCAAAGAATGAAAAGAAATCCCAAGGATTCCGATAGGAAATTTTCTACTACCAGAATGCTTCCTACTCACCAATGATTGGAAAGAAATTGCGAGAATGTCGATGGAAAAATCAGCCGACATTCATTTTACATTCCTGATTTAGAACATTCTTTTTCTTATTCATAACCTTAACAAATTCCTAAGGTGTATATTTGAGGTTAAAACAAAAATCCGTTTTGATATGTTTGGCTGACGGCCATATCAGGCTGAAACACCAGTTCTCGTATGATCACCGAAGTTAAAAAAAAAAAAAGTCAAGCTTGTCAGTACCTAGATTGGTGACCGCTTGAATGTATTGTGTACAGTAAGTTGATATGGAGATTTTGTCATGGATAACAGCTCGGAATTTTAATTTGAAAAACCGAATTCCAATTCTATTCTTTTTGGTTATATTCACTGATCTTTATAAAAGATACGAATCCCCATCTTCTCCCACATCTATAGTTTATTGCGACCTGTATCATTAAATCATTATCTTCAACAATTCTTACAATCTATAATTATTTTCAGTTTTTAAATAGCAATAACACACATTCCAAGATAAAACTGATATTGTCCAGTGTAATTGTAGGAATTCCTACCAATACTCATTGCTAAACAACTGTTTAACTAAATCTCTTGTTTATCTTAGCACTGTCTCTACAATAGAGAATCCGACAGTTAAAAAAGTCTGTATTGGTAGTACTAAGTATTCTTTTTAGGACTAGGTGGTATTAACATATCTTTTATTTTATCAATACTACTTACAAAAATAAATAATATAATACATAACTTTCTAAATATTTTTGAGGTTTAAAAGATGATAATAAAACTCCTAAGGTGAAATAGAAAATTTTAAAAACGACAACGCCCTGTCGATCTTTATATGAACCTGTTTTCTTTGTTTACATGAAAAACTTGAAATCATCAGATTTTTCGTCAAAAAAATCATTATTAAATCAATGAAATGAATTAAGTGTAAAGTGTAAGCATAGTTTACCTTTTACGCTACAATATAGCTAAACTTTGGAATTTGATTATGCTTTTACCTATATTTCAGTTGTACTGCTTTGCACTATATATGACTTATATTTCTATTTTCAAGATTAATCATAATTTAATATAATTTTGTATTAATTTCTTGGTAGTATTGTTAAAATCTTGTACATATGTATAGTTATTAGGTTGTTATTTTTAACATTTTACATTAATTGGTTAGTGTTCTTAACATCTTATATGAAGGATCTTTATTTAACAGTCGCATATTAATCTACCAAATGAGGCTATATATTTAAATTATTTACTTGTTTCTTAAAGAAGACATTTATTTATCAAGTAAAAAAAAATATGCTGGAAATTCACAAAGCATATATTATGTTTAGCATTTTGGTAAATTACCTCTCTACCTCCTTTTATTTCTTAGAAAACTGCATTGTCTGGTTTGTATATTTTATGTAGCCATGTGTATGTTCGCTTTGAGATTATGTCTGGCTGTCATTAGCTGCCAATCTACGGGTTATGACCCATATATAAAAAAATAATTTTTGATTTTTGCTTTTCCGCTTAGTTTAAATTTAACGTAGATCATATTTGATTGGTTGATAGGCGTAAAGCCAACAAACCTTATAGACCCCAGTTTTTCCGAAAAAGGAGGTCGTATTTTGCTTTTAAATTTTAATAAATCGTTCTCTTGCCAGTATTTTACAATTAACTGATGAGATGCATTGATATGCATTGAACCACGACTGCGATTGTGTAGCTATTGTTTAATCCTTTCGCTGTAATATCTTTGTATATATATATATATATATATATATATATATATATATATATATATATATATGTGTGTGTGTGTGTGTGTGTGTGTGTGTGTAATATTCATCTTGTATGAAACTGTTGTTTCTTTCTACATTTCAGGTTAGGCTGTTGACAAAAAATGAAACTTTTTTATCTCCTTCGTGTATCGATGTAATTTGGTTGTGTTTTTATAGCTGCGTTTCTTTCTAGCCTCCCTGTGTCTAACTGCGCATGTCTGTGTTTTGCTTTTGGTCTTGTTTCCTCTTTGTTGAAAGATACGGTCTGCCATAACACCGGCTTCAGAGATACTGTGTTTTGTTTTTTGGGGGTTTTTTTTGTTTTTTTTAGTCACGTGGTATGTTCAATTCTTTCAGCAAGAAAAATCCATCAAGCCTCACTTAATTCACCTGCTGAATTCTCTCTCTTCTTCGTCTAGTGTTATCACTTCCTATTTGCTGTAGAATTATATAACTTCTCGGTACATCTTTTCCTGATTTAACCATCATAACACCCCTTTACTATTTTTTCTCTTAGCTGTATTGCAATATGTTTGTTATCATTAAACAACAGTTGAACATCTTCGATGAGTTCAGCGAGAGATCAAATTTCATTACGTACGCTGATCGAGCGCAATTGAAAAACAACCAAACTAGTTGATTCTTCATTCTTAGAAAGTCATCTTCTTTATACTCGCTATATATTTGGTTTTCTTCTTGTTCTATTACTATATTTCCATGTTCATGCTCTGCAAGCTGGTTAGACTGATTACGCTAAGTCTCATTATTCCCCTTTACTTTCAGTATAGCTCGAGTGTTTCAAATCCTCCAAGCCCATTCTCCTGATTATGTCACCTAGAAATTACAGACTGCTCTGATCCAATGCAAACTGTCCTTTTTCCTTGTTACATACACGTTCTGCCCATGGTATTCTCAGCATTCTTCTGTTGGTTCAAATCACATATTTAACTGTAAATAAGCTGTCTACTATCCACTACCATAGACGCATATTGATATTGTATAAAGGTTGATCACTCTGTCTTTGTTTCCAAAAAAATTTTAACATTTAAAGTTGTTATAGAAAGTTTAACCATCGTCTTTTCTTGTGCTGTCTTAGCGCAAACAATTATTTTACTCTTTCTTATTTTTTGCTTAATAAGATCATGAGACATTCAATACACACTATTGCTAAGTTTCGAGGTGCTTTTGATCAATAAAACATTTAGCAGGGTGTTTAAAAGGACTAGTATTATGAATCATTTTAAGAAATAGATAAATGTTTGGATAGTGCTAGGTTTTTTTTTTATTGTTGTTGTTTTTTTTATTGCTGTTGTTTTTTTTTCCAAAATCGCAAGTTGCTATAAAACTTAAACTAATACCTTTATAAATTTCCTTTTCTCAGATAAATGGTTAAAAATAACTTCGAGTGAATATACATATACATATACATACATACATACATATATATATATATATATGTGTGTGTGTGTGTGTGTGTGTGTATTTGGTTGTATTGATGTGAGTTTGTGACCCTGGGTTTCACGCCAGACAAACTGATTTTTTTTCAATTTTGGGTTTATGTAGATATATATATATATATATATATATATATATATATATATATATATATATGTGTGTGTGTGTGTGTGTGTATGAAAAGTGTGTGTATATAAATATAAATAAATATATATGTATATATATAATTATTTATATATTACAACGAATACATTTATAACTTTAACATAATTATAATAGAGTGTTTACGCGTGTTTTCAAAATGCACCATCACAACGATTACAGTTGAACCTTCATTGATGAATTACAATTTCACACCAAGAAGCTAATTCTAGAACTAGAAAAGATTTTTATAAAATAAATAGTCTATATAATTATGTCTATATAATTCAATCAAACTGTTAAAACGAACATAAGCATTAATTTTTCAGTCTTTCACGTAACTCATAATTTAGTAAGTTTTCTCCTGTTTTGATTTAAATATTATTTATAGCAGTCCTGTTTGCTTTACAGTTGTTTTTTTTATTTTCTTCAGTATTATTTTCCATTCTCATATGATTCGATTTTAATGACAGACCAAAGGATTTCTATTAGTTTTATATCTGGAATGTCCTAAAACTTTGTAGGCTATGAAATTTTTCGCAAAGAGCGTGATTAGCAGAATGTGACGGGTACACACCTGGCCCAGGGTCGAATCCTTTGGTTACGGCGCCAACTGTGACGTCGCTCCTCCTGGTCGCTCCTCCTGGTTGCTCCTCCTGGTCCCAAGCGTGCCGCTCCAACCTCTTGGTTAGATGATCACCAGCCTCGCCTTTCCCAACCCGCTTCCAATACCTGGTTGCTAAAGCAACTGTACTGATCTCCGGTCTGTCTACCCACGCTGTGTTTAGATCTTAGACAGACGGGACCAGCAGGGATTGGGCCGTATGCAAGTTGAGTCCGACGGGGGTGGCAAAACACAAGTAAAAGAAAAAAAAAACTCACGAGACAAAAAAATTACTGATAAAAAAAAAAGGTGACAACCTTTTATATCTAATGTCCGTTACATAAAGAAAAATTGTTCTCATTCCCGACCCGCTCTGTGGACTATGGCACCAAGCTTCTATCATACAACTTAACGATTTCGAATTGTCTACTCTCTAGAATTGTGTATGTCGGAGTGTGGTTTAGTTCGACACTGGGGCTAATTTCTATCAATCATTCGCAGTTGATTCTTCTCTTCGACTTGAGTTGTATTTCTTCACTTCGATCTGGTTGGGTCGAATTCTGTTCTCGGCTGGGCTTGATTTTAACTTCTTCTTCTTCTTCCGTCCAGTAACTCTTTGGCCTTGTCTTCGACTTGGCTGCAACTTCTCCGCGGCTTTCGAGTAATCTTCTTCTTCGTCGACTTAGATAGAACTTCTCTTGTCTTTGACTTGGGCCGGAAGGATTTCTTGTTTTCGACTTGGGCTGGAAGGATTTCTTGTTTTCGACTTGGGCTGGAAGGATTTCTTGTTTTCGACTTGGGCTGGAAGGATTTCTTGTTTTCGACTTGGGCTGGAAGGACCCCCCGCCGCAACCCAGCCGCAACCCTCCGCCGTCCGAGGCGATCTCCTCTCGCTGCCGTCCGGGGCTGAACTCATTTTTTGTCGATTGGGGTCCTGCTTTTATTGACGCCGCAGCAAACCGGGGTGGGTCTGTCGGCGTCAGGGCTCTCTCGATAATCCCAAAAGTCGCATTAGTTCTGATTTCCCATTATCGCTATTATTTTCACCCCTACTTCCTCACAGTGCCTCTGGGGGAAAGACGCATACCCATCTCTCCCGGTCTCTCGTATGTCAGGTGACCGTTTTCGACCAATGGTTCTTGATCGAGCATTCTCCCTCCTCTTTCCGCATATCACGTGACCGCTTTCGGCTAATGAGACTGTGGTGGGACGCCTCCCGTCTCCAATCGGGCGTGGCTTACATCGTTCTTGTTCTAAAAAAAACAAAATCTAATTTGGCCTTTTTCACACGTACGAAAAATGATAATCTTGGCTTTTTCTCACCTGGGTTCTGTCAAAACAGCCTGCCGCTAATTAGATGTGACTTCAGGAAAGAATATTGGCGCTATCTGTGAGCCGAGACAATCGTTTTCTTTCCTTCTTTGTTTTTGGTCAGACCTGATAGTCAAAAATCTTAATTATCTGAATTGAAAATGTCTCCACTTCATCATCGTGGGGTTCCAATTTTTAACAGGTCAGAATCTGTATACAGTTCCACCGGTCACCACCTCAACACAAAAAACACCTTTCCTCCGATTAAAATTTCGTTTTCATTGTTCAAAAAAAATCTTTATTGTTTCAGCCAACCTTAACAAAACTTCCATCCTACGCGGACACGGAATTAGTTCAAGTGCTTGACCTGATAATTTTGACACTTGTTAGGTGCTGGTCGTACGTGTGTGTTTTCGCTTACGACCTGTTTTCGTATTATGTTTCTGTCTTTCCTCTTCTTTTTTGTTTTATTTTATTATCTCCAAAACTCAATTTCTTCAACCAAATATAACAATTTCTATTTCCCTGGATTTCGGTCAGGTAATTTGACCTGATATATTTTGACACCTGTCTTGTCTTAGTTTTACTTATGACCGGGTTTTGTTTTATCTATTCCTCTTTCTCTTTCTTTTTATTATTTATTTTCTCTTCTCTTCCTCTCCCTGGACCGCCCAAACACAGCCAGAGAATTATTCTCAAAACTCAATTATTCTTCGTTTCTAAATAACTAACAACTGGTTAATAAACCGAATAAAAATTAAATCATATTTCTATGAATATCTCTTTTTAGTCTTTCTAAAAATGCAGGGTGCCACAAGAAGAATATGAACTAGCTCTGTTCTCACTGAATATAAACCCGCATAAAACATTTTCGCTATAATATAATCAACTAAAATCGACTTATAGGAGAACGCAAGGTATATTTTTGCATTTATCCTGACACCTTTAACATTCGAAGAACATATAATTTTATTACCTTCAATACAAGCACTAAATATTGCTGCACCTCTATCCTGTTGTCTTTTAAGTTGTGCTTGGTGACTATTTCCATGAAGGTCTCAACCTGTACGCCTTCAAAAAGGATCATTCAGTCAGCATCCGTTTAGATTTTTGCCCAACTTACACGTGTCTCTTTGTGGTATCTACCTAAAGGTGAGTGTTTGGTTAATTACATATATTTACTCAATAATCTTAAGATTCGACATCTTTTTTCTCTGTTTACATTTGCAACAGCAGCTTCTTCAACTCATTCTTACTGGTCAAATCAATTTTCTTTCTTGTTGCTCTTCTACATATTCTAAATTCGCTTGTGACATTCTAAAAACCTCGTTTTTATCACGCCAGTGTTCTCATTCCCTTTTTTTATTCTTCCGCGATAATTCTTCAATATTTTCACAAATTTTAACGTTTTTATTTTTTTTTAATGTTTTTATTTCACTTAATATGTTCCCCTTTTGTGATTATATCTTTCCTACGATTCATAGAAACCTTTATTTACCAATAATTATTCTGTTATACAATGTTCGATGGGTAAATTGTTTTTAATTTTGTCTATACATGTTGATTGTTTTTAATTTTGTCGACTGCACAGTATAATAGAATCAGCTGGGCATCTTCTGAGAGAAAATGAGCACCATGATATAGTAATGCTTGGCATTCGCACCGGAAGCTCCAATACGAAAATTTCACTGCGTTTGGGTGTCACTCTGAAGACAGTGCAGAGGATTCGGAAAGAATTGGAAGGTGTTTAAAGTGGTCACTAATGACAACGATACTATGCCTCTCTTCATCTTCGCACAGGGCCACATTCTCAACCCTGAGGCCTAAATCAAATGCTTTGAGGGGTTAGTGCTTCTGTGGGTTAAGAGGATGGCTGCTTTAAGGCCATATTTCTGGGAGCAGGTCTCTGAACTAAGCCACACACGCAAAACCCAGTCATGACTCTATTTACATTATTCGGACTATTGTCCTCATCTTTGTCGCCATATCACAACATTTCGGCAGTTGTACGCACTGGCCTTCCGACCCTTTATTTCGCTCACTGGTGTAGAGTGTTCTAGTTCCACGTGCCATGTCTTATGGATGTCAGTTATCTCGGTTAAATCCCCTCGCAAAGTTCTCCACCGCCTTAATCAGGTATTGAACTCACACTCTTTGGGTCCTGTCACTGGATTTAACTAACGCCTTTATGCCTTATGTTCCCAAGGACACATAATACCTCATCTCAGAAATATAGACAGATACCAGACATGACTGTCAGACAATTTCAACAGCCACATCACACCATACATCTGGCTAGCTAACTCCTCTGACTGCAACCCCCTTAATTATTATGTGGGAGGCACAGTTGAGCGAGAAACCAAAAAAAAGCTCCTTGTAACACCAAATATGAACTGAAGGCAAGCATTATGGAAGCATTTACCAACTAAAACAAGGCGACAGTTCACAAAAGTTGCAGGAGATTCCGAAGTCGTCTAGAGGTCGTGGTTGACGCCAATGGCGATTTTATTCAATAAATGTATACTTCATTATTTCAAAATATTTTTGTGCAATTTTGGTAGATATATCTGTTAAAATGAGATATCAGTGTTATTTTATTTTATTTTATTTAACACTTCTATCTATCTTTCTTTCTTTCATTTTCTGACTAAAATTAATTAGTGTCTTTTTCTCTCTGTCTATTCGATCAAACGAAATAATCCATTATTTATGAGGTATTAACGGTTGAGCGAACTAAAGAAAAGAAGGGATAAGCAAAATCATAATAGGATAATGAAATTATTTCATTTTCCACTGATAAATAATGTTTTTATAATGATTTAGTTAAACACCAATTTAAAATGGGCCGACGAAATGCCGGAAAAATGTAAAACGTTGAGAGAAAATATGTTACAAACATTTATGTCTCCATGCGGGAAAATGCGCATACATCATACTAGGGACTCGTTCGAAGAAGCTGGTAGAAACTAGGAATCATGTAAAAACTTTACGTAGATAGATACGAAGAGGTGCTGAAACATTCTCAGCTTAATTCATTTCCACAAAATCAATATTTTGACGGATACTGGTTTGAGTAAATTTTCTGCATCCAGTCATAGATAGTTACTATAGTGACTTGAATTTGTTTGTAGTATTATTATTTTTTTTAATTATACATGAGCGCAGACTTCATGCGTCTTTATTTAATTGCTTTAAGAAGGAAATTATTCAGAAACAAAATTTACAAGTTGGGAAACACACAGACACTCGCATACACACACATATCTGTCTATCAATATATATATATATATATATATATATATATATATATATATATATATATATATATATATATATACGTATGTATATATATACGTATGTATATATATATATATATACGTATGTATATATATATATATATGTATATATATATGTATATATATATACGCATGTATATATATATACGTATGTATATACATATATGTATATATATGTATATATATATGTATATATATATATATATGTATATATATATATATATGTATATATATATGTATATATATATATGTATATATATATATGTATATATATATATGTATATATATATATGTATATATATATATATATGTATATATATATATATATATATATATATATATATATATATATATATATATATATATATATATATTCTTTTAAGTGAGTACGTAATTTTGTTTTTCAATGGACGGCCTTAATTAATACTTTAATTGGTATCAGGTATGCCATTAATTCTTTATTAGGAAAGTGTTTACTTTGACTTTCAAAAAATGTTATAGATAGATAGATAGATAGATAGATAGATAGATATGAACATACTTTCAATACAACTAGGCAATCTTTCGTTGGAAAGATCGAATAGCGTATGTTACACAAGTAATCAAATTATAGTTCCTTACTTTGTGGAAAGAAACTAAATATCAGAATTAATAATAATAAAATCTACGCACAGTCGGAGCCCGATTAATGTGGCTTTGTGCGAGAATTATGTAAATTTAATAAACACATATGCATGGATAATAGTTAAAAATATAACCTGATGTAGGAAATCTTTCGTCTTGTCGAAAATATATATTTAGCAAATGCAGATTGTAAGCTATTGAAAATTATTTTGATGTACATATGATTTGAATAAAAGAAAAATAATATTTTTCCCCCATAATACATGTCTACAACTATTATGGGATATATCAATTTTAATGCCCAGCGGTTTGACTATATGGCTAAATGTTTTTATAATCGGACCAATAATTATCACTAATCACAATGACGAATGTCTTGAGCGCCAATTCATTGCTGCTATATCGCTATTTCACCATACTCAGCAATTTTTAGCGAACTACACTCATTATTTTCTTATCCCATTGGCGATATTTAAGTTCCAGTCAAGCAGCTTCTTCCCACGAACGGCTGCTTTCCAAAATCATGGTTCCCATATCACAACATTCTTGTCCTGTTCAAGCTTAACATTAACCATTATCTTCCCTACATAACCTCATAAACTGTGCCTCTTACTCTGTAACTCTCTACCTAGAGTGACTTTCTTGCCATATACAGGGAGAATATCATTGTCAAAAATTCGCATGTATATGTAACTCAATAAATTAAATGTTACCTCCGTAAATAGAATGACCTTTTTGTAAGTACAAAATGTCTACGTTAGGAAATTGCGTACTCATTGAAAGTTTAGATATCTTAACGCCAACAAAGGATTATTGCGGTAATTCATCAGATGCTTTGCTTATATAATTAATAAATAATAAATACCTCGGCTTATAAATGAGTTATAACATATTTAGTACAGAATAAATGAAAATGAACATAGAATATGCCGCTCTACAGACAGTTTCTCCAAACAAAGCAAATTGCCAGAAAACCAATACATTAACCGGAAAACTCGAATCATGTTCTAAAATATCTTCGTCAGTGCAAGACTTTCATATGAATGCCATGGGCGACGCCAAACCCGTTCAGAAATGTCTAAACGGTCAATTGTATACAAACGCTTTCGAAGATTGATGGTGAAAATTTATTTCAGTGAATGGAGCCTGGTGTTCTTGGCAAAGGCCACACTTCTTTGAATATTGCGAATTGGTGCTACAGAATCACAAACAAAGAAATATACTAAATAATAAAAATCACATCTCTTGCGGACTACCAACAGCTACAATAATTAAAGTGTAGGTAGAAGAGAAAATAATGACATAAGCAAGATGTCGACATCCCACACTACTTCAAATAAAAGGTTAGGAAGAATATCCACATTAATACTGGAGAAAGCGATAACAATTAATAGATTTGAGAAAACTATTTTCCTGAAAAGATTTAAAAACTTCAATCGAAAGTAATACTGGCTGATTGATCAATAAACGAATGTTAGCATTACAATTATGTTAAATGTTTCCTTGTTAGCATTACAATTGCCGCCATGTCATGGGGCTGTAGAATACGATGACTGCACCTCTGCAAAGGGGTAAGAACCCCACCCAAAGGGGCGTCCCGGGTATGACGATGAATTACATCCGCGTCCAGGGTAGGACAATGGACTGTGTCCAACAGCAAGGCCTCTGATTAGGAAGTTTTGAGGAGGGTGGAACCACCTCTTGTTTCCTGGTTTTCCCGGGTCCACTCTGGCGCAGGGTGGTGGCACCTGTTGGGGTGCAAGCTAAGGGCAAATAATTAACCCCAAAACTGAGGTGAAAAGGCAATATAAAAGTGTAAAAATAGGTTTTAATACCAGAAATATTTTGAAAAAAAATTATTGCCAGAAAAAATCTTACCAGCAATGTTTTTGAAAAAAAAAATATTACCAGCAATACATGTGATTGTACACCAAAAATATAAGTAATTCAAAAATGGTTCAAATATATATGTATGCATACACACCTTTTTTTTTACCAAGCTATCGCTATGTATCTATTTAAAAAAATTTGATGGCATTAAATGACCCACTGAGATTGATAATGATAAAGTGTTAATTGTTTCCTTGCTGGCATTACAATTATGTAAAAAGTTTCCTTGTTAGCATTAAAATTATCCATCGAATTCAGTATATTTGAACATTTAATACCGCACTTTAAACACTGTATGTGACACATTATAGAATTGGAGTTTAAAAAAAATCTATATTCCAGACCTTTGAACCTGCCAGTCTCTAGACTCTAGTTTAACACTGGAAATCTCAAAAGGCGGTTTTGCATTCCCTCCTGGACCAGAAAGAGTAAAGTGAACGTTACTCAACTGAACTCTTTCAAAATTTGTAAAATGAAAGACATAATGAATTTGCTTTTTTATGTCAGTTTGTTAGAGATTGTTTTTGGTTTGTTTGCATGTCTTTGATAAGAATCTGAACGAAGACGAATATTTCTACCCAATAAGAAATCAATAAACTGAATAAAATATTAATTTATTTCTCTTCAAACGATTAATAATATTTCTGAAGAACAAACATAATTTGTCTATATAATTTCTACACATAAAACACGTCTCGTAACATAAAATCTGGCAAGATGGATATAACATCTTGTCACAATTATAAACGGACACGTAAGTAGCACACAGACTCTGTGGAATCATGTTGTGAATATTTGCCTTTTAGCCCAGGTTAAAGAGTAGGACTGTAATTTTTCCAGCAAGATAGAGATCCACATCGTTAAGGAT
This sequence comes from Acanthosepion lycidas, assembly GCA_963932145.1. Classification (NCBI taxonomy): domain Eukaryota; kingdom Metazoa; phylum Mollusca; class Cephalopoda; order Sepiida; family Sepiidae; genus Acanthosepion; species Acanthosepion lycidas. The sequence continues at coordinate 127,418,282 of OZ010573.1, forward strand.
ATGATGTTTGCCATTGACTTCGTGAAACACTTCTTGGAAAGTGGATCAGAAGCCGTGGTTCGATTGATTGATCTGCATAATACCCACAGATTTTTTTTCGCTGAAAGATCTTATTTATCGTGAAAAGCTTCGTATTACACTGACATTGAAGGATCGGATCACTGCAAAGTTTGCAAACTTTCAGATCGAACTCTGCGTGTCTGTCTGCTAATCTCTGACTTTTCAGATAAAATTAAAATTTGATTTCTTGAGAGAGAGACAAGAAGATAGAGAGAGAGAATGAGATTTGGATCTTAGAAATAAAACAGTTTGGTAAATTTCCTTAGAACCCCCACCCCCCCGCTCAGAACAAATAGTAAGATTATAATGATATTTCGTTGATTTCTACCTTTTTGTACACTGTAATATAAACAAACAATAAACTGGCAAAAATTGATTTCTATTTTTGACTTACCCTATCTAATACTATGTCAATGACTGTAATCTTCTTTATTCCTTTGGATCTTGTAGATACGGCCACGAGTCGTTTAGGCACTTCCCCGACCTCTATCTTTCATATCGAAGCCTGCGCTTTTTTAAGGTCACTTCATTCTCACCAACAAAGGACTGAAACAGGGTACTACCATTGCGGCATAAACCTATTAGTATTACTACGAATATTTTCAATGTAGTACGTATGTACAACTTCATTATAAAAATAGTGTGCAAGACTTTCACACTTAGCAACGATGAAATTTACGATATAAAAATCTGTGACTAAGTTTATAAGCAAAAGTTATTGGGTGGAGTGAGATAAGCGATTATTGTTTCTATTGTACAAAATTGAATCGTAATGTGACATATAAGGGTTCACTCCCACTGGCTTTTGAGAAAAGCAATAACACAAATGATAAAAAAAATAATCGATATTTCTTTAGATGCATGTATCAGTAAGTAGAAATATTGCTTCTCTAGGGTGCATGACAGACGCTAACGTTCCACACTATTTTTAAAAGCGTTAGGAAGTAAGACCCAGTCAATACTGGAAAGAATATATGATCTCTTATTCCCATAAAAACAATTTTATGAGAAAGATATGATAAATTTCAACCGATGGTAACACGGTAATAGTTCCTGGATTTAAATAACCCGTAAATTGTTATGAAGCCGTAGAAGATGAATCAATCAAGTTTTAACCTTTAAAATGTATATTCTTTTCACGCCGTTATAAATTATACCTCAGTTTTATTCAATATACATAAATTAGACATTACACGTCGTTTTTATTAAATTCATATTTAAATTCGAGCTAGTATTTCTAAAACTGGAAAGAAGGAAATACAAAAAGCATCTCCCTAGTGTAACTTACATGTGATAATTATTAATGATGGTCAAACGCAATCACTTCAAAATCGAAACAAAATATGAAATTCAGAGAAGTGATTCATCATAAAATTTTAACAGGATGCATGAAGAAATCTGTAAAGATGTTAAAGTAATTTAATTGAAATTTTGGTCGATTTCAATAAAAATGCTTGAATTTATTCATTTATTATCAGTACCTAATTAAATATAAATATATTTATTTGTAAATACACACAGTCATCCTCGAGACATACTGTTTTGCTGTATCACAAATCATCATTGTAACTAGACATCCGATTGCTTCAAACCAGGATCGAAACTCGACCGATTTGCCATCAGTCAGAAATCTTGCCTCTAAACTATCGATACACGGCAGAAAAAGGGAAACTTTAACGTAATCTATACGAAATGTATACAAACGCCAGTAGCCAAGAGAAATCAATTCGTAAATGAGGAGAAATGCATTAATAGCAGCACCGCCATTATTGTTCAAAATTAGCCTTTTCTCCGGAGAGCTCGATCGGATACCGAGAGTATAAACAGTCATACACAGACAGACTGTTTCGCTGTATCACAACTGTTCATCTATCGCATTCCACCATAGTAAATTTGTTCCTACACTTTGTTCAAAATCGCTGATTGGTCCATTTTCCGTCCAATAGGATATTTTTCATGTATATTCAAAAATGTACTAAATCGTCTCTTTTTGGAGCCACTCCAGATAGTATAAATATTGGATGCATTCCAAAAAACCAGTAGTAGTAATTTAAGAACCACAGTCGAGGTACCCAGAGACGATAGTTCTCATTTACTCGCTCGTATATTTCATCCTACTCACTCCGCACGTACATACACACTACAGAACTTTATGTGACACACCACCAGTTCTCAGTGGACACACCAAGTTAAATCAACTTTGTAAGTTGCAACTACTGAACAATTTTCTGAAAGAAATATTCTATTTTCAACATTGAACTCGGAACATTTACTCAGACAAATCTTCTTTAAGACATTTCCTTACAGTCAAGGGGAAGCTACTTTTTTCTCCCTTTTTCACTCATATTGCAACTACTTTGTATTATTGTTGAATTTAATATACATATTTCTTCGTTAAACAAAATTGGTTCTCATTGTTCTTTTTCCTTGATTATTTAAGTATTATTTATGAATGTTGATTACCTTCTCAACACGCAGCCGCATTATCTATTTGACCCATTCAACATTGGTGACCACAACACTCGAGAAGCAGTACATTCTATAATTGATCAACCCGACGTACTTATCAACACTTTACACTGACATCAAGACAAAATAAAGTGACTATATAAACCTATGTCTAAAAGGTCATATTCGTGCCTCAATAGAGCAACTCCCAACAAATGTTCAAAATGGACGTTTGCTTCTACACACGTATGCACCGATCTGGCGGATCCTCTCAAATACTCCCAGACGGTGTCGAATGCTTTCGCAAACCACTCTGACAAATTAATGAAGCGTCTCTGCATTATTAATGTCTGCTGCATATCCCAATAGATTTATGTTTGTCCCGCAGATAAAACTCCAAAGGATTGAGGCCATGCGAACGTGAAGGCCATGGAATTGGACCGCTCTACCTATCCATCTTTCATGGTAGATGTTAGTCAGTGCATTGCAAACAGTGTGAATAAAATGTGCGGACCTCATCATGCATGAACCATATGCATCTTCCTATTAGAAGGGGTACATCCTCTAGCAGTCTGAAAGTGTGTTCCAAATAAACTCCCTGTAGAGAGCTCCTGTAAAACGTACTGGGAAAATATATAGACCTACCAGACAGTCAGCTACAATTCCAGTCTGCTGGTGTCTAGCTTGTATTGTACCTTTGTGATCCGATCCGCACACAAGTGTCGGTTGTGTAAATTTTTAATTCCATCTCTTCCAAATGTTGCCTCATCCGAATTGAAGAGACAAATAATGAATTAGCAAATTGTGCAATAAACCATCGGCAAATGTTCTCCCGTTGTGAGCGATCAAAAGACGTTGCAAATGATACGGATAATGAAACTGCTTTTGAAATACCCTCCATGCAGTAATTGACGTGATATATTCTCGCACAGACTGTAGAATGGGGTCATTGTTGCCAGGATTACGAGCGGATGTTGGTCTTCCTCCATTCATAGGATATGGAGTCACGCATCCCGTCTCAGCAACGCGAGGATAAACAGCAGCAAAGGTTAGATTACTCGGCTGCCATCGCTTTGGAAACGCAATATGATACCACTGCGCAACCTCGCGTCCATTACCATTCACGCAGCTGTATGTAAACGATATAAGTATCCGGCCATTACTAATCGAAACAACATATAGTTAACTCACACGTTAAACATTGAAAACAGACTATCCACAAACGTACACGAATGAAAAATATAACCTAGTCCAAATGGCCATGGTAACACAAGGCCATCTACCGTAAAATTTCTTTAAATATAATAGGTCAAAAACGAGTGATTTGTGGACATAAGTTTATATGGACATTTGTCTTTGATTTGTAGGTAGGAAAAATTTGTAAGAGTATTTTTGATAAACCATATATATATATATATATATATATATATATATATATATATATATATATATATATAAACCTAAAGAGCCAGACAAACCTAGCATGGTTTCACCTATGCGGATCGTCAGGGAAGGCTGGTTTCCCTGACGATTCGCATAGGTGAAACCTTGGTAGGTTTGTTTGGCTCTCTAGGTTAAATTAGGTTTGCTCTACTTAGTGTATTGACCACTTTACTTAGTTATTTTCCTTACTCGTATCGGTTTTTTTTTTTTCTTTGGACTTTAGACTTGGGTGCTAGATGATTGTCTTCGGCTGACGTACATGTTCTTTGTTCTTTCTTTTTTTATATACCTTTTTGTCCCTTTTTTATTGGTTTGATTATTTGCAAATCAAGACACCGATTTTTTTCCGGACGAGTATACTTTCTTATGTTTATAAGATTATTACTAGTATATATATATATATATATATATATATATATATATATATATATATATATATATATATATATATGCTTCATCAGACTGAAAATGTATCTGGGGTTATTTGTGTGTCTGTGTTTATTTTTGTGTATGCTTTAGTAATAAATTATTAGTATTTTTCCACTAAGCTGGTGTATCTCGTGCTAAAATTTTGTAATTTGTTATGAAAACACTCCAAGGATTGCGCCGGGTCGCCTTGTCACTGGTGTTATGACTTGTGGTAATGACAAGTTTCGGGTCTTCCAACATCATACTTGTTCGTCCAAGAGACCCTACCAAAACAATACTTATTCCGGCAGATGATCCTGAATCAAAAATCCGCCAAGCATACAACAAATAGACACATTAAGTAACTGCCCCTGCTGATCTTGAAATCGCAAGCGACCAATCAGTAACGACCTACGGCAATTCCTCCTCAGCCAAGACGATACAAAATGAGAATAAACAGCATGCTCGTCTTTTTTTCCATCTTAGGCCCAACACACGGAAAGACCCACATTCCCAACGAACAGTTTGACATATCAAGTAAACTAATGGTGAGAAAAGTTTCCTTTCCTATGAAACGTTGCTTCAAAAAGAAAAGAATGAAATTGATTTTGTTTGTGATCTGATGAAGAATAAAAGACGAAAGGCATAATCAAATTTAGTTTCAATGAAACGGTTTTCAATTTGCCATATTTCTTCAAATATTGTCCAGATTCTCGACCCTATTTTATATATACATACAACACGCAAACACACACACACGTATATATGCCTGTGTATATGTGTGTGTGCGTGTTTCTATGTGTTTATGAAAGCAGTGCATTTTTCCCAATCCGAAAATATATTCAGTGACTTCTGTCACTGTAAGTTTAACTCGCTAAGGCTTTTCGATAAATACTTTCATAGTAATTGTTTGGATGTGCTCTTTGCTATGGTACCTAGACTTTGTGAATTTAATCGCAGGCATCGTGATGTAGACGAAAGTTTTAACAGTTTCTTTTATCACACTTCTCGCTTGTGGAACACCTTTCTGGCTCCATACATTCCAGGCACCTCTAAGAAGCAAAAATTTAAATGCAATTTCAATAATCATCTACAATCCTCCCGATTACACTTTCCGCTCATTATTAATGTTTCTGTTCCTAATTCTTCCACACCCTGTAACCACTTGTGTCTTAGGAGCTTTCCTGCCTTACATGAGGTGTGCTGATTAAAAAAAATCCCTTTTCTAATCAATATTTCTAGTTCTGCATAGGCATGAACAATCTAACACTATACTGCGAAATCTCGGCGAATTATTGCCTCTACATTATGATGTATTGAGCTACCCTCGTGTGTGCATTCGATTGCTGAAGAATATTATATACTTGCAGTATTTTATACCTATAAGAATTCAATTTTCTCATTCCTTCATTGTTTGATATCAATAAATCAATGTCACTTGTCTACAGACCCTTAGGGTTTATTTTGATTCCTGTTTACTGTATGGAAGAGTAATTGTATGTCTCTCTTTTACTGTAGAATCCTAATTTCTGAATTCTTTTTGGCATAGCTCCTGTGAATAAAAGAATTTGCCTGAATCTTCGATTATAGTTGTCTCTGCAACGTTCATCATCTTACTACATGCTTATGGCTCAGGGATCTTTAAAAATATATTTCTTGGGAGATTTGTGCATTTCAGCAATAAAAGGTTGCCATACTTAGTTTCAATCTGATGTAGAGCGATTCCTATGAACAAACTTACCAACTTATTACAAGGGAATTATAGGTGTAAGTACTGGATATATTTATATATGTATATAAATTATTAAAGCACATATTTAAATAATCTAGGGATTGTAAATTTTTAATTATACTTTTAAAAAAGGGACAATTTAAAAGACTGCATATTAAAAAACAACAAACAAATATATTAGAACAAAAGTGGCTAGGAAGTGCAATAATTAAACAAAATACAGCGTGAATCGAAATTATGTTAACACTAGTAGGCGAGGATGAGTCAAAATTAAGTTCACATTAGTATGACGGGAATCATTTATTCAGAGTTTCCTGAACAGTCTCCATCTGTTCACCGCCACGATTAATGCACAAAAGCAGCGTACTACAGTAAAATTTATTACCTTGACACACATTTCACGGGGAATGTTTGATATTACACATTTTATTTTAACCTTCAGTTCTTTTTTTTTTTTTTTTTTTGCTATACACGGGACTATTTATCATACACCATAACCAGAAGTTACAGGATGTCAGATCAGTGGGGTGTGGTAGCCATGCCAACGGTCCGCTGTGACATATCCAACAATTTGGGAAACTTTGATCGAGACAAACACGAACAGTACGGGCAAAATGAGATGGTGTACCATCCTGTTGGAAATACCCCGCTCGTCTGATATGTAGGGGTACGTTATCAATGGCAAACTCTTGCAGTATTTGTAAATAAGCATTTTCAATCACCGTTGGAGTTGTAAGGAAATATGGGCCAATTACACCCCGTGATTTCTGGTTATGGGTTAGGATAAAGGATTTCGTGCATAGCAAAAAAGTTAGAGACATCGAATAACTCGAGGACAAAATAAAAGGTGTAATATCAAACATTACCCGTGAAGTCTGTGTCAAATTGTACTTTTGATCGCTGGTTTGTGGGCATCAATCGTGCTGGTGGACAGGTGGAGACTGATCAATAAACTCTGAATAAATAATTTCTCTTATTCTAGTGTTAATTTTGACTCACCCTCTATTCCTCCTCGTAAAATGATGAATCCAAAAATCTAACAAAATATCAAAAACCAAAAAATTAACCATTTTTCACTCCTCGCTGTGGCAAGCTCAAGCGTGTATAAAATATATTCACCACTTTTATTATCCTCACTTTTCCTCTCAGCTTGTTTTAATATATTTGTACATATTATTTGAATACACGATTTTAAAGTGTCCTTAAAGCCATAATAAATAAATAAATAATATTAAATAAATAAACAAATAAATAAATACGTATTTTTTTGATAATTTCACCCCAAGCAAAGCGAGACTGACACTTGTACACGTGGGGGCGGTGAAAGTGCAAGAAAGTACTGAGAATAGGGAGGGCTGAGGAAAGGCCAACAGATGAAGAGGATTGAAGACAAAAGTTGACGATTAACGTTGCATTTTAATCTTTGAGTATTATATTCATCAGGGAAGGAAGTAACCGGAAGGTAATGCCACAGGTGGGAAGTGCCAGCAAAGAATCTGTTGGAGTCGAAGTGACGGTTACATTTAGTTATTTCAATATGAAAAAGATCAGTAAGTTAAGCTCCACACGTGATACACGCTTGGGCGATCATATATCTTTCGATACATGACTGACGAGGCACAAGATTTTTTTCCCGCAGAAGGGTGTCATTTCTTTCTGCAATAAACCGGTTGCCAAACGAGGCTAAAGAACGAAATATGTCCTGATATTTAACCCATAGGGAAAAGAGATGAATTTATACCATATCCAAAGGTATTTGTACGTAATGGAATATAACGAACTCGACTGGAATTAAAAGGGTAGCATGCTTAAATTCATGTAGTTGAGGAACCAGGGGGAAAATAATCATGGAAAAAATATAAGGAATTAACGTCATGTCGGCGAGAAAGTTACTGAAGTCGAGCTGACTGGTCAGGGTCGATTACATTAGAGATCTTCCTTCCATCTCAAGATGTACAGCAGGAGCACCAGACCAGATATAGCAAAATTATGTAATGTATGCACAATTGGTAGATTTATAAATGTTCAAGATGGATTGGAACGAGATAAATTTACGGACACGGCAGGGTGACCCAACTCTCTCTGCAGTCAACACAGCTATTGATTCGTTGTAGTCGTTCCAATTCAAGGTAGTGACAAACATGAGGCCAAGAAGGCGTTGTCTGTGGCTCACCTGGAGTCTAGCGTCAGCTATGCTTATGGAATGTAGAAAAGGTTCTCTACTGTGGTTAAATGAAAGTGGTTATGTTTTTAATGTAATATAACCTGATATTGTAAAATAAATATTTTATAAATTACGGCACTTCTATAATACTAACAGAATACGTTTTTTCTATTCTTTTAAAGTAAAATGTATGTATGTAGTATATCTTTGGTGGTGTCTCTAAAATATATACACATTTAGTTTCCAAGAGCATATTTAATGTTAAGTAAAGACTTGCAAAATTTAATGCCTAAATTCACACATACTTTTCTTTTTATACGAGAAAGTGCATATACAGTTTTTTTTTTTTTATATATATATATTCCGGCTAGCTGTAAAATTTTGCACACACTTAAAATTTCTTATAATAAAATTTTGAACAGAACAAAATATGTTTATGCCTATCTGTCTCTCACTTTTCATATATATATATATATATATATATATATATATATATATATATATATATGTGTGTGTGTGTGTGTGTGTGTGTGTGTGTGTTTCATTACAGCCGACAGACAAGGCGCTACGATTAAGCTTTTAATTTATTTTTTGTGTTCGAACAAGTGTTTTCTTTTTTGGACAGAGTGTGTAGAAACTGTCCAAATGTTCTATAATTCCGAGCGATTTCGGCTATACTTTTAGCCATAATCAAAGACGATTTTATTTTTTCATGTTTTTAGTGTTATAGAGATGCCCCTCAAGGAACTGTGCTCCTGATCAAATTGAATTCTTAAATAATTACATCAGTCACATGACTAGATGCCTATCCAGATGCCTTACGTTACAACTCTCTGACCACAGGTCTATTAGAACCTATTTAAAGACACACACAAACTTACCAGACATCACCCGCCTGTAAAAAGGATTAAAAATGTTGGAAGCCCTTAATAATAAAAATAAAAAGCCAACACTTAATAATATTAAACACGAACACGGCCCCAATGTGCTAACTATGTTCGGAAAATGAAACATCTTTATAACCCTAAAAAACTCTACACACTCAATTAAACTGAAAAAAAAAATTATCCTTGATAATGGCTAAAAGTAAAACCGAAAACGCTATGAATTACAGAACATTTGAATAGTTTCTATAAACTCTGTGTCAAAAAAGAAAACACCTGTTCGAACACACAAGAAAAATTTTATAAATAGCTTAATCGTAGTTAAAAATCGCTACAGAATTACAATTATGTTTCGACACGGTAAAGTGAAAGATTAATTTTGTTTCAAAAAGCAGAATACTTTTAAAATAGACTTGTCGGTAGGTTAACATCGCCTGAAGGGACACATATTTATCCTTATTATGTATTGATTCTTATTTTTAGTTAAATTTTACATACAATGGAATTATACTCATTTAACTGTACATATATATATATATATATATATATATATATATATATGTGTGTGTGTGTGTGTGTGTGTGTGTGTGTGTGAAAATATTATAGAAAATAGGAAAGAAACTGGTTTGGTAAATAATCCAAAGTTCTTTAGTATTTTTGTTATTATTTTTTAAAAATAGTGCTCGATACGAAAGTAGAGCATAAATATAATTATTTATTTAAAAATATGATTCCAACTCGATACATAAGAGGTCTCATGTTTCAAAACAAGAGCCGAAAACTTCAAAATAATATTTGAATTAACTTCATTTAAAGTAGACTCTGTTCCATCTTCAAGCGAAATTTTTTAAATTTCGCTTAAAGATTCTGTTCACCTACATTTTTTATCACATTTTAATCTCTTAACCGCTCAACAGGTTCCCCTTTTAAATTCAAAAACTCCTGGTACCTCCCCAGAACGCTATGACACAATGCACGATACAAATTCTGATCTAAATCAATTACAATAAATACTATTGAGATATACTCTTTTAATTCGTACACTGTGTGAGGATTTTTCTCATAAATCTAGCTCTTTACTACGGCCCCCTAAAACAGAAATCCATTGTGTTAGGTCAGGTGAACGTGATCGCCATAAGTGCTCCATCTTGCTGAAAGAACAGTTCGCCGAAGTTAGCTCTGGTTCTAAGTTGTCATCTAAAACATGAAAGAGGTAGTGAAACAGCTGTCAACCTCTTTTTCGCCCAAGTCTAAACTGCAAGACTGAAAATCACATTGAGGCGAGAAACTGACTGTCAACATGTATTTATGATAAGGTATGACTCAATAAGATGCTTCCATTCCTGAAGTAGGTAATTAAATAGAAGAATTATCTGCCTCAATTGCCTACTTAAGTAATATACAGCATTTGTTGAGAGGTGTGCAATATTTGATAGGTATATAAGCCGTGCTTCGTCACGTCGATTTTTCGTGGCCTAATTGGCAAGGGAACACTCGAATAGGTAACGATAGATAGATAGTGTTATGGTCCGGTTCTTTGTACCACGGTGATAGTCCAAGGTAGAACCAATAAAGAAGAATTTGAATACGCATATGGAATAACACAGATATATTATTACAAACAGGAATATATACAGAGAGGTAGAATAGTGTTAGTACGAACAATCAGGTTTTGTAGTAATTGTCTGAACACGACTCTGTTTCGGACTGCCTCTGACTCGACTGACTGACTCCTCGCTCTGACTGACTGACAGACTTCTGACGGACTTCACTCTAACTTCAGACGGAACTCCCTCCTTCCTCTTGAGGCGCCGTATTTATTACGTGTGGAATAGTCCATTATGTTATTATAGGTAAGGTCCCATAACAGAGAGACACATAGATAGATATTAGGTTGGTGCAAAAATAATGACGTAATAATGTCGTTTTTTGACGTATTTTGTAACGTCAAAAAACGACATTATTACGTCATTATTTTTGTACCAACCCAATAGATAGATAGATAGATACTTCTTCGTCTTCTCTTTCTTCTTACGTGTCCATGCAGGATATTGGTGATCATGACTCTCCACAACTTACTGTCCATATAGCAATAAGTAAAGATTGTCTTTTTTCAATTTTTTCTAATTCCTGTTCTGCAAACCATTTACACAAGCTCTTTAGGCAAGTTATATCAGTCTATTTTCCTACTACTTCATAGTCAGTCCATAATAGCCTGATTAGAAGGATGACATCACAACAGATAGATAGATAGATAGATAGATAGATAGATAGATAGATAGACAGATACTTGAACGTAATGAAATAGATAGATACTTGAACGTAATGAAATAGATAGATAGATAGATAGATAGATACTTGAATGTAATGAAATAGATAGATAGATAGATAGATAGATACTTGAACGTAATGAAATAGATAGATAGATAGATAGATAGATAGATAGATACTTGAATGTAATGAGATAGATAGATAGATAGATAGATAGATATATAGATAGATAGATAGATAGATAGATACTTGAATGTAATGAAATAGATAGATAGATAGATAGATATATAGATAGATAGATAGATAGATAGATAGATACTTGAATGTAATGAAATAGATAGATAGATAGATAGATAGATAGATAGATACTTGAATGTAATGAAATAGATAGATAGATAGATAGATAGATACTTGAACGCAATGAAATAGATAGATAGATAGATAGATAGATAGATAGATAGATAGATAGATACTTGAATGTAATGAAATAGATAGATAGATAGATAGATAGATAGATAGATAGATAGATAGATAGATAGATACTTGAACGTAATGAAATAGATAGATAATGCCGTGACCAAGTAATGGTTCAGAAATAACAAAACAAGAGGTTTCAGATAAATAGAGTAAATACAACAGAAGAGTGATACACGACTTGGGAGCTGTGTCGGTTGATCGGCGTTCAGTCTATATCCAGAGACTTACTTTCCCACTAATTTCATAGTAAGTGGAAGAGTCCACAATAGACTTATTAGAGGGGGGGGCACCACGGCAATCTCTAATATTCAGAAATTCATACGCACAAATGATTTAATTATAGTGCTGAAGGCTTGAGCAGAATCAAGCACCCTTTTTGGAAGAGCTGAATACGGAGACTTGGCACACATAGTATACTGCAAGGTGCACAAGTGATTCGCCTCAGGTTTGAATTCAGATCTCCTATTCCGGTTATATATATATATATATATATATATATATATATATATATATATATATATATATATTAAGTTAACCGTCTAAATAGGTCAAGGCCTGGTCACTCCTCCTCCCCTAATACTAAGTATGATTGAGAGAGATATGAAATTAATCCTCCCTAAACTTTACCATATCTCTCTAACTACTGCTTATTACACTCTCTGTTAAATTACGAAAACTTACACTACCCATCAATTTTAATTTCATTTTTCGTTTCATTTCATTTTGGGAATTGCTATCTGATGATCCGGCATCCTTTAAAAGGGATCTGGTGAAATAAATTGTCATAATGGCACCTTTAAGTGGTTTGTTTCTCTTTAAAATATATATATATATATATATATATATATATATATATATATATATATATATATATATATATAATTATTATTTTTTAAATATTATTCTCTCGCGTCAAAGAAATTTCTGTTTCGAAATTGGTCACTCGTATTCAAGTTTAATTTCAAGATAAAATCTGAACTGTTGGATGACAGTTTCATTTTCAAGCGATGTTTGGAATAACTATCCAAAGAAATGTTTTACAGTTTTAATCATTTATAGTTTTGAAATGGAGGTGTAATCTGGGCTTTGTTTTCCATTATCATGGTGTTTCTGCTTTGATGAAAGTAGAAATGTTAATTATATGTTAAAAAAAATAATTAAAATTTTAAGCTCTACTTCTGTATCGAGCATTTTTTACAAAAAATACAAACATAAATATTTAGAATTTCAGATCATCAATCTAACTGCACATTCCTATTTTATCAATATATATTCGAACATACCGGGTGGAGACGAAGAACTACGATTAAAATACAATTTAATAGTGAAGAAAGTCAGAATAAAACGGGGTTTTGGAAAAAATCCAATGTATGTTGACATATCGCGAAACTATGTCCCGTCTGCGTAAGAGGTGAATTGCAGATATTCATACTCTGTCTAATGTTGCCAGGTGCTGATTGTTACGCCCTATGTAGTCAGCTTCGCACTGATATGTAAATTTATAAACGACTAAACTATTTTGTTGATAGAGCAGACCGTTCTTAGGTAACGAAGAAATCGTAGGGACTGTGCTAAAAACAAAACGTGTCCTGACGACAGAAAAACACCACTAAACGCAGTCACTATATTAGCCAGAACTTGGCTGTCCCTCTCTAAATACGACAGTTTCAGATACACTGGACACAAACTGGGACCAAACACAGGTGGGGACTTAAAATTCTTAACCCTTCGCTCAGTTGTGCGTTTAATAACATTTTCCGAATAAACTTAGTCCCGGAAAACAACATTTTGCAATCAAGCTTACAATCAATGCTTGGTGGTCCAAAATAGAAATTTAACTTCCGTTATTTGGGAACAAAAGATTTCCAGTTGCTGTATGGCCCAGTAAATGTAAGTCTACTGTAAGCACTAGTGATGAAAGAACTATCCCAACCACACAAGAAGCACATCCGAGAAGGGCAAAGACAAATCATTGCTGCCTTATAGTAAACCGAAGAGACCGGTGAAGGGAATTAAGTTGAAGGTTAAAATCTTAGCCCCTTCAATGTAATTGAAGACAGAAGAAGTATCATCAAAATAACGATAATAAGGATCGGGCGTGTGGCATTTTACAAAAAGTAAGTTTTCATAAAAACGCGCAAAAATATTAGGTAAAACTGGACACCAAGGGACCTCATCAATCTGGCCATACCTAATGTCACTAAAACTGAATTTCACCCGTTCAGTAGCTAAATACATGAATTCCAAGAATTAAATATCAGGGATAATGGGGGGACCCAGATGACCGCTATAAAGGTCATCCATACATGTAAGGTATCCCGAATGATTTGAAGGTATATTCGTAAACTGAACACGTGATCATATTTACACAAAGTAACCAGTATATTAAAACTTGTCTTTGGCCTTACTTTCAGTTATTCAGCATGATCTCCACGGTTAATTCCAATGTCTTCTATGGCTTTGTAGCAATATAATTTGCATTCATTGCAGTTCGATGAAGATTCTTCAAATCTTTTCTGGTCATATCATTTTTCTCATGTCATCTACAAGGTTTTCAGCTGCGATCTACCTACCATTCTTTTATCATTGTGGTACTGCCTATGCCCGATGACTTTTCGATTTCGATTATCACTCATTCGAGTGATATCTTTAGTTCACCATAATTGGAAATAACAGAAGAAAGGTTTCAATACCACAAATGTTCTATTTATAGAATAGATCAATATTGGGAATTCTATCATGTAAAGTTTATGAACAAACAGTACGAAGTCATCGCTTATATATGATTTAAAGCTGTTTTATATGTGTTCGATAGAGAAGACATACAGCCAACAGTAAAGGATAGTGAAGATATTAGGTAAAACTGGACAAAAGGAACCTCGTCATTCTGACCATATATAATGTCATTAAAATTGAATGTCAACCCTTCAGTAGCTAAATACATGAACTCCAAGAATAAAATTAAACGGTACGAAGGCATCGCTTATATATGATTTATGCTGTTTTATATGTGTTCGATAGAGAAGACATACACCCAACAGTAAAGGAGAGTGAAGATGTCTACAAATTGGTAAACATCAAGTCCTGTTTCTAATGCGATGTGACGATGGTGGCCACGGCGTTAGCGAACCACATGTGTTATTTACAATGTACGTTTTGACTAAAAATATGAGTAAGCTTTATGCAAACATATAATTTTAATCGATTAATTAACCAATCAAAAGACAAATAAAATACATGCTGAGTATTAACATGACGAAAATCATTTATAATAATTCTATTTTATTAATAATGAGCATTCATAGTAAAGGATTCTGATCAAAGGATACATAAGATTTCAGCATAACAATAATAGACTTTATTTCACGAGCTTGTTCCTTAGGCCCTGATTCATATATATATATATATATATATATATATATATATATATATATATATATATATATATATATATATTGTTAAAATTATCTATTTCAAAATTATAACATAAATATGTTATAAAATCACTACAACAAGAGCCATTTTGTTTCAAAACCTCCGTTTTCTTATCAAGTGATGATGATGAATGTAACATTCAATATCATCACAAAAAATTGTCATATTAGTAAAAAAACGAACTCACTTAAATTTTATATAAATATATATATATATATATATATATATATATATATATATATATATATATATATATATGAGAGAGAGAGAGAAGAGTAAGATTTATAATCCTGTGTTCTTAGATATTATTTTTATTTTTTAAAAACAGTGCTCGATACAAACAGTAGACCATAATATTATAATTATTTTCCTTTTTAAAAAATATTTCATCTCGACACAGAAATTTCTGTTTCAAAACTGAAACTAAAAGTGTAAATTTAATTATAAAACTTAATCTTAAAATCCAGAGTTTGGTTCCATTGTAAAGCGATGCTAAGAATAACTTTCTTTCAGTTTTGAAATAGAAATTTCTGTGTCGCGATGGAATCTTATTTTTAAAAAAGAAAATAATTATATTTCTATAATTATACATTATTCTTATAGATACAAATATTTAAGTAAATGCTCTTTTTATAATAAACAGTATTAAACAACATTTACCGGCCTGAATGTCTATACGAAACACGTCATTTAGCTTGACGTGACTTTGCCGATTTGGTCACCGAGGCGCGTTCGGCTAGCGAGGGCGAATTTACTGTATTTAAACTTCAATCTTCCATGAATCTGTCAAGTACATTGATATCTGCTCATAGCGTATCAAATGTAAACAAATGAAACCATATATTATGAAATGGACAAAGTCTGACAATTATTTTAAGACATTTTTATGTTTATACATTATATTTATAGATACAAATATTTAAGTAAATGCTCTGTTTATAATAAACAGTATTAAATAACATTAGCCGGACTGAATATAAGAGAAATTTTCACAGAAAATATTCGTCCTCCGACAAGATTCTAACCTGTATCCTATACAGAACCGTCATTTAACTTGACGTGCCTTTACTTATTTTGCTAACCGAACGCGCCTCTGTGGCCAAATCGAGATATTTGGAAAGGAAACACTGTATCTCCAATCTGTCGGAGAACAGAGCATGTGAATTCTTTTATTAGGATATTTTGATCTAAGATCGATCTAATTTGTGCAGTTGATCAAGACATGTCTACACAGAGGCGCACCTGAGTTAAGACATCTACAAAAATTTCAGTTCATACGCCAATTGGCAAATAGTCTTTTCGAATGAATTATTTCTTTATACATCGTAGAGAGGATTGATATAATACTATTCACTCACTTTTGTTTATTAGACATTTAATTGCATCAATTCGGCTCTAGCATTGGCTGACTTTTTGGCTAAATTGTGGAATTTTTATGAGTGTTCTTCAATTAACAAATGAAACGAAAATAAAATGTTCATCATAATTCATAGCTAAGGATCGAAAGTACATGAGGCATTTAAATTAAGTTCAAAAATATATTATTCCCGGTTCATTTCCTAACTCATTCAAGATGATCTTTGCGCTCTCTAACCTTCTAACTTTCTCTCCTGGAGTAACAAAGTGCCTCACATGTTTCATGTACGATTTCATTTACAAGCCTTTTTTCACTGCTCTTTGAACTGTCATAGCCGAAACTCCTATCTCATGTGACAAACGTCCTATGACCTGAGGTGGAACTTTTTAATTGATCTCTTAAGCTCTAACATGAAATGTTATTTTTACCTTCTAATCCAATTTTCCTCTCTACAGTTCCCTATTTTTTAAAACTTATTCACCTTTCATTTGATGGTACTTGAATGGACTTTGAACATGAAAGACAGTGTAAGATTGTTGGTACAATTATTGAAGGCCCGAATGAATTTTTCTTCTCACAGTTGGGAGGAGAGTGGAGCTGACACAAATCAATTTTAACCTGTTCTCTTTTTAGCGGGATTTTTAGTTCTTCTTAACAAAAATGGTGTCAAGATGTGTAAATATTAAGCATTTGGCAGGATGGATAATTTTTCTGCTACACGATTTGGACAATTTAAACCGGGTGTATATATATATATATATATATATATATATATATATATATATATATATATATATAACAATAATAATTATAATATATATTTTAAGACATTTTTATGTTTATACATTCTTTTTATAGAGACAAATATTTAAGTAAATGCTCTTTTTATAATAAACAGTATTAAACATTTACCGACCTGAATGTCCGAGAAATTTTCACAGAAAATATTCGTCCTCCGACAAGATTCGGACCTGCTACACGATTTGGACAATTTACACCAGGTATATATATATATATATATATATATATATATATATATATATATATATATATATATATGTGTGTGTGTGTGTGTGTGTGTGTGTGTGTGTGTGTGTGTGTTGTAAGGCATCCATGAATTTATTCTATACATTGTGAAGATGAATTTTATACTTCCGGCTTTACTGATTTTTAACATATTCAGAACCCTGACTTTTGAGCAAATGTCACTCTGAGAATAAAAAGACCTTTCAACACTACATCGAGGATGAATATTCGATGAATACAGCTTCTCACCATGTTGTCATTCACAGAAATCTTCGCTTAATTGTAGGATTCTGCCTAAGGTGAAATTATTCCTCAGACAGCTTTCTGTATAGAATGAGATTTGGGTTCCTATCGAGAACCATTTGCACGACGTATCCGAGCCAACGCAAGATTCTTTTTTTAAGAGAGCGAAGATCCTGGCAATACCACCCATCTTTAGGGCACTAATATTCACGTTTTTGTATATCTAGGTGATTTTCAGAACCTGACAGATACTTAAGAACATATCAGAAACATTATATATATATGTATATATATATATATATATATATATATATATATATATATATATATGTGTGTGTGTGTGTGTGTGTGTATACTTTATTTCTATGGTTTATTTTTATAAATATGTTATAAATGTTAAATTTAGTACTGGTCATACAGTAGGCATGTCTACTTACACCTATCCCTTGTATCTAACAATAACTTTTATTCCTCCGCGAACTCCCTCAGATCACGTTTTCTTATTCTCTTGCTTAAGCCCGCCAACGTGTTTCTTTCCCTGTATTTGACATGTGAGTATCAGATTCTCCAGGCCTTTTTTCTTTCTGATGTTAAGTATAAGCCTCTCCCTTGTTTGAATCTTCTTCAAGACCTCATCGTTGCCTCAAACACTAGTTCCATTATATCCTCAGCATCCTCGTTTAGGACATCTCTGTTGCCTCGAGTCTCTTCTTCATCTTTGAGGAGGCCGTCCAGCATTCGATGTCGTAAAAGAGGGCTTATGTCACGTTACAGCTCAGTACTCTTTTCTTTGTTACCAAAGAAATCCTCCAGTCTCGCAATACTCTGCCCAACTTTTGGAATTACCCAATTATGTCTACGGCTCTCAGTTTCGCATTTAATGTTATGAGCTTGAGAATGCACGCCCACTTACCTTTGCTGATCGGAGCTAAAAGAGGCTGTTTAAGTTAAAGGCCTAACAATTTCCCCTGTAATTCTCTTATTTTAGTGCTCGTGATTATAATTAGTATTTTTATTTAGTTAGAGTGTTGTAAGGGAATGTTACTGAATAGAATAGTCAAACGATGAACGATAATATTTAGGACAAGAACAGCACGTATATGATTCTCTAGAGGCGTATAGAAGAAGTAGTCAACTGCTAGGAGTCAAGTGAATTCCACAATGAATCTCCAACTGCAGACCAATATACAATATTTAGTACTGTGAATATGTGAATGGGGCCATACCCATTATCACCCGTAAGTAGGCTACAACACCGCGCCTTTTTTAATTGACTCTGTACAGAGTCAATATTTTTTTTCTTTTGGAGTTGACTTTAATACTTTTCGCATCACTTCGTTTTACCCCTCCGTCTCCTTAAGACTTCTATCAATAAGAACCTCCATAGGTTCAACCTCCACTATAGTAGTGTTCTCTTCAGTTGAATACCTACTTTTAATTTGATTATAGTGCTAGTGAACCATTTCAAGTAGTTTTACTAGATACACCATCCTGCCAATTCTTCGGACGATAAATGCGATTTCCCATTATGTTCTATTTGACTGGCAAATACGGTAAAAAACACCAATTTTATCATTTTTTTCGGGTTTTTATACCACATGATCATGTTTCTCTTTATTGGGTATAAGTATTCTTCGCGCAAACATAATTTCTGCCGGAGTCATGCTCGAAGATGTATTTCTATTCGGTGTAAGCTGATATACGTCTAAAAATTGCTGTAATGCTGTGGATCCACCGTTGGCTTTTTTTAGAGCTCTTTTGAAAGTATCCACAAAATGCCCTGACTGGCCGTAACTTCTAAGATAGAACGCGGCATTTGTTATGTGCCCTACCGCAAACATTTTTCAAAATTCCTTAAATTCTTTCGATGGAAATTGAGTGCCGTTACCCGACACAATCAGATCTGGTATTCCGAACCTCGCGAACAGCTTGTGGAGAAATTGAATTACTACTTGCGTTGTTGGTTTGTTACATCTGAATATCTCTACGACAATTAGATAATGCGTCCCATTAAGAGGACCAGCAAAGTCAAAATGCAGATGTGACTATGGATGGTCATTTTCTGGCCGAAATGAACATAATTGGTGGTGCTTTAGCCACCAAAGCACAGCCTTTGCATGACTTCACCAGACATGCAATGCCTCTATCCATGCTACGTCAGTATAAGTAATTTCTCATAAAGCTTTTCATTCTGGATATACCAGGATTTCCTGCATTAAATTCGTTCAGGATTCACTTTTCAAGTGCCAATATGGTACTACTCTTTCACTGTACATGAGAACGCCATTGTATATTGAGTATATTTCCGAATCTGCTTTAGTCCTGTCAAGTTTTTCCTTCATTTCAGCAATAAATTTGTTCTCCAACGCTTTACTTTTTACATCTTTCAACGTCACAGTTAATTCCCGCACAGTATTGCATAGTAAGATTTTTATCTCTACTTCTGATTGTAGAGAAGCAATGACGGTGTCTTCTAAAGTTTTATTATTCCTTGGAATAAATCTGGATAACTCGTTCGCATGACTTAAGTACGCGGTCAGATGTGGCATAAAGCCGAATTTAATGTGGAGTATCGGCCAAACATTATTCGTCGACCCCGTATAAAACGGGGTCGGGTAGCTGTTTCGCGAGACGAGACTCTGCTCTTCGACATAGCCTTGTCTGGGGATCCTCTCTGCCCGGAAGCAGAGAGTTTGACCAGCATAGCTGGAGACGAATAAATGACTGCAGAATAACATACAGTATTTACTGCTGTATTGATGTGAATGGGGACATTCATATTATCGTCCTTATGCTACAATACAGGAGGAGATAACATTTTTGTCCCTTACGACATTTTCGTTGGACACATATGCATCACACTCACTCATCTGTTGTAGAATTTGCTGAAATTCACGCCCATATACCATAACACATCACAAATAATCAGAATGATAATAGTATAAAAATATTAATAGATAACATTAAATATTATATAGAACTCAATGCAAAGAAAAACTCAAAATTGACAAAACCGTCAGCATTAATTGAAATGTATATTTAAAAAATGCACATAATTCTTATATTCAGATATATGTGTGTGTGTGAGCGCGTTTGATGTGTTTGTAATTGCTAATCTGCAGATTACTCATTCGCCCAGTATATATATATATATATATATATATATATATATATATATATATATATATATATATCTGTGAGAAAGAGTGTAATGTGCAATATCTTTTGTTAATTAAACTACTTAATTCCTAGTAATTGATATCATATAAGTAGGTAATATATATGAAATCGCCACCATGATTTCATGCAGACGTTCTAGATAACATGTGCAAAATATGTCGCCTATCGCATTAAATATATATGAATATATAAAGAAATCCGTGTTAAAATTAATATTTCCGGAAAGTTCGTTTCAAGAAATGTAGTACTGTGTCAATATTTTCTTTTTTTTTTTCCCTTAACTGTTAATATCTCGAAAAATGTATATCAATGACTTTATCGCCGAAAATGCCTTTCCTTTATTATTCAATACTGCATAGATTCTTTTACCGAATCTTATTTTACGTTCATTCGATTTCCGCCCTTTATGGAGGTTCTAGTAGGGATGTTACTGCCTAAAATCGTGCAAACAGTTACAAATTCGAAAGGTCGCCCCTTTCAAATACCCTCACTAAATCCATTCTATTAGCAGTTGGTTTTTTCACTGGCGTCTTTTTCACTGCCAGACATTATATGCGTTCGGTGGCAGCTAAACAACCCGCAGGACGTAAATCTGGGTTATTCCTTCGAACCCGTAGGTATCACATCCAGGCTATTCCAACAACCGGTTTCTATTATAAACGCCGGAATGAGTATGGCATGTTTTTTTGTTTTTGTCTTGTTTTATTTTTCTTTCTGTATCATGGAGTCACGTCCTTCAGCATTTCTATTGCTCTTTCTGACACCATATGAGCATAAATATTGCATTCCTTGTTTCAGTGACTTTAACGAACCCACACTGTTCTTATCCTATTTCTGGTTTAATTCTTTTAGGTCTTTTTCTGGTATTTATTTCCGCTATATGCAACAAGTACTTTCAGGAAAATCCACGAATTACAAATAAGAAAAGTTTTGCTAGTCTATTAGTCACTCTCTTAGCTCTCCATTCCTTAAAGTGAGCCAGAAAATTTCTTTTTGAGAGTCGGAAGGGGCAATGATGTGTAGCAACTTAACTTCCAGTCAGTGTAATTTAGTTTAAACAATGAAAAACTGCAGAGATTTGATGTCACCATATGACATATTTTTTCACAATCTGTGTTCGGTTTCCAAAACAAATATCTGCACATCCACTTTTTGCTGCATGAAAGCATTTCACGTGTAGCTATTTCCCTGCCATTAAAGCGTTTTTTTTTTGTTGCTGTTTTTGTGGATTTTTTTTACAATAAATTCCACTCGATACAAGCTCCAACGACCACTATAGGATTACAGAGTAAGAGGCACAGTTTATGGCGATATATGGGGAAGATAACAGTTAAATATAGACTTATAAGCATTTCACCCCAAGCAAATCGGGAGTGCCACTAGTACGCAAGGGACTACGGAGAGTGAAAATAAGATAAAAGACTGTGTATAGTGGGGGGGGGGATTGAGGAAAGGATAAAAAGAACGTAGAAGGTTAAAAAGAAGAACGGGGACCAAAGCATCAGATGATTTAAGAGTTTGAAAATTATAGTTATCAGGGAAGTAAGTAAAAGGAAGAGAGTTCTACTCTTGGGCAATGCTAGGGAAAAAGCTGTTGGAGTAGAAGACGCGCGTTCATATAACTCTTTCGTCTGTAAAAAGGGTTGGACCGAGATGCCAAATTAGTAGGATGCTCACATTCATGCAGTCGGGTCACCAGGAAAAATATCTCGTCAGATCAGAGTTAATGAGAATATTTGTAGAAAAAATCATGTCTCTAAGAAAATGACTTGAGTCGAGATCCCAAATCAGCACCGATCACATTGCATACCTGTCTTTGGATTTTGTCAAGAACCTCAAGATGAACAGCGAGGGCACCAGACTATTTGTGGCACGACACAGAGGACCAACATCCCTTGCAGTAGGTGCAGTAGACGTAGTGGTTTTATCTCAGGTCAGTGGAAAACGTGAGACCAAGAAGGCGAAGTGAGGCGCTCTCGTGAAGTTGAGCATCAACCGCGCTGATAGGAGGCAGGGACGTTTCTCTATGGCATGAAAATAACAGCTGTTTCGTTTGGGATGCATTAAAACTTACGAGCCATTTCCTGCCCCAGTCAACCGAGGCCTTTTCAAGATCAACGGACAGGTTAACTTTCTTAGCCATGCCAGATTTATTAATATTAAGAAAACTGCCCGTCATTTCAGTCTTCGGTTCGGTGCTGTTACCTGAGAAAGCTAATTACGACACGAAAGCCGATGATTAAATATGATGTAAACGTCATGTTCTACAAGTATAATCTTGTCTCTGAACTTGTCGGGTTTCGCAGAAACAATTTCCGCCATTTTTCCTTTTGATTATAAGATTGAAATTATTAATTCCATATCAAGATATTAATATTGAAATTTATATCCATAAATATAATCGTTAATCGTACCTGAAAAGCGAGCCCATGATAATCGGAATATTGACCATTTCCTTATAGAGAAACATTCGACATTCACTGATGACTTAACAGTGTTTCTTTCGTTTGCAATTTATAAGAAATATGAACATTTCTTGAATTTGTCAGGTTTTTAAGAACATAATTTTTCAGGAAAATAATTTTCTAAATTCTACTGTTTTCATTCTCTCTAGTACTTTTAGGTGAAGTATTGTCGAAAGTCTGAATATTGAGTCTCTCTTTATTAATCAGCAGTTTCTTTTTGGATGCATTAAAATTTAGGAGCCATTTTCTGCCCCAGTCAATCACAGATTCGAGTTCATTTTTGAGATGAACGGCCAGGTTAACTTTGTCAGCAATGCCAGATTTACTATTGAGACAGGAGTAAATGGTAGTGCCGTCTGCGTTAGGTGCCTTCTTAAGAATTGATGATATCAGGAAGGTCATTTATGAAGATGAAAAACAGTGTAAGTCCACTATAGAGCTTTGGGGGACACCAGCCTCCGTATGAAAGGAACTGGAAGAGGATCAGAAGATGCATCCTCGAAAATAGGTAATATTTCACCTAAAATGGCGTGATTTCAAATAAAGACTTGCAAGTAGGCAAGAGAAAATGTTTAACGTGTCCAATGAATAGATAGATAGATAGATAGATAGATAGATAGATAGATAGATAGATATGAACAGACTGGGATAGATAGATAGATAGATAAACAGACAGACAGACAAATACATAGATAGACAGACAAACACATAGATCGATAGATAAATAGAGAGATAGACAGACAGCCAGATAAATAAATAGATAAACATATAGACAGCCAGATAGATAAATAGATAGATAGATATATAGATAGATAGATAGATAGATAGATAGATAGTAAGCAAGCTTAAAAATTAGAGAGTAGTTGAAAACAATAACAAAATATAAATATATTAGGCTGTTCAGAAAGTATTTTCGTTTTACCAGAAAGGATATAAAACACACCTGACATCTCGTATACAGTCACTCTCTCACAGAAGTGTCGTGGCTTCCCCCTGTTTTTCTATTAAGTTGGTGCAAAAAGAATGTCGGTTTTTGACCTATTTTTAAACGTAAAAACCGACATTATTTTTGCACCAACCTAAGATAAATATTTTTGTGGTATCTGCTCGAACGAGCTACTTTCACTGGTACTCAAACTGCATGAATTTAAACATGCTACTAGGTTGGCATCTCGTCCCCACCCTTTCACTGTCGAAACGGTTAAATGTAGCCGTCTCTTCTACTCCAACAGCTTCTTATCTCGCACTTCCCGACAGTGGAACTCCCTTCCTCTTACTTGCTTCGCTGATAGTTATAATATTCAAATTTTCAAATGTAATGCCAATCTATATTTTCTGATGCTTTGACCTTCATCCCCGTCCTTCTCTTTATCCTTTTCCCAAACACTCATCTTTACTCATACTCTCCATGTCTGTAACCCCTTGCGTGCTTTGTCGCACTCCCACCCTACTTCGGGTGATATGCTTTAAAAAAGTTATCAGGCTATTTACTGGAATCTTCTTATTGAGGACTGTTCATCAATGCTTGAATAGTCTCTTTTCAAATTCAACAACTATAAAATGGCACTAGAAATTACACTATTGCCACATCAGTTGAGATTTAATAACTTCAGCAAAATATTATAATACGGTTGTGGCATACCTACAGGCGATAATGGGTATGCCCCCATTTACATAAATACAGTAGTAAATATTGTATGTTGGTCTGCAGTCGGACATTTAAATATTAAATTGTTCGAAAATTATTTACGTTTTACCAGAAAAGAAAATGTAAGTTAAATATATTTATATATTAATTAACAAAATGTAAAAACACCATCATTTTCAAAAAAATAGAGCCTAATAGGAAGGTAATTTTCTGGTGGTCTTATTTAAAGAAATCTGGGGTTTTTGTCGTTTGAAAAACTGTTTTCAACTTCTTCGTTTCTGAACGATCGCCACTCATGAAATATTTCTAGTGATTGAAGAAAAAGAAAATCAGTAAGTGTTAAATCTGGAGAGTAAGAAAGGATGACATCCCATCCGAATGTTCTTATGACGTGATGTAAAAATAAATGCTTGGCACTCTTGTTTAAAAAACTGCTACAGATGTTATTAGGTTGTTGCAAAAATAATGTCGTTTTCTCACATATGTTACTATGTTCCTCAAGGCTCCATCCTAGGCCCCACTCTATTCCTTATCTACATAAATGACCTTCCTGACGCAATAACTTCCCAAGTTGGCATCTACGCGGATGACACCACAATTTATTCCTGCCTCAAAAACAAATCTAGTCTCGCTGACAAAACTCGCCTGGCCGTGCGTCTCGAAAAGGACCTCCAATCAATTGTGAACTGGAGCATGAATTGGCTGGTCAACTTCATCGCTTCTAAGACAAAACTGCTCTCTATTTTCACCACAGAGATTCTTCCCTTCCCTCCATTAGAATGTCTGACGCCCAACTTCTCGAGAGCAACTCTCTGCGGCTTCTCGGTCTCACGTTGACTGCTGACCTGAGATGGAATAAATACATTGAATCAATTGCCTCGTCCACTGCAAGTTGGCTCCCTGAGCCGCGCCAGGAAGTTTTCTCCCCGGAGTCGATCCTCCAGATCTACAAATCAACAATTCGCCCTTGCATGGAGTATTGCTGTCATATATGGTCTGGTGCCCCTTCTGTTTGCCTCGGGGTTCTTGATAGTCTCCAGAGGCGGATATGCAATGTAGTTGGCCCTGTCACTTTCTCACAGACGTGCGGTCGCCTCTCTCTGTCTGTTCTACAAATACTTTCATGGAAATTGCTCCGAGGAGCTGCATTCGCTGGTTCCCAGACGTCATGAGTTCCAGCGCCTTACGAGGCTGGCATCCCGCTCTCACCCCTTCACTATCGAAACTCCTAAATGTAGCCGTCTCTTCTACTCTAATAGCTTCATGTCTCGCACCTCTCGCCTGTGGAACTCCCTTCCCTTTTCGTGTTACCCTGTGAGCTATAATCTCCAGCTATTCAAGTGTAATGTCAATCGCCATCTCCAGTTGCCTTGATCTATCCACTACCCTCATCCTTTCTTCTATCACTCCTATCTGATCTTGCTCTAAATTTTCTGTAACCCCTTGCGTCCTAGTGGCTTCCCGCCTTGCTTGGGGTGATATGCTTAAAAAAAAATGTGAGAAAACGACATTATTTTTGCACCAACCTAATATTTTGTTGGTGCAAAAATAATTTTTTTTAACGTCAAAAAACGACATTATTTTTTGCACCAACCTAATAGA
This sequence comes from Acanthosepion lycidas, assembly GCA_963932145.1. Lineage (NCBI taxonomy): Eukaryota > Metazoa > Mollusca > Cephalopoda > Sepiida > Sepiidae > Acanthosepion > Acanthosepion lycidas. The sequence continues at coordinate 127,445,125 of OZ010573.1, forward strand.
ACGATTTGTTCATGAAAACCACTAATTTCCTCATTTTCCCAATTAAACTCGTAAATTCTCAACCAACGACTAATTTATATCTAACAATATATCATCTTCTATGTGCCACGTTCCTTCACAAGAACATAGTAGATCATAGCTCTCCACAATTTCCTATCTCGTGTAGTTTTTCTCTCTTTGTCAAGGCTCACCCTCCTGTTCCACTATTCATTCACACAAGTTCCTACTACCTCTCTTGCTCTCAATATGCCTAGTTATGGTTAAGGTTTCTAAACCGTCTTTCTTCATTATATATTCAGCTCTGTTTTCCCGATTCTGAGTATGTGTTCTTTCTCTTGCCATTTTCATAAAGATTTCTTTGTTGCTTATTCGCTCCGTCTATAGTAGTCTCAGAATCCTTCTGTATAGCCACATTTCTTAGCCTCCAGATTTTTCCCCCGTCGGAAGATTGTCCAACATTCGCTGCCATATAAGAGGACGGATGTCACATAGCAATCCAGCATTTTTTTATTCAATTTACTTAATTTTTTTCTGTTTCTCAGCACCTTCTGAATTCTTCTTATACTAGTGCAATGCGTTTTCGGGTTTCGGTGTCGCATGTTCCATCCACTGTTTAAACGTCTCCCATATATTTAAACTTCTTCACATGCTTGGTGTTTATATCTCCAAATTGTAACTTGCATCTTGGGCTTTTTCTCTTCATGATACTCATACTTTCTGTCTTTTTTGATCGTTCGTATGAAATCAAGATGCATCCTCGAAAAGAGCTAATATTTCACCTAAAATGGCTTGATTTCAATAGACTTACACGTTGGCACTTATTAGAAAAGAAAAATATTTAAGGTGTCAGAAGAATGGATAGATAGATAGATAGATAGATAGCAATGTAAAAAACTGTATACAGACATGTGAATAAACTTGAATAAATATTTTTTTATTACTTAAATAAAGAGACTGACATAGGACAAGAGATAGATAGAAAGAGACAGATATAGGCAGATAGAAAGAAAGAAATGAAGAGACTGGCATAGGCTAATAGATAGATAGATAGATAGATAGATAGATAGATAGATAGATAGATATCTCTGGTTGCAGGCTTATTAAACAACTCACGTAATGATAAAGATTAGCATCATTACTTTTGACTTTGCAACTCGCCTTCTGATTAAAACTATTAGGTTGTCGTTTTTTGACGTATACGTCAAAAAACGACATTATTACGTCATTAATTTTGCACCAACCTAATATGTGGTGTTTTACTGGATTAACAATTACTTATCCTTCTCCTCAAGATCTTTTCGTAAACCTTATAAAAAAGATTTGTACAAATCTTTGGGAGCGTCATCGATGTCCTCGCAACCGTAATACTACCACGCACAGGTTCATCCCTTCCTCAATTCTACGTTTTCTAATAGCATCTACTAATGTACAATTGTAAGCGCATCATGGTATAGCATTCTTAGACTGACCCAAAATGAGTGGGCGTGTTTTTTAAACTTCGTAGATGAGGAATTCTGAAAATCAAAAAATGCACGGAGACCGTCATCATGAATGCAAGACAAGAAGACTGAATATGCCTCTCCTACTGCTAGTGTTATTTTGCGACCTACAACCTCACCACGTGGTGGTAAATATTTAATCAACTTCTTGAAATCTTTCCAATCTCCCTCTCTCTCTAGTATATTCCAAGAAATATTGCTAAGACTACTGTGTCTCCTCACTAAAATAAAGTGAGAAAAATATTAAGAAAGTTTCAGCCTTTCGTGCGACGTTCTGGCCTGAGAAATCTAATTACGACACGAAAGCCATTATTAAAAATGATATAAACGTCATATTGTACAATTATAGTCTTGTCTATGAACTTGTCGGGTTTCGCAGAAACAAGATCCGACAATTTTGCTTTTGATTGTAGGATTGAAATCATCATTTCCATATCATGACATTAATTTTGAAATCTCTATTCATAGAATCGTACATGAAAACAAGTCTCTGGTCATGGGAATATTGACTTTTTTTTCTTATAAGGAAACATTCGACATTCATTGATTAACAGCGTTACTGTCGCTTGCAATTTATAAGAAATATAAACATTTCTTGAATTTCTCTTAATACAGGCTATCAAGAACATAATTTGTCAGGAAAATAATTTTCTAAATCTACTGTTTTCATTCTCTATAGTACTGATAGAAGATTACTTTGTAAATTTTTCGTTGGAGTATTGTCGAAAGTCACAATATTAAGTCTCTTCCTTTTAGCTGCATTTGAAGCAATATGAGTCTTGTTAAAATGAAAACGCCTATCGCAAAAATGGATTCGGAACATGTACTTTGAGACCGATGGTTATCAGAAAGGGAAGTAAACATCTAACTTCAGAGCAAGAGGCTCAGAGGGAGAGAGTCACGGAATGACGATAAATTAATTTGATGACAACAAAGACTGTTATCTATAAAAGTGTCCATTCCGCAAAAAGGCAGACAGAGAAACGAAACGAGCCTCGGGGAACAGACGGAGAAGACACCCGTTAGACTATGCTCTCACCTGCGCCTCATCTCGACTTCCCTCGCTTATAGCAATACAGTATAACTCAAGAATAAAATCTGTTTTACTGCTAGAAATCATTTTGCTTTTCACTCGTGTGTAAGGATCTAGCCGAAATATAATTTTCAAGCCACAAGTGTTTGACTGCAAGAAGCTGCACCCTGAAAACGAACATAGTGTCTGGTCTGAGCTGCAATGCAACATATTTCTTCAAATAATAGCGACCAATAACCTGGTGTTGTTATGTGTAATCAGAATATTTAGATTAACCAATATGTTGCTGCATAACATAATGATAAAAAATAATTTGTTTTACACAATAGTTTTAATCTATTTTTTATTTATATCAGCCAGTGCCCGCATTTCAATTTTAAATATTAATCAACGAGATTGAATATTATAGAAAGAAAATTTTAGACTAAAATTCAACTAATAAATATTTATAAACATACTGATATATCAATTTAGTGTGGGTTAGAACAAACAAAAGAAAGAAAGAAAGAAAGAAAGAAAGAAAGAAAGAAAGAAAGAAAGAAAGAAAGCGTGGCCAAAGACACCAATACATGGTTGCTTTCTAAATATTTTTCGAGTACATGTCTTGTTGGGAAACGAAACGCCTACCAAGTCAACGCCAATTCATAGCGAGGAGCAAGAATTTTCGCAAGTATAGACTGTTATTTTAGCGAATCTGTGTAGCTTCCTCAGTAGTTACTCTCATTAGACTAACTTTTAAAATAATAATGCATTATTTTTTAAATGGTACTTTTAAGAGACAATGTGGATAGTGAAATCAACACTGCATGGTGAGGAGTAATTTTTAATCAGTATCACCCCAAGCAAGGCAGTAAAGCCCCTAAGACACATAGAGTTACAGACTGTGGAAGAATTAGTAACGGAAACATTAATAATGAGCGGGAAGAGAAAGAGTAATCAGGAAGTCAGTACATAGCGATCGACATTTCATTAAATTTTTGGCAGATTAAAGCAGGGGGCCGGAAAGGAGTTCCACAAGCGAGAAAAGAAACTGTTTGCATAGAATTTACAGTTAAATCTATCCGAATATCTCATAAATGTAAAATGGAATATGAGCAAACTAGTTGGGCGTTAAAAATTGTAATCTATTGTCAATGTTTCATTTACTAAGATAACCATCCGTATAAGTATAGAAAAATCGTTCCAATGGTATCGTTGATACTTAGAAAAACTGGCGTTATTTATTTTAATTGAAAATTTAGTAGTTAATATAATTGAAAGTAAATCTCTGAAGACATCTCTGAGATATGTACATATGAGAATCCTGTAATAAAATGTAAAATATAGTCATCTGACAGGAAAATAAAAGACATGAAAATCAAATCACGTATATCTAAACAAAATAGTGAATACATATAATTCAATTCATAACTTATGACAATATTATTTTGAAGTTAAATAAAATATAATATTACATATAATCAAAATTTATAAACTTTTAAGAGTTATAAAGACTATTTATTTTTATTTTATCTAATTATTAACTTTATTAGAATAGGTAATATGTTATAAGCAAAAACTACTTTTTGAATAATCCAATTGAATCAAGATATAGTTAATTCAATAATTCTTCTAGACGATTTATGATTCTTAAATTTAATTGCTTTGCCTCTTTTGGAATTTGAAATTATTGCGTCTATATTGTATATCTACCAATAAAGAACATAATATACTCTCGTTTGTATTGCTTATTTGTGTACATAGATGAATATGTTGTACTAATATAAATGTTATCGAATTTACGACATGGAAAGAGATATGGACAAGCATTTGAGTCATATATGATATTCTTATCTTTACGGTCATAAATAAGTTTGTTTTGTTTTGTTTTTTTTACTTAAGAAGACCATTTGGCTCGTTCTATTTCCAAGGTTTTGAGCTCATCATGAAGTATTTTAGTAGATGGATATTTGGCTAAGGATACCGTATATAATATAATGTGTGTTTTAATGATAAATTTTTATGCAAAAAATATGGATTCAGACTACACATAGGTAATTTTTGTAGATGTTTGCATTTCCGGTGATCGGTTGCAATAAACACAAGTCATTTTTTTTTCTGGAATGGTTAAAATTCATGCCAAAATTTCAGGGATTTCACCTTACATGAAGTCGTCTTATACACGAGTATATACGACGATATGTAGAAACTTCAGATTTTTCTTTCTAGTGTATCGTTTTTTTTTTCTTTTTTTATACGCTTACACTTCATGTGTGTATTTAGAGCTTTCCTTTTTGTGGTAAGTAGGAAATAATTATAGTGGAGTTCCCTTTGATATCAGTAGCAGCATTTAAACATAATATCAGTAGCAGGCCCTTAATAAACTTTGTATCAGCAGCAGCTCTCGAATGTAAAAAAAAAAGTGAACCCTAAACTAACTCTCTCTCTCTTCCGGTTTTTCCTCTTTCAATCTAGTGATATGAACCTTCCACGCTAAAGCTAAAAGGGCTGTGAACGCTTCACACTAAAGCGCACCAACACAATAAGCCCCGCAAAAACATATTCATAATTATTTCTTGGTGTACGCAATTTACATCTAATAAAAGAAACTCAGGTTTAAAACTTTCATTTTGTTAATTTTGTTTTAATGTATGTTATCTTGCATTGAACATCACGTGGTCAGTTATTTAGTGGATCTACTCTTTTTCACCACCATTATTTCATGTACTATCAAATAAGAAAGCATACACATTTAATTAATGAAGTGACCAATCACTAAAATAGTATTGTAGTGACTTGAATAGATTTGCAATGTATCTACTCTTTTACTTCATTAGTTAAGATAATTTTCATTAATTAAACGTTTTTTTAGTGGATTCTCGTATTTTAGTAGACGCTCCGTTTATTAATTAAACAGTATATTTATTTATTTTCATCTACGAAAATGAAAATATGAGAAAACTTATGAGAGAAAAATATGCGATATATAATATTTATCGATTTATATCATTTTATTTTGTTATTTTTCTCTAATTGATCCGTTAACAGTGTTCATTCTTATTTTATACTGAACGTCATTGACGATGCAAATCTGTCAAAGTTATCATTTTGGTTTTGAGCGGAAAAGGAAAATTATCAATTCTTCTTAAGAAAATGAAATGTTCTAGAATTCTATCAAAGTTAAAGAAAATATTTTTAAATTTATCTTTTGATATGCCTCTACGCGAAAAGACAAATCCCAACTCTTTTTAACTTGCTTTTCCTCACTTCCCCAACACACGGCTATGGTTTTTAAAAAATATCTTCTTTACACAATCATGTATCACTTACTGTCTATTTCTTTTATGTCCCTTCAGGACGTAGGCGATCATGGCTCCACACAATGTTTTAAAATCTCTAGATTGTTTTTTATTTGATGAAAATTGACAATTAATTCATTTCACTTGTAATATTAGATTGACTAGTTGCTTTTCGTCGGTTTATTACCCCTTTCCAGCGTTATTTAAAACCAAAAAATAATCTTAGATTGTAACAATTAAGGGTGAGAAACATAATAATGATTTAATGTTATAAGCTTCACTTGTTAACTCATAGATCGGTGAGAAGAGCAGGATTCATAATTTTCCAAAAGGATTTGCCCATAAATGTATGTAACAAACCCAATGCGAATTGGAACTCGGCTCTCCGATTACAAATTCCGAGGCATTATCCATAGCACTAGCCGAACATCCAAACTTGAAGCGGTCACCCATCTAGGTACTGACCAGGTTTGACATTGCTTAACATTAAATCGACGGGGATCTGAACATCACGTGATCTGGCCATAAGCCGTGCGTAATATAACTAGTGGGACTGTGTATATGGATGACGGAATAGGGAATGCGAGGCATAGCAAAAACCAACAATGAAATGAGCGACAAAGTATAGGAAGTTGTGGAGAGCCATGATCGCTTATTCCATGAAGGAACACGGTACGTGAATATCATAATTTAAAGTTTGCGTTTAATTCTTGAAATAAAAACAAATTATGTTCTCACCAATATTTAACTCCTAACTAGCGTCATTTTTTTTCACTCCCCATTAACCCTAGCATCTTGGGGTGAAACCATTTAAAAAATAAAAAATAAAATAACAAGTAATCAGCGTGGAAAGTGGAAGCGACGAGCCGAGTTCAAATTATCGCTTAGTCAGCTTTGTTCGCACTAATTTATTTGGGAAATGCACGAATTCGCTTCATTATCCTAGCTATGGTTTAATGGTACAATAGACTGAGCCCTTTTGTGTTTGGTAGCAGCCAGTCAATAACGACAGCTCTGAACGGACAGCCATAGGAAGGAAACGACAAACCGTTAAAACACATTCCAACAAACTAATTGTGAAAATTATCCATTAAACCAGGAGTCGGCAAGCTACGGCAATTTCCAATGGCACGCAGCCGCAAATGACATCATATAGTACGAAACAATAACAACAAATTGGAAAGAAGATATTTAGCTGTTTCAATTTTAATATATACTAAAGTATATATATATATATTACTATATAAAGTATATTGTAGAACAGATATATTGAACTTGACTTGTATAAAATACATATGATGTTGTCACATTGAATGATTTTAAAACCCTAAGTCAGCACATAGTTTGCAAAAGATTCCCGACACCTGCATTATACCACCAGTATATCCAAGATTATAGTACATGGTATTCCTAAATGGTCACCCATCTAGGTGTTGACCAGATTGGTTGAGGTCCTGTGGTTTAACGTGTTGTAAACGTAAGCCTTACAAGATTTTGGGTCACATCACATTAATATTACAATATTAAAGAGGGTCCAGATGAATTAACACAATGTAAATCGAAAGTAATTATTAGATTTTAATAAATAATATAAGAGAATTGTTTTCAAATATAAAAGTTACACAAAACTCTAGTCAAAGAAATTGCAGAGAAAAAAACAATTCTAACAAATAAAAAAAGATAAGAAAATGAATTTATCAAGCAGTGGTAAGAGTTGACAGACAAAAAAAAGTGTAAATGCGAAAATGATAGTAAATGCGCAACGTATAATGTACAATAAATGTAAGATAAAAAAGGAGAAAGTAAAGATAAGAAAAATAACTGAAGCCAGCAAAACAAAATGAAAAAAGAACATAAAATACTTATGAATGGGGAAGAAAAGAAAGAGTAAAAGAAAAAAAATCCTTTTTATATTCATTTTATTAAATGTCGCACGCGCATGTCATTACAATAGACGCCATCTTGTCAATATGACTGCACATCTCCTTTTTGTAGCAATCCCAATCGGATTCGTATTCATTTTATCCACCAGCTGAGGTTACGTCTAACAGAAATTCAAATTGAAACGTAGCTCATTAGTCAAGAATTCTAGTAAAGATCAAGACCTTCGAACATACTTCATTGAAACATATGTATTAAAATTGAGTGAAAGCTTCATGATTGGAAGTGATACGATGACCTATCAAACTTTTTATCGTTTTACCAAGAAAGTGTATGAAACAGATCAGAAGTGAGTAACGATATGTGTGAAAATTGGAGTCATTATAGTTTTCATATTATTTAAAGTTACATCTAATTAAATACGAGTAAAATCCAGATAGATTTAGTATAAAACAATCATTTAATTTATAAGCAATAGTCATTAAGTAAACGCCAACGATTTCTTTATATGCAAAACACATTTCAATTACAAATATTTTCATAAACATCCAAAGTTTTTTTTTTATCACAACAAACCGTATTTGTAGGGTATGCCATTATATATATATATATATATATATATTGGTTGTCCTCTGAATCCGAAGGCTGGAGGCGTAGAATCTGGAACAGTGGGAGCCTCGAATCACGGATTGTGATTCGCCAACGTGGTCGGTCACAGGCGCATTCCTCTAGTTCTTTGGGCTTGAGCTTTGCTTTCAACGTGTCTTCTTTGGACGGCCTTGGTTTCTCTTGCCGTACAGAAGCTTTACGTACAGCAGACGTCTTGGCAAGCGATGCGGATGACATGCCCCACGCATCGGCTTCAATGAGCATGGACTCAATGCTTGACAAGTGAGCACGACCCAGGACCTCAAGGTTGGTAACGCGGTCCTGCCAGCGAATTCTGAGTATGGAACGGAGATCTCACATGTGGAGGTTCTCCTGCTTCTTGATGTATCTGCGGTACATTGACTAACACTCACAACCATATAGGAGGGTGGGCAAAACTACTGCATTTTACGCTCTTAGCTTTGTATCTAGCCGAATGTTGTGTTGACTGAGAAACTCTGTTGCAAAATCTTCATAATGTCTAACTAGCTTTTCTTATTTGGACATCAATTTCTTTATCCAAGAAGCCGTCACAAGAGATGGTTCTTCCCAGGTGTTTGAAATGCTCAAAATTGGGCAACCTGTGTGTCATTGATGACGATGATTAGTGTTGGGGTGTTTTTCTTTGGTGTGGGCTGATGAAGCTGCTCAGTCTTGCCAAAACTGAAATGCCAGACCGAAAAGCTTAGATGCGTTAGAGAATCGATCCAGCAGTAGCTGCAGATCAGACTCTTCATTGGCCACTAGTGCACAGTCATCAGCAAGGAAGACCTCTTGGAGGAGATCGTGGAGGCTCTTTACCTTGGCGACGAAGTTTGAAGAGGGAGCCGTCCAAACGGTAGTGAATGTAGACTCCCTGCTCCAGATCCTGGAGAGTTTGGGACAACATGCCGGCGAAGAACACGTTGCATAGGACCGGAGCTAAGACGCAGCCGTGCTTTACATCTTTACTGATCTCGAAAGTGTCCGTCACATTACCACTGGAGAGGACCTGGCCAGTCATGACGTCATTGAACAGCCTAATCATTTTCACGAACTTTGGTATTATATATATATATATATATATATATATATATATATATATATATATATTAGCTCCTGAATTAAATTTAATTCCAGTTGAGCACTCTAGGGCTGAGGTATGGGTTTGTAAACAGTGACTATTATTGCTATATAGTGAGACTCTTCACAAGCCGAATTGAGTCATTGTCGGTCACTGGGCGTGTTTCCAAAAATAAATACGCTAAAAATCCACCGACAGCTTAGTGGTAGAATACCCGCCTGATACCAATTCAGTCGCGTTTCGATCCTAGCTAGAGGCAACCGGATGTCTATCCGCACTGATGAGCTGTGATACAGCGAAACAGTCTGTCTGTGGATGACATTATATTAGCTCCTGAATTAAATTTAATTCCAGTTGAGCACTCTAGGGCTGAGGTATGGGTTTGTAAACAGTGACTATTATAGCTATATAGCGAGACTCTTCGCAAGCCGAATTGAGTCACTGTCGGTCACTGGGCGTGTTTCCAAAAATAAATACGCTAAAAATCCACCTTCATCCCGACCGTGCGCCGACAGCTTAGTGGTAGAATATCCGCCTGATACCAATTCAGTCGCGTTTCGATCCTAGCTAGATGTCTAGACGCACTGATGAGCTGTGATACAGCGAAACAGTCTGTCTGTGGATGACATTATATTAGCTCCTGAATTAAATTTAATTCCAGTTGAGCACTCTAGGGCTGAGGTATGGGTTTGTAAACAGTGACTATTATAGCTATATAGCGAGACTCTTGGATGACATTATATATGTATATATTACATATATATATATACATACGGATTAATTAACAAGTTCCTAACCTCGCTCAAAAGAACTATATCAAGGTTAATAAAAGATCATACAAGTGTTAGCGGCAAAGTAACAATGTCGAAACCTGCCTAGCATATTTATCACTAATATTACCCAGCCAAGAAAGGCACAGGTACAAGGGCATCTTTGTACCGTAGCAGGTTTGACTTTCTTGAATTCAGCAATACATATTGTTCATCTCTTTTTAGTGATAATTCTATTTAATTTTTTAACCTCGATTTAGGTCTGTTGAGCGACGTTTGAAACCGGGTTAGCTTAGCCCGTTTTTCAGTTTTAGCTTTTATCTATTATCGTCATGAATGGTAATAAAAATAATAACACATACATACAATAAACTTTTTCTCATTTAACAGTTAAAATATTTAATCCTTGAAAATGGCTAAATTTATAGCCAAAAGGGCTCGGATAAAAAGGACATTCGAACTGTTTTTATATAATTTAACGTCCGAAAAGAAAAAAAATATATTAGCTCGCATGAGAAAACTAAATAAAAGCACCTTCTCTGCCGTATTCAATGAAATGTACATAATATATATATATATATATATATATATATATATATATATATATGTGTGTGTGTGTGTGTGTGTGTGTGTGTGTGTGTGTGATATTATTATAATATTTTTTATTATAATAAATTACAATAAAAATATTTGACATCACTGCACAAAATCTTTCATGTTTCAGTACTGAGAGGATACTTCTTCAGGCGATGGTAGATAAATAATGATGAAAAGGATTAGGAAAATTAAAAAAAAAATCTTTACCTGTTTTCTTAAGTTAATTCTGGCTTTATGCTCCCCCTTAACACAAGAAAGGAAGTAAAAACTTGCTTTTTTTTTTACTTTCCCTAATAAATCATTTTTATCATTTGTTATCTGCCATGGCCTAAAGTATTACCATCTTAGTACAGAAAGATGGACGTTTTTGTGTAGCGATATAATTTTTTTTATTGTAATTTATGATAATAAAAATATTATAATAATATTTTGGTCTACTTAGCTCCCTTTTTCAAAAACAAATGCGACGAACTGTGAATTTTTACATCTGTTCTTTCTCTCACTTGGACATATATATATATATATATATATATATATATATATATATATATATATATGTGTGTGTGTGTGTGTGTGTGTGTGTGTGTGTGTGTGTGTGTGCGTGTGTGTGTGTATGTGTTGTTGTTGTTGTTGTTTTATTACTTAGTCTTCAAGAAAAGTGCCAGGAAATCTCAGCGCTTATTGTCATATTGTACACGTTTTCTAGTATGTTGACTTTGCATATGACTTAATTTTTCTGCTTTACTAAAGAAAACCCTGCCCAAAAAAAACCACACACACAAATTTGGTCATGGGCGTCACGGATATGGTCTGGAAGTTCTAAATCTACACTTTTTCTAATATTTTTTCAGCTTTCCTTTCACAATCTTAGAACTCTCGAAAACAACGTTTCCATCAAAATACTTCTTCTATCAGTTGCTACAAATATTTTCATAGAACTACGAATTATATGTACTGATGTTTACAAGGTTCAGTAATTCTTTTAGAGCATCCTTCGACTTATGTGTTGGCTGCTTTCAGTTAGCAACCTCTCCAAAAGCAGCTTTTGAACTCTGTTATCTTGCGAGCAACTTGACCACTCCTTCGCACGCTAAATTTCAGAATTGTTGGTTAAATGCTTTTGCATTGATTACTCTCAAGCCATTGATTCTCCAGCTTATTTAATGCTTTCAGCACAAGTAAAACGAAATGTCTCCAGTAGCTCCAGGTGATAGCAGTAGACAAACCACGTTACACCTGCATACAATAATGTCGGTAAAACATAAGCAAGATACACCCTTATCTTAATCACATTCTAAATTTTAAACTGTCTCGATACGTGTATTTCAAACTTGCCGAAAGCATTACCGATATTTTGTATTCTATTCTCGACTACACCGTTTCACGCGCATGTTCTCCTTGGGTAAACAATTCAGCAACGACATTTATATTTTATATTAGCTTAAATACTGCACAACATGCGTACTTTTAAACAATCTTCCTGAATTCTGAAAGTTGTTTTTTTTATCTTGGCAAGGTAGCATCTTTGGTCATTATTGCACAGTTATTGCAGCTTCTGATGCGCTGGATGAAATGTATTGATTCAACTGAGTCCCCATTCAAAACTGACAGCATTAACTTTGAAGGAACTGGTAGGTGTATTTTTTCTTTTGATTCAACTGAGTTCCCATTCAAAACTGACAGCAATAACTCTGAAGGAACTGGTAGGTGTATTTTTTCTTTTGTTTCAGAACATTCTAGGACCTAAGAACAATGGCTCTTCAAAACTTCCAATCTCCATATCAGATGCATTGCTGCCGGGTGTACTTTATTGTCATACCCAGGGCTCCCGTGCGAAGTGAGATGCTTAACAAAGTCAGAGTTGTTCAGAGACCCCAGTATTTTGCGAAAAAGCCATAGAAGACGGACAGGACTATACATCGAATAATCTAAGGTTTCACCAGTGTTCGAAAAAATAGAAACTACAATGAGGATTTCCAGCAGTCTTGGAAGCAAGAAGCAGCAAACCCTTTATTGTAGATTTTAGAGGGAACATGACCAAGTTCAGTAGCAGGGTGCGATCTTTAAAAAAACTGCAAGTATAACATCTAGTACGCATCAAGCCCACTGTGGGTCTAGTTTGAAGATGATGTCGAAACCTATAGATGGCATTTTATGCATATTGCATAGTTGAAACGAGCTGAGTGTGTAAATGGAAGAGATTTTAAGCGCTAAGCATAAAATAAATCTTTATAATGACAAAACTTCAAACTGTAATAACTGAGGCAAGATTAATGATTTACCCTTGTTTAACACTCTTATAGAGCCGCCAGTAATCACGAGAGCCAAATTTGCGAGAAACTATATGATGTCTCATTCTTTTAGTGAAAAGCGATTTAGCTTCGTTGAGGACACACTTAAAATTGTTACGAACAAATACAAAGAATCTCCTGTTATGATACTAACTACCCCATATTATAGCTGGAGGTGATTCCTGAGGTCTATAGAGGCTGGTCAAGCAGTAGGGAACAAAGGAAAAAAGTTTTACTTGGCACCGATGCCGGATTTTCACCTAGGACAAATGAAGTATCATACGAAGGGGATGCGTGAAAGACTTCATGAAATGAGTCCCAATCAAAGCGTTGGTAACAATAAGTTTTCTTATGAATAAAGGATTCTTGCCTAGTAGACGAGGGATAAATATTTAAAGACACTACCGTATGTTCAGAGTTGCCAAGAGGATAGTGTTGCAAAGAATGACATAACTCTGGAGAAAAGGAACGAAACAGATCAAGTAATGAGGCGTGTTAGTCGGCATTCACAGGGAAATGAGTAGGAAAATCTATTATTTGACTGCAATACTGAGGAATTGAAAAATTCAGAGTCTGGAATTGTAGTAACCAGCCAGTGACATCACCAGAAAGTCAAACGATCTGTTCATATCAAGTCCACGGAAAAGTGATCAGAAAATCCATCCTAAACAAAAAAAAAAAAAAACAAGGTTTATAACTACTTTTGATTAAAAATGAGGAACGTGTATGAATTGAAAGATACACAAACGTTTCCACTCTTATTACAAAGAAAAACACACACATAAGCAAAACAAAAGAGTAAAGAAAGATAAGCAAAGAAATAGTAAAGGAACTTCATGCGTGATGGCGTAAAAAACGCGTGGAATTCGAGTACATATAGGTCGGTAAGGTTAGTTAAGGAAGTGTCGATATCTAATTAAATATTAAATTTGAACTTAGCATAAGTTGCGTTTTCTCTTTTTCAGAAAAAGAACAACAAAAAAATAAATTATACTATTCTTATTACCAGCAATTTATCTTCTTTATTAAACACAGGTAAGGAAAAAACTTAAAGAAATAAATAACACATGGATATATCAATATACATATGTGTGCATGCGACGAAACGCAGATAGACAAATAAATATGGTGATAATTTAGATAGATAGATAGATAGATAGATAATGAGAAGAGATAGATAGATAGATAGATAGATAGATAGATAGATAGATAGACAAACATAAGGAAATTTAGAGAGATATGAGGTAATTAAGACAGATATAAAAGATATAGATAAATCGGTAGACAAATATGAAAAGATTGCGATAGATAGAAATCTAGATCATGAATAGATAGATAGATAGATAGATAGATAGATAGATAGATAGATAGATATGTAAAATAATAGAACCTTAATGAGTATTTCGTTATTGAATGCACTGGTAAATCACATAATAAGCTAATTATGTCCATTGGAGTTCCTCAAGGCCGTTTTTTGCTTTAGATTAAATTCAACCGCATTCAGAAATGTTTCTTGTGACATAATATATTTAATTACGAATAAATCACCGAGAAAATAATTCGCTGCAGATTTTATCCATAGCGGAAATATAAAAGAAGTACATTATTACAGGCTCTCGTGTTTTGAACATCTATAGAAATCAAAAGGAACGGACATTCTATGAGTCCAAAAAGCAACCGTGTAAGCGATTTCTGTTAGATCCATAGTGCAAAACAAAATTATTTTAAGGATAAAATGAACATCTTTTTATAGTCCCCATCATGCATTGTTCTTAACATCAAACAAGTGAAAGAGTCAAAAAGGTTTATTATAGAGCTGTCGTTCACAGGTTCCGCCCCACGTCTGATTTTTTTTTTTACTACAATAATCTCCTCTTGGCTAAAATCCATGTCCTTATGTCAACCCCTGAGAGTCAAGAGATATAAAGAGTTAACCTGTTCTTTTGCTCCATATATGACGCATTGAGAATTCTTGCTGAAAGAGTCTATCAAGTTTTCAGATAAGAATCCTGCAGTTCGGACTGTTTCTTTGAATAGCGTTTGACAGGGTTTGGCATGTTGGTCTTCTTCAAGGGTTGAAAGGTTACGGTATTCTTGGACGAATTTTTTAATTGATTCAGTCTTTCGCATAGAATCAAGATGTCTTGAACGACCAATCTCAATGGAAGTGTCACTCAGCGTTCTATCATTGGACATACGTTTTGCTAAAATTTCATCAACGATCTTCCTGGTGTCATTTGTTCTCAATTCTTTATCTATGTTGAAGGCAGAGCTCTTTACTCTTCTCATAATGGTAATTTTGAGCGATTCGATAAGGTCAAATTGTTAGCTGATTTGAAATATTCCCTATCATCTGTTGTTAATTGGGGCAAGAAACGGCTTGCTAATTTTAACGGCCCAAAAATGAAATTACTCTCTTTTCCTCATGTGGGCGAACCCTTTTTCCTACGATCATCATGGCTGATTGTAACTTCCAGGAGAGGAATTCAGTGCGCGTTCTAATGGCTAACGAATTCCGCTGGTATAGAGTAGAAATATTATATTGAATATATTGCTAGGTCTATTGCAAAGAAATGTGGTTCAGAGTGTCGTACTAGAAAAGAATCTAAAGCCGGTTATACCTTGGAGGTAGAATGCCCACAACTTCTGATATAAGCAATCTCTACAAAGCTCAAGAAAATAATCTACGGTCCGATAATAGCTTGGAGGTAGAACGCCGACTTTTTGTGATAGAAACAATCACTCCAGAGCTCAGAAAAACAACTTAAAGTCGGTTAGAGATTGGAAGTAGAATGCCCAAATTAATGATACAAGCAATTACTACAAAGCTCAGGAATCGACTTTGGAGTTTGTTATAGCTTGGAGGTAGAATCCCTATTTTTTCTGATAGAATAAATCATATCAAAGAATAGGAAAATAATGTAGAGACGGTTGCACATCCGAGGTAAAATACCCAATCTTCAGATATTAGCAATCAGTACAAAACTCAGTCAAAGAATCGAAAGCCGATAATAGCTTGGAGATAAAAATGCCCACTTTTTTTGACTGATTCAATCACTTCAAAGCTCAGGAAACTAATTTACAGCCGGTTAAAACTTGGTGGTAGAATGAACAATTTTTCTGATAGAAGCAATCACCGAAAGCTAAAAAAACGAATCTAGAATCCGTTATAGCTTGGAGATACAATGCTCAATTTCCTCACCAGAATATATATATATATATATATATATATATATATATATATATATGTCCATGCATTGAATATTGATTCCATACCGTTCTGGTGCTTCTGCTAGGACATTTAGAGATTCTTGATAAAATCCAAAGAAGGATCTGTAATGTTATTAGTCCTGATCTGGCATTTCGGCTTTTCCACCGACATAACTTAGCTTCTCTGTCCCTTTACTATAAATATTTTCATAGTAATTGTTCTGTCGAACATTCCTGTATGGTAACTAAATTTTATGAATTTAAACGCAGTACTAAATTGGCGACAGTGTCCCGTCATTTTTACAGTTAAAATAGCTAAATTTAACCGTAACTTCTATGCTAGGAGTTTCTTCGCCCACACTTTTCGATTGTGGAACTCTATTCTGGCTTCTTGCCTCCCAGTTAAGTTTAATCTTCAAAAATGTAAATGCAGTTAATCGTTATGTTTTCTTAATTGCTGTTCTTTTATTCTCCCCCTCCTTAATTATGTTTTCTCATATTCTCTTGCACGCTTACATCTTAGTGGCTTTAATGCCTTGCTTGGGATGAAACAATTGTACGTAATGGAACTTGCAGCAATGTAGATATTCTATAATAATATCCGCCATACTCCTCTGTCTTTGGGCCCAATCACTCAACCAATAGTTAATAATGAGCTCTGCAACTACAAAGAATCATTCAAATATAGGATTATTTTTCCATCAAATCACAGTCACAGGATCCAAGTAACTATGAGAGTTTTTTCTCTTAAAATATACCAAATCTTCATGCACCAATGTAAGTCTCACCTTGGGTGGAAGAGCCTTTCTTTATTTGTCTAATGTATC
Organism: Acanthosepion lycidas; assembly: GCA_963932145.1. Taxonomy (NCBI): domain Eukaryota; kingdom Metazoa; phylum Mollusca; class Cephalopoda; order Sepiida; family Sepiidae; genus Acanthosepion; species Acanthosepion lycidas. Next base: position 127,462,222 of record OZ010573.1, read on the forward strand.
AGTTTATGTAAAGAATTCTATTACTGTATGTCTCGACTTGATATGATCTGCCAGTCCTGAAATAAAGGACATCGATTAACACAATTATTGGATAGGATACATACATTTTAGCGTGACTACGTCTCGTGCCATGATAATTACAATTCTCACTTTCCAATCATCCAATTCTCTCAGTTTTCTACTAAAATCCAGTTCTTTGTTTACCTCTTCACTCTTTTTCTGTTTCAGCATTTTAACGGCAGAAACTTCGACAAATGTTTTCGTTGAAAGATTTGATGGCAAAATGACAGACCTTACTTTGAGCTACAAAGGACAGGAAATTGTGGAGACGTCCTAAAGAGACACGTTACATAGGAGACTTATCATCATCATCATCATCAGCACCAGCAGCAGCATCATTCGAACCCCCTGTGGTTGGTCGAAACTCTATTGACAGTCGCTTTCCACACTGTTGGGTCCTTATTGCTCTCCCCAGATTCCCAATGCCCAAACCTAAGTCCCAAGCTAGTCAATTTTCGTGAGAAGACACATCCAGAAGTATTCTATAGGAGTAAGGATGAGACGATTTTCTTATCTGATCTTTGCCAGGGACGGGCTAACTGTAATCATTTTTGTTTGAGCTTAAGATATATTGGTTTCAGTTCTCTGTAAATTATTTTGTTTAACAACATTATTGCATAGCATACATACATTTTCGCGTGACTGCTTCTCGTGCCATGATAATTACAATTCTCACTTTCTTATCATCCATTTCTCTCAGTTTTCTACTAAAATCCAGTTCTTTGTTTACCTCTTTTTCTGTTTCAGCATTTCTTTGTCTGAAACTTCGACAAATGTTTTCGTTGAAAGATGAGATAGCAAAATGACAAGCCTTACTTTGAACTACAAGGGACAGGAAATTGTGGAAACCTCCTGCAGAGACACGGTACATAGAAGAAGTCTTATCATCATCATCATCATCATCCTTCGACCTCGGTAATCCGTTTCGGTTGGTGGGGACTCCCTTTCCACACTGTTAGGTCCTGTATTGGTGTCCCCAGATCCCCAATGTCGAACCCTGAGTCACGAGGTTAGTCATGAACTACGATGCCTGGGAAAGTCAATTTTCGTGAGAAGAAACTTCCAGAAGGATGCCATAGGAGTAAGGATGGGGCAATTTCCGTGTCCGCTCAATGGCAGTGACCGGCAAACTGTAATCGTTTTTGTTTGAGTTTAAGAGAGATTTGTCTCAGTTCTCCGTAAATAATGTGAAGCGTTACATGGGATCTCCAAATGACGTTCTGGATTTTTCTAAGTAGATTTGTTTATGTTCCATCCAGTCGTCTTCCAAGAAGAACAGATAATGTCCAGATTTCTGATCCATACAGTAGGACTGGTTCGATCCATGTTCGAAAGGTTTGGACTTTTCAGGAGAATGGAAGCTTTAAGCGCCAAATCTTGTGAAATTTGTCACACGCATCGCATGTGAGAGTTTTGATCCAATATATATGAAGTCCTCAACTCTTTCAGTTCAGGGGAGGTTGTGTTATATTCTGTCTTGTTCACGTTGTAATAGAGACCTACCTAATTTGCTGCGTGGCCGAACGGACATTTGGCCGAATGGACATTTGGCCAACGGACATTTCACCGAAAAAGTACAAATAAAAATAGTAACAAACAATATTTAATTAAGCTAAAGTATTTTAATTAGCAATATTATAATATAGAACAGGACTAATAATTACCAATGAATTTCAAGTGATTGAATTACTAGACCTAAATTTAAAATTGAAAGTCTATTTATTTCAATATTTGTTTATTGAAATTAGTATTTTTTTAAAAATTTGAGTGTATTTGCACAAAAAGTAGCACCTAATTATTTAAATTCTTATTTAACCGTAAGATAAAAGTGAATTTCTTTAAGATAATGATCATTAAAAGCGAAATTGAAAGATTTTTCATATCGTAAAAGCTTAAGATTTTTGTTGTAGTAAAATGTGCCTTTTTCTCAAAATACTTATCATCTTACAGGAATATTTGAAGTAAAATATATATAGAATAATTTTTTAAAAAAAGGCTGCCAAAAGAACGAAAAATTATAAATTAATACAATAAATAAATATAAATATAGGTAGCACATTAAGATAAAGAGAGTGACATACATTTTGGGGTTAAATGTCCATTCGGTTAAATGTCCGTCGGCCAAATGTCCGAGTACTGTTCACTGCTTGCTCAAGAGATTGCAGCAAGGAATCTGCATCCTTGGTACATTGAGAAATTAATGCAATATCATCGGCAAAGTCAATGTCAATCAGATATTGTGGAGGGTACCGACTACATGTATAAGTCTTATAACCGTTTGACATTTAAAATCTAAAAGCACTTTATTTTACTTCTAATTTCTTGGGTAGTTAGGTTTTTGTACTTATACAATTTTTCGGCACATCATCTTAAATAACATTTTTGTCTTCCATCAGCATGGTTGATGCTAATCTCCAGGATAACTCACTGTATCTTCTAGGTCTCAATGAGACGAAGTAGGATGATTATATTAAATCAATCGCTAAGTCTACTGTTCCGCTACACAATTTCACCATAGTCTACTTGCACGTGTTTAAGTCTACTACTCGACCGTGATTCGAATTTTGCTGGAACATTCATTCTGACTCTTCTGCTACCTATCGAGAGATTCTTGACAGAATCCAATGAGGAATCAAAGCTACAGTCGCTTTCCCGCCGCCTCTTTTAAAAATATATTTACGGTAATTATTCGGATGAGTTTTCTTCCTTAGTACCTCGACGTCATTAATTTAAACGCAGTACTAGATTGGCAATTAGGTCTTGTAATTTCATTGCTGAAATAGATGGCTGAAACCCTAAATTCAGAACTAATGTTTCTTCTCTCGCACTACTTTCTTGCGATAATCTCTTCCGGCTTCCTGCTTCCTTGTAAATTCCAAAATGTAAATGCAATATGAATAATCATCTTCTCTCTTTTTGACTCAAGTTCTTTTACTGGACTCTATGTATCTTTAACTCTATGTAACCGTTTTTATCTTAGTGGCTTTATTGCCTTGCTTAGAGTATAATAATTAAAAAAATAACCGGTATAGTTCTTGCTGGCCCGTGTTCATTGTGCATCGAGTCGCTCTGAAGAATGTAATTTTCTAGGGATCGTAATTAACCTTCATTAACTTTTCTCATAACCATTAGACCTTGTATAAAGTATTATAGACGAAATCAAGTTGAACAGCAGCTGCACAATTTTCTCTACACCGACTTAAATAGAAAAGACGTATAAAAACTTTTGTAACTACAGCTTTCATCTCTCTGGTTTGCATTATATCCAATTAGGGACGTCGGATCAACACTGCAGCTGTAGCAGCGTTGTTGCGGTTATGGCAAGATTACTTAACGGAACTCAGCTTTCTTCAGGCAGTTTTTGAATTGAGCAGTATCACTTTTTTAGACCGATTACAGCCTAAGCCCGCTGACCCCATTCTGCCTCGTTATCAATGCCTAGCTGGTGTGGAGAAATGTATTCGTATTTTTCCAGATGTAATTTTGTAGAAGTGAAATCACAGATTTCAGCCAGAAAATGAACATCTCACGTAATCCCCGCTACGCTTTTTTCCAAACAAGAATATTTGCTGAGACGATAAAGCGTACTTTTAAGAAGAAAAATATTGTTCTAAATGTTCATGGGTGTGGCTTGGTGTGTACACACTGCGGCGTTACTTACCTCGCATAGATCTGATAAATTTGCCCAACCAGTTTAACTGCAGGTACTCTTCGTCTGTCGTTTTGCCTTTCTATTTATCTTACAGGTTACTATATGATTCCTCATTGTCAGCTCGCGTAACTTCGGACCCAAAAAAGGTCAGTTTTATGTATGCTCTGGAAACATGCAATTCCCACACACAGCTTGTCTCCGCGTAAAAGAACAAGGTCCTCTGTTCCATTTTTTAACACTATTTCACTTGTATGAATTTTTTTCTGCGGATATTTGCTATTCATTATTTTCACCTCTATTGTGTTTTTTTCTCTTTCACGAAGATGGAAAACATCTCCCTACCGTATCTTTTTTTCTGAATTGTCAAAGGAAAATAAGAATAAATAGCCCGCTGTCTTCCCTGCTATTCAGTGAGACAAAACCTGTCATTTGTAACTACATAGGAACTAGAAGAATATAAACGAAAAATACAAAATAAACGATGCCTTCTCATCAAAAATACGGTATCAATATTATTAAATACAGAAAATTGAGGATGTTGTCAATGATAGCACTCCCCAACTTCCTGTCCTATTCAACTCTTAATAAATTTTGTCTTTTTGTTATTTCTCCCAAATCCTGTTCCGGCCACCAAATATTTTATGTGTTGTTATTCATCTATCTCTCTTGCATTCAATATGTCCGGAGATTATCAATTTTTCGTAGCTCTCTTTCCTCATTCTGTGTTCTGAAAATTTTAACTCACTCTTCCTGATCCAAACTATAAGTTTCTTTTTTGTTTCCATTTTCTCTAAAACCACATCGTTGTTCACAAAATCGGTCCATGGTATCCTCAGCATCCTTCTGTGGAACCATATTTCTGTTGCTTCAAGTTTTACTTACTCATTGTTGAAGTGAGTAAGTGAAAGAAAATACTGTTCTCAGATATGGTCCACAAAAGAGTTCCTTCATCAGGGTAAGTGAGCCATGTTTCGACGTGAAAATTGTCGCTGAATGAACCGAGCTATATGTATTAGAAAACACAGCATAGTCTGGCGTGTTTTAGACCATTCAGCCACGAAATACAAACATCCTTTCACGACACAATGTACGTAACACATGTGTTTCCCGATATAAGAGAAACACAGATTCAAAATCCACTGAAGGACGAATATCCTGTATTAAAGACTATTAAAACTCAAAACAACAATTATACTGTTTGCAAAGCGTACACCGTAATTCCTCTTTACGTATTTTTCTAAAAAAATAATAAGCAAAATCAATGGTAAGTATAATGCACAGCTACAAAATATCTTTGCAAATTGCCGTAAAAGGAAATAAGGATTATCACAAAACTAAATTAGAATAATGTTATTGTATGTTTAAAACCATTTTTAAATAACAGTAGGAAACGCTGGCTGTAACGAAATTGGAGAGGTACAATTGATTACCAAACAAGGGATTCGTATTATGCGTGAGTAGAAGCATTTTCTCAGATATTCATCATAATTTTAGGGATGCGTATTATGGATGAAGGTGTATTATACATGTGGAATTATGGTATATACTCTAAAGCGTGTATTCGACAATTATTAATTAGATAGCAATAAAAAATATATGTTTTTATAGAAATTGAAATGCCAATCGTATTAATGATAATTACCAAATAACGTCTAACTCATTCCCTCGATCGAATAAACAGTGTTAAATTGGGTCTAAGAGGTCCTGGGATTGCACCATATTTAGATCTATGCGGACTTTAACTGATTTGTGAGTGTTGGGTTTGACTGCAGATAATTTAATGTGGTCTTTAAAAACGACAATACATGATCAATATGCTATAAATCTGTTGATCGGTGAGTATTTTGCGTTACAAGCAGACAATTATGGCTCACGTTAACTTGCTGGAAATTTCACCGAGAAAGTTGACGATCACAAAAGAGGAAAAAATAGACAAGATCTTTGTGGGTCACAAAAGTCAAGACAAACAGAATTTTTAAAATTAGTCCCTGTGATCTATAATAAATTCAGTCAACATTATTGCATTGCTTGTAGAACAGCATGCTGCATTACAGTTTTCGCAAACTCATATAGTTGCCTCCACACATGAAGTCGATCGTCTGGTCAACAGAGCGGGGTACTGACCAAGTGAAACAGCATCTGTAATGGACACTACATTTGTATTATTTCCTAGGCAAATATGCACCGATATAACACAGTATGGCACTTGTTGGCCAGCGAATGATAGATCCTATAGTGTAATTTGTGTAATTTAAGCAATGATCTCGTTTGATATTCGCATACGCAATTGCTAATATAGCAATCAATCACTACAATTGTAATATAGCAGTCAATCACTAGAAAGTTGAGGGAAAGAATCTAAGGACCGATAATAGCTTGGAGGTAGAATGCTTACTTTTTGTAACAGAAGCAGTCATTCAAAAAGCTCAGAAAAAGAACCTAAAGCCGATTAGATATTGGAAGCATAATGCCCAAATTTCTGATACAAGCAAGTACTACAAAGCAGAACTTTGGAGTCGGTTATAGCTTGGAGGTAGAATGCCCACTTTTTCTGATAGATGGCAGACGATTCGATTACACATCGGAGGTAGAATTCACAGTTCAGATATTAGCAATCACTACAAAGTTCGGAAAAAGAATCTAGAGCCGATAAGAGCTTGTTGGTAAAATGCCCACATCATCTGATATTTGCAATCAATTAAAAAAAACTCAGGAAAAGAATCTAAGGGTGGATACTAGCTTGGAGGTAGAATGCCCACATTTCTGATAGAAACAATCACAGCAAAGCTGAGGAAAAGAATATTGAGCTGATTTTAGCTTGGAGATTGAATGCCCACATTTTTCGATAGAAGCTATCAAACCAAGGCTCAAGAAAATAATATAGAACCGGTTATAGCCTACAGATACAATGCCCACATATCCTAAAAGATTCAAACTACAACGCGAAGAACCAGAATCTATGAGGCAGAATGCCGAGTTTTTCAAATAGAACCAATCACTACAAACTTTAGAAGTTGAGCTGGTTATAGCTTAGAAGTAGAATGCACTTTTTCTGATAGAAATAATTACTACAACGCCCAGGAATAGAATCTAGAGTCAGTTATAGCTAGGAGGTAGTATCTCCACTTTATATAGATCCGGTTATAGCTTGGATGTAGAATGCTCACATTTTCTGATAGAAGCAATTACTACAAAACCTCACGAAAAGAATTTCAGAGATGTTTATAGCTTGCAGGTAGAATGGCCACTTTGTCTTATAGATGCAATCACTACCAACTTCAGGAAAAGAATATAAATGTCAATTACATTACATACGATTTTATATAAATTTCACAATAAAAAAATGTTTAATTTTAATGATACTTCAAATATTTTAATGAACATTGTCTAACTAAATATAAAGGAAATTGAGAAACATTGTTTTTATGTAGTTTTATTGATAATTATCTAATTTGTCTGTGTGCTAAATATTTAACAAACTATATAGATAATACGGTAAAAAGGGTATTTTAAAACAATTTGATATGGTTTGTACTTCAACCAATCACAGGTTTTCTTCAATATATTTACTAATCAAGCACGTCACTCAATCGCACTTAGTGATAACAGATCTGATACAGTATAAACTGTCCCGCTATCTAAACTTATGAAAATGGTTAAAACAAAAGAATTGTCAAATGATATGCGACAGAAGATTATAAATCTGCACAAAGATGGTAAAGGGTATCGAAAAATTGCTTAAGCCGTGTACAGTGGGTGTTGTTGTTCGAAAGGGAAGAAACTGATACTGCTGAAAATATTCAAAGTAGTTGTCGTCCGTGTAAATTAGACGAGGCTACTTAATAATATATAGCCAGGAATGTAAAGAAACAACCATTTTGACTCGAACAAAAATTCAGAAACATCAGAAAAATGTCAGAATTGAAGTAAGTAAAGATACGATTATGAGATCACTGAATGTACAGACCTGTATTGTAGATCACCAAAAAAGACTCCACTATTTAAACGTAAACATGTGCAAGACCGTTTGAAATTTGTTAACAATTATGAACTTAGAAGAATTCTGGAAGGCATTTGATCAGATGAAACGAAAATTAGCTTTTCAGGAGAAGCATCTGCACCCAAGTATGGAAGAAAAAAGCAACTGAATACAACTTGGCAAAAACCATCCCTACAGTCCAATATAGGGGGGGGAGTAATGATTTGCGGGTGTTTTTTGTATAACGGAGTGGGAGAAATGGAAGTCATACAAGGAAGGATGTATGCAGCAAAATACAAGCAAATCTTATCAACCCATCTTTAAAAAGTGCAACAGGTTTGGGGGTTGACGGAGTTTTTGTATTCCAACAGAACAACGCCCCAAAGCATATGGCTAAACAACTCAACACTGGTTCAATGAAAATGGAATTGATGTTCTGGAATGACAATAACGGGATCTCAATCCAATAGAAAATTTATGGAAAACTTTTGAATTTGAGAGTACACGCAAGAGATCAAAAAAATATCAAGAAACTGAAAAAATGATATGAAGAAGAATTGGTGAAACTCCCAAAATCTCCATGCAAGAAACTCGTTAAAAACTACTGAAAACAACTTGAGGCTGTAAGGCAGAACAGAGGATATGCTACTTAATATTAACAAATCGTGTTACATACTTTTCTACACAGTTAAATTCGCTAATTGGAAATAAAACAATGTTTCTCAATTTTCCTTTATGTTTAGTTAGACAATGCTCATTCAAATATTTAAATTAAGTATCATTCAAATTGAACATTTTTTTATTGTGAAATTTATAAAAAAAATCTAACGTGTTAAATACTTCTGTTACCCACTGTATATTGTTTACTTGTCTTTCAAACTTTTTGATCAAAGTTTAGTTTTCACCTTTCTTTTAGACGTCGGTCACCATCTATTCTTTTCGCCTCATACTTCTCCTTCGTTCATTACGATCGACCTCAAGCAGTTTTCTTTCACGAAGATCTTTCTGCTCTACTACTTGACTATATCACCTTCTACTTCTTTTTCTTTTTCTTTGTCTTCTTCTTTTTATTCTTCTTCTTCTTCTTCTTCGCGATCATCAAAATTGTCTATTCTCCTCCTATTTCTGTTACTCCTCCTTTTCCTCTTACATATATCCCGCCTACTTCTTTATAATTTTGCTCTTTATTATCATCGGAATCAACATCGTCATCGTAGTCGTCGTCGCCTTTCCTTCTCATACATCTCCTGCTTCTCATTTTCTTCTTCTACTTCTTCTTCTTCTTCATTGTTAACTTTTATCTGCTCAAACTAGGCACATTTTTTCTCTCTAGAACGACAATGTTCACTCATAATAATTATGAACTAAACAGCTGCGCTTTTTCTAATTCTAGCAATATTCTATTTTTTTATGCAGACATATACACAAAACACGTATATGTTTCTCCATGAATGCATTTTCACATACATATAGGTGCATATATTTGAAAGGGGAAGAAGTAAAACCTAATCAACCAGATAGATAGATAGATAGATAGATAGATGTAGAAATGAACTAAATGAAGAGATACGATCAAAAATATATATGAATGATTACGTACACATACAGATAAGAAAATAATTATTTATTTAATCAATGGTGTAGACAAAAAAGTGATCATTGCAGTTAAACAGAGCTATAAAGTATATATTAATAATTGCACATACGCTTACGTTTACAACGAGTTTCATGGCTTTGCCAATCATCAGGTACAAAAAGTTACAAACTTCAATATGGTTGTTTTTTTTAATTACTGTGTCTCATGAGAGCAACAATACATTTTGTCTGTAATCAACGTTCAATATTATTATAAATATAATATATTATTGCGGTATAAATTCAAAATATAGTGTTAGTAAGTAATGAATTGTTGGTTTAATCGGGATATTGATCCGTTAATGTGTATTGGGTCAACGGATAAAATTATTGCAGTACGAACTGAAAGAGTTCGTAGTTACCAAATAAAAAGCGTACGTAGGCAAAAACGGATATAGATTAAAGAAGAGTAAACTTAAACAGGAAAAAAGAAATAATAAAACGAAATAAAAACGGAAAGTTTGATTAAAACCTGCTAAATGCTTCGATGGCGTAATGGAGGTAATTGAATATGAAACAATGTTAAGGCATGTCAGTTGTGGTATTATACAGATGATAGATTAATTGCACTAGCCAGCATCAATATATATATATATATATATATATATATATATATATATATATATATATATATGAAGGAGTATATATATATGTATGTGTGTGTGTGTGTGTAACGAATACATGGCTGGAATTTTCGACGGATTTGCACAAAAATTTACATGCACATACTCCAAGTTAGTGGAAAGGCCAAGACCGACCTTGCATTTCCCAACTCCCATCGATTTCTACTGGCCAGAGTGAGAGCCTATAGCTGGCTGCAACGAATAGGCACGGAGATTCTATTGGCTAGCGTGAGAGCCAACAGCTGACTGACACGAATGTTAACTAGCATGTTAGCATGCCAAAAAAATCGATAGCTGCATTCGTCACAAGTGGGAAAAAATTTAAATCGGCATGGCACTTTACTCGAATTGGCTCATTCACTTGGTTAAACTCAACGTTGATTCTGATTCCGCAGAACTGAGTTGGGTGTGAAAAACTTTGTTGTTAACATTCTATTTTCATTTGTGTTTTCCAGTTACGAGCCTTTTTTAAAGCTGATCGTTTTGTGTTCATTTTGTTTAGTTCTTTTTTCGTAACAGATTTAATGTTTAGTATAGAGGTTAGAAAAAATTCGGAGTGTGAGAAGTAAGGCATGTAGCAACATCAGCACGACAAAGGGCACTTTTTTAAAGGCAAAGAAGGGCAAAAATATTTTAAGTCAAGTGATAGAGATTGACCAATACAAACATTGAAGAGTTTACCGTTGTCGCTTCTCATGAAAATTTTCTCAAAGACTTTAAGCTGGAACTCAGAATTAGATCTACATAAAATTAAGGAAATAGTCGCCCAGTACGCCTCCACACTCTCACCTTTTCGACACAACATGACCTCTTTTTAACAACAAAATATGCTGGGAAATTCACCCCCAAATAACTTGAGTTTTCCTGCATCTAGTCCGCACCTGATCACAACGAGCATCGAGATCGTCATCAACTCATCTTATTCCCTCTGGTGGCGGTGGTGGAGATGGCTGTAAAGGCCCAAACTACTTATAAAGTGTCGTGAGCAAGAGTCACAGAAGAGTGCCGGTGGTGGACGCGGCTGCGCGAGTCGTGCCCTTCTGACAGCTCGTCCCGTTTCGACTCGAAAGTATCGGGCCCCACACTCTCGGATTGTTCTACGTCAGGAATTTGCAGCAACGGTTTCCCAGGCCTGTGTCAGGAATGTTTTCCACTTATCCTTGAAGCGTCGTTTTGGGCCTCCACGTAGCCTCTTGCCGCAGGCGAGTTCTCCAAACAGGATGATGATATGTTGGAGTTGAGTGGGCCGCATTTTGGACACGTGACGTGCCCTACGATGTCCCGGGGAGATGTTCAGGAGAGAACCTCGATGTTGATGATGTGGTCCTCACCACTGATATACCGAAAATATTAATCAGTGTAGCACTGACATTTAAATGAATAAATAATAAAAAATGTTTTTAATATAGGAAATCTTTCCGCACACATAGATTTTAATATCGACCGAAACGAAGACAATACTTGTTGATTCCTTAAAAAACAAAATTGAGAAATGCTAGTCGAAATTTGCTTAACAAAAATCACCACAGTCTCACCGATCAAGTGGAGTTTAAATAGACATTGGGGGGAGGGATGTTTAAACTTATGAAACTGCGCATTTGTGCTCGATTGCACAATGTGGAAATGATAGCCATTATCACAAAATATGTCTCAAATAATTTTTTTGTAACTTATTTTGAGAAGAAATAAATAGAAACTTATGGATTTTCCCCTTAGAACGTTCTTTTACAAAATAGGTTTTGTTGTTTGAGCAGAAAATGGCGGATTTTCCGTTAAATGGTGAGACATTGAATTATCATGGGAATTTACGTATCCAAGTTTGTATTTTCAAATTTCTTCCCAAAATCATATTAAATATGTCGTGTAATTTGGATGTTTTTCTTAAATCCCCGTTTTGGTTTAGTCATCATCAATGGCATCAGATTCGTGCGTCCTCAAAAATTGCACTTTTCCTTGTGTAATGTGGGTGATTTGCCTTTCTGGTTTATCTGACAAATTCTCAAAGATTATAAAGCAGATTCTTTTTCGTTTTTCTTCTAAGCATTACTAGTGGATTCCTATTCCTGTTGACCTGAAAATCCTCACTGATTAGAAAGCAGCTTCAAATACGTTTCACCTCTGAATGGGATCTTATACCAAGCACAGGTAGATTTCAATATCGGCCGAGTCGAAGACACTACTAGTTGATTCGCATTCCTGTTGAGCTAAGAAATACTTACTGATTATAAAGCAGCTTCAAATTTGTTTCACCTGTGAATGTGATCTTATCCCAAGTATAGGCACCCTACCGTTCAAACAAATTTGGCCAATGTAATTTTGCCTTCAAATTCTTTTTGTTTAAAGCTGGCTTATTCGTTAAAATATTTTTCAGTATAGTCGGATGCACTCAACAAATTGAACATGTCGCACTTATCCATCACTTGTTAATCGATCTTCTTTCTTTTAGCTTTTTGCTGTGTTGGCCAATCTCCGTATTATCCCATGTGACCGTTTTCAAAGATCACCATAGTTTGGTCGAAACAGAACACTTACATTGTCCAGTGTCTTGAAACTTCGAGATTCTATAGGAAATGCTGCATTTTAACATTCCAAGCTAATTAGCTATTGTTCATTGGGTCATATTCTTGACAATCTTCACTATCTTCATCCTGAATTCTTTGGAAATATTTGCTATGATTTCAAGTAATGAAAGAATGCAGAATTTCGAAGGAAAACTTAGCCCCACTGACATTTAACTGTGGAATGAAAAAGATCAGATGGCCGAAAAAAATTACAACTGCTATTTTCAGCTGTCGTCTGGCACTATTTCAGAGTCCCTGATAAGATATATTATGATTTGGTTTAAAAATAACACGATTATATGCGAAAGTTTCATTTATAGACAGCACACCAAATAACTCATGAGATGCTAAACAATCCTTTAGTGAGGCAAAAGAATGAACACTAAACGGATAACTTAGTAGTTTGAGTAAATGATTAGTGACAGAGGGGAAATAAAATATTACTTAAAATAAAATAAAAAGACGTTGTGGGCAGCCATGATGACAAACTACCTAACTGAACATAGAGCAAATAAGAAAATTGTCTTCTGTGATTATATATCTGATTCTGTCTATGTGTATCGTGTCCCTTCAGAATCTGAGAACACCTGATTCTCTACAGATTTCCTGCCATTTGTTGCTCTCAGCAATACTTACTCTTTTTATAACCATACAAATTTGCCACCGATCAGTTTTGTGAGAGTTAGGTATTTTCACAATCTTTCGTATATATTTCCAGATTTGCAGTTATCTCTGACTCTTATGACCAGTCAATCTATTTTCAAATGAAACAAAACATTTTTCCAATGTAAAAATATTATCAGGAATCTATGGTAAATAAATGTGGGTTCAAAATTTTGTTTCAGTTGTTCATTATTTTACTATTCTTGCTGAAGATATACGCAGACGTTTTGGTGTCCTGTGATCAGCAATAAAGAAGTGAATAACAATTAAACAATGTCAGGTTCGTCGCAGATGAAGAAGAGTCCTGAAGGAACAGAAATGTGGTTCGACAGAAGGTTGATGTGAATACCATGGAATGAATATGTGAGCAACAACATTATTCTAGAGACAATGATAACAAAAAGGACACTTATACTTTCTACATGCGATCAGGAAGAGACAGTTGAAATTTCTATGGCACATTATGAGGAAAATTTAATACTCAGATGGAAGATTGAAGATAGAAACACAGACGAAAGAAATACATAAACTACCTGGCGAGCTTCAGTGAATTTATAGTGGAAGAGGTTTTGGGAGAAAGCGCAAAGAAGAAATATATACACAGAATAAAATTTAAAAAGACAGCTCTGTGACGACAAGATCAAGCCGGTACAGAATATGAACTCCCTGATCAATGGAGTAACAGATGACAGAAAAAGTAACAAAAGGTGCAATGTTGTCTTCGAGAAAATGAGCAAATCATTAAGGGATAAAAAATTCGTTAAAAACAAAAAATGTGCTGCATTGCTATATAGCAAAGAAGTAAGAGACTATATACAGCAAACACGGAAAATGGTATCAAGTACCTGTGAAAGGGTAAAGGGCTTCTACGCATCGATTCCCAGAAGCAGTGAATAAAATTTTCAAACTACAGGAAGTAACACAAAAACGGTAGCAATGTGAATTAAATCGTGACATCCACATTAGATATTAAATAATAATTACAGACATGTTCTGCTTAAAAACAGAGTATCTATCTTAATGTATGTGAGATGTTTAAAAAAAAAACGAGCGAAGACAAAACGGTTGCAAGAATAGAAGGTGAAGACGCCTCGCTATTCCTCCATAAGGCAGATGTCTACATGAAGATTGGTAGTTGACAACATGTTGGCGATGTTCTCTCCTTCTACCTATCTCTCTCACTTCCTCTAAGAAACGACGCTGCAACTGCAGTACATCCCCATTGAAATAAAGCAAGGAAAAATATATATGAAAATAGTCGTCATTTTAGTCTCTGATTCTGCTGTGGGACCTGAAAATGAAACAACACAAAAACCCAGAGACAACACAAAAGGTAATAATATCTACCAGGTTGTTATATATATATATATATATATATATATATATATATATATATATATATATATATATATATATATATATATATATAAAATAATACGTTACTTAAAAATCGAAAACCGAAAAGAGTAAATAAAAATATAATGTACAATAAATAAATAATAAAAAAACAGTAAAATAAGTTAGTTGAAATTAATACAAATAAGTAAACTAACAAACCGATCGAGATAAATCAACCGTTAGAAAAAACAAGTAAAGATAATCAATCCAAATAAATCAATGAAGTAATAAACAAATTAAAAACTGCTCCCGCTAAAATAATAGTTAGAATAAACTACAGCAATCAACCCCAAAATTGAATAGCTTTTATCATCTTCCCAAACCAAAACAAAACTATTAAATAAGCGATATAAACAAATTTTTACTACGTTAATAAAACACTGATTAAAATAAAAATAATTAAATAAATATATAAGATAAATAAAAATGAGAAATAAAAATAAATAAAAACAAGCAAAATAATTTATCCCCCAAAAATGAATAAATAAACAAATAAACAACTTCCGGCAAAATAACCGCCAAAATAGACTACCCACAATACACCACGGACACGCATATATAAATAGCCGGGAAAAAAAACAACACACGCGGATTGACGATGGCGTCTAGCATGAGTGTTGACTTCAATGTTCACTTTTATATTTACACACGCTCTATCTCTGGCATTGAACTCTTTATCCCATAAATATAGCACAACTTAACAGCATATCTCTTCGTATATATATATATATATATATATATATATATATATATATATATATCGACGGATATTATTTCATTACTGACGGCTTTACACAGAAATGTCTTTCCCGTATCAAAGTAGGAAGTTTGCACTCGCAGGCTGTTCGCGTTGTGACCGACGTTTTCAGTTTGATGCGAAAAAAACTGCAAGCGTTTATTAAAGAAAAGCCACAGCAGACAGCATTGGAATTGGCTCAGAAGATGGAAACTCTTGTAATACTGTTGTTAGTCATCTTCCTTCAGTCGGTAAAGTTCAGCTCATGGGTGCCACAGGCTTTGACCCAGAGAAACAAACTCCATCGCTCCTCTATTGCCGCTAGTTTACACGCCCTTCACCACGTTACTCAGGAATATTAAGAACGTGATTTCTGTTGTCGAGGTTTTGAACAGCAATGGATCTTTGGTAGGCGATCGTAAACAATGAAGGGTATACATTAGAATTATTAATAAATTATAAGTATTAAAATAAATTATAAAAATCGAAGGAATCTATGTAACAACTTAATAAATGATACCCAAATTGAAATTCTCCTTCCTGGCTTACAGCCATATCACGTTTATACACTAGTCCGCGTACGATCACCGAAACTAAATAATAGCTGATTAGTGGCTAGATGGGTGTGCGAATGGGAAATCCAGGTGTTGTAAGCCGGATTCTAATTCCTGTTGAGATTGTTATATTTACTTACGTGAAAAAAACATAGACAAGGATAGAAGTAACCTTTCCTCCCCAATTATGGGTTGATTGGTAATAAATGAATCACTACACTTATTATTTCTAAAAAAAATCTCTTGCAATCTAAAAAAATATTTTCTGGCTTTAAATAAACTACAAAGTCTTGATAAGCCGTAGTAAACGAATCAACCAATTCTCCTTTAACAGGATCTTAAATTAATCAGCACAATATTACTGTAGATAAAGTATAGCTTTGTCTTATTTTAATTAGATATTAATAATATTAAATTATGGACTTTATTTTTGGTGATGAAAATTTTACATGAAACCTGACACAAATTTAGACATTTTTTTGCTTACGTATGTCTCACGACTTTTACTATTTTTGAGAGGAGAGATGGTTCGTTTACATTTTTTTTTATTTCGTAAATAATTTTAAGTCTCTATCGTTTGCGTCCTTGATTAGGAAAGCAGCTGCCACATATTGGCGCTTTTTAGAATCAAACCGGCAAATATATTTATGTTTTTTTTTGCTTGTACTATTTTATTTTTTTTTTTCATTCTTTGAATCAGTTTGAAAATTCTGTTAGGTCAGCTGCTGAGTCTATATATTTCACTGACTTGCTAAATATAATTAGATTTTTGCTTCTTATTTACACAGAATATTTGGTCTGTAACTTCAACTCTAACAGAATTCGCATTTGTTGCATTTTTAAGAAAGGCATTGAGTGGAAATTGGATCGGCGAATGCAGAAAAGTTGACAGGTGAGGAAAATTGATTCGTCGAGCCAAATTTAAATTTCACAAAACGATATTACCTCTCACTTTCGTACCAAGACCATTTAGAAAGTAACTCATCCGATTCCTGAAGTAATGGATAATCTATTTATATAGCCTTGGCATTCCTTTTTGTCAATCAACATATCGAAAAGAAGAACAAGTTAAAAATTGTAACCGTAGGGATTACACTGGAAACAATTCCACTAACATTGCAATTTAAAAAGAGTTGACAATTCACAGATATTAAAGTAAAAAATATGTGGGATCCATTTTGGTCTAAGTTCTGAAGGGAAATGATCTTTTAAAAAAAAATACGTCTGTGGAATATTCTGGGTAGGGTGTTTTATTCTGTAAAGAATTTCTAATTTTCAGAACAGATCTGTGAATATTTGCAATGAATCTCCAAACACCATTAACTATTTCTAAGCTGTTCTTTCTTTCTCCTTCAATAGTTTACACACACACATACACACACATATATATATATATATATATCAGGCCTGAGGATTGCGTCCAGCATGAAACAGGCTGTCGCATCTAAGTGTTGACTTCAATGTTTACTGTTATATTTACGCACGCTCTATCTCTGATATTGAGCACTTTATCCCATAATACAGCTTACCTTAAACTATATTTCTTCATATACATACACACACACACATGTATATATATATATAATGAATGTTTAAATGGATCTTCAGTCCTGGTGCTGATTTACACATCAAGTCAAATTTAGTGCAGATGACAGCATTGTTTGGAGAACGTTGAAATATTTGATCTAATCTTGGTTTTTGACATTAGATCACGAACATGGACCAATTCTTACACACACACAGCTGAACAAATACAAAATTCGCCTGAGCAAGCATCTACAATAGGGATTATCCTTCCGCTCTAGTAGATGGGTATCCTCGAATACGAGTGGCCAGCCATTATATATATATATATATATATATATATATATATATATATATATATATATATATATATATATATATATATATATATATATATATATATATATATATATATATTATAGAATGGACAATTATTTTAAAACATTTTTATGTTGATACATTCTTCTTATAGATACAAATATTTAAGTAAATGCTCTGTTTTTTTTATAATAAACAATATTAATAATATTTACCGGCCTGAATGTCACAGAAATTTCCATAGAAAATATTCGTCCTCCGACTGGAATCGAACTTGTATTCTATACGGAACCTTCATTTAACCTGATGTGCCTTAAGCCATCGAGCCACGGAGAACCGTTTGATTAGCAAGGTCGATTTTACTGTCTTTAAACTTCAATCTTCTATGAATCTCTGATGTACATTCATATCTGCTCAAAGCCTATCCAAATGTAAACAAATAACGTCACACATTATGAAATGGACAAAGTCCGACAATCATCTCATTATTTTGTGGGAAATTGATTACATCTACCATATATCAAGTTCCCCAGCTATTAAAAGAGTAAACTAAAAAAAAAAAAAATCAGGCATTAATCGCTAATCGCATTAATCGCTATACTGAATGGATGCTTGACAGTACTTACTGCTAAATTCAAAGAACTTTCAAAGCTTTTACTTCGGATTTAGATCTCTTATCCTTTGAATTTAGGTCACCTTTCCTTTCATCGAAGAAGAGAACATTCTTTCAGTCTTTTACGGTGATATTTTTGTAATAATGAGACCATTCTACTCTCTTGGCTTTGTTGGCTTTGCTTATTAGCGGCTTAAAACTTCGTGTAGAAGATTTGTAGCCTTGTTCTAACAGCCACCGACGGACTGTTGAAAAGGCAAGACTTTCACGTTGCTCTTTGCTTAGACTGGGTGCAATTTCTTGGCTAGTTATAGTCCTATTCTTCGCAATTTCTCTCTTGATTACCCTGCCAGTTCTAACATCAATCTTTTTCATTTGTCTCCTTGATTCTTTCCTTGGGGCAGGAGTGGTATCATTATGTGCCCTAAGCACTCGAGAGAAAGTTGATTGCGAGGTTATAGCAATTTCTGCAAATTCTCCCGTAGACTTGCCTACTTTTGAGAGGACAGTAAGAGATATCTTAAGTGGTTCGCATGCGTGTTTGTACACTTTCGTCTTGTTAGTGACTTGAGTGGCTATTTCAAGCTGTTTTTATACTGGCTTTCTGGAATATTCTGGAATACTCTAGATTTAATTTAAACTGTTCTAGAATTCTCTAGAATATTGTTCTGAGTGTCTTGTAAAATAGTTTTCAATATTTTGTCAAAAGTTCTTTAAATTTACCAGTTTAATCATTAGAATGCGATATCTGAGTCACTTTTTTTGCACAGAGTTTTTTCCTGAATCTCATTCATATCAATATATTATAATTATCAATAGAATACTTTAGGGTTGATAAAATTTTTTCCTCGGGGTCTTTATATTAGTAACATTAAAAAGTATTTTAACCCGAAAAACAATAGACAAAAATATTTTTAGTAAAAAAAAATCAGGTGAGTCACTTTTATCGGACAGCACTTATATATATATATATATATATATATATATATATATATATATATATATATATATATATATATATATATATATATATGAATGAATGAAGAAAATGTCATAACATTTTTATCTGAATTTCAACCAGAATGTTCAGATATTTGTCAAATATTGAATTTTTTTCCATATTTTTTCACCATATTTGATACATCTTTATGATTCCATCCTCCGAGAACTTGACCATTTTATTGATGAGAAACTCGAACAAATATATTTTTAACAGGCACTCAGATAATTGAAATTCTTCCCATTGAAAGAATTTCCTAGGGATCCTAATAACTGATATTGAAGCTGAAATGTTTCATGTGTCTTGCGGGTTCAGTATGACATTCCACCCAATGGTAATGAATTGCTGTCGCAACTGTAATGAAAGGTAAGTTTTGGCGTTGTCCTAATGGAAGATGAGATCATTCTGATTGACTTATTCCGGATACATGCCATAGATCGCTGCCCTTTACCTGTCCTCTTGTGAAAAGTATTTGTTTGAATTCAATGTTTGTTTTTACAGATGTTAATATACAATGCCTTTGTAATACTACCATTTAATCCCATTTTCTTGGATGCCGATTCACTTTTAGAGAGGTTAACCGTAACTCATCTCCTTTTCCTCTAGCCATTTCTACTCCATCTTATTGTAAACAATTCATTTTTCATTACCTATTGTAGTCATTTTCAACAATATATTATTTATGCTTGAGTAGATAATCGTGAAATGCATTCTAGTGACAAGTCGTAAGGCACCCAAAACATCATAGTTATTCACATATCGAAATGTTTACAAATGCTGTACAAAGCTCATATGTTATATGTGAAGTATGTCTACGTTTATTTTTAATCAGTGCTTCGATTTGCTGGGACGTTCTCGGAGCAATCTTACCTAAAGATCGGTCTTGGAACTCGTAAATCTGCACACGCTTTGCCGCAGCCATGGGAGCGGTGGCCATATTTGCAAGAATATAGACGAGTAAAATCAGCTTTTCAAGTACAGACTATACAAATCGCTGATAGGCTCCATTCTCCTATATGGATGCGGACACTGATGGCAGACAAAAAGAGAAGGATCCAAGCGTTTGAGAACAAATTCATGAGACATCTCCATGGCATTTTCTATTAGGAACAAAAAATATTGTTTGTGCAGAAAAGTGTTGGAAGTTTTGTGGGACAACAGGAACCTCTTCTAGTCATTGTCAAACGGAGAAAAATTACGTGAATTGGACACATTGCAGTGTGTACGAACATCATGCAAGGTACCGTTGAAGGTGGCCGTAAAAGAGGGCAGCAACGCAAAAACTGGTTCGACAATGTCAAAAAGTGGAGAGTTATGACTGTAGCAGAATTGCTGCCAATTGCCGTTGATAGACCGTTGTGGAAATGTCTTAGTGTGGCTTCTGCATTCGGATCCGCGCTACGGTTACAGAAATCAAGGGGAGGAGGAGGAGGAGGAGGAGGAGGATGATGATGATGATGATGATGATGATGATGATGATGATGATGATGATGATATCGGAATTCCGCATCAAAATTTCCAGCTTTCTAACCTTTTTTATAACACTGGTTTTAGTAATGGCACCATCTCTATAAACGGCACATACGTTCTTTTTTACAGGAATAAACCTCCGCAAATGACGAAAATGCGCACATCCTTCTGCATTTATATCACAAATCTTGGTCTAATTCTGCATTATGCTAATATTTAATTGAATTCCAGTCTTTTATTTCCATTTTTCTCCTCAAGATTTTCTCGGATTCTTTCACTCTCAATAATCCTTGGCAGATTCGTGATTTTATCGCGTTGCTTAGAGTAAAATGATTAAAAATAAGAATTCTCTGATGTAGGCATTAATTATTAATATTGTATATTCTCTGCGTATTCCTTGACATTATCTGATGTCTGTTTTTCATTGGTTGCATAATTTCATCTTTCATCCACATTTTTTTTTTTTTTTTTTTGAGGATGACTTCTAGCATTCCTCATAAAATGTCACTCTTTGAGTTATTGACTTCTTTTCAGTAGCAACAATTAAAATGCCTGGCACGTGTAACTAGAAATGAAAATAATGATATAAACATGTTGCTCAATTTCCACTTTACTTCAAACAAACGGGGAAGGAAACGCCAATCAGTACAGCAAAGATTGGTAATAGTGGACTTTTAAAGCCTATTTTAGTTAAATATATATATATATATATATATATATATATATATATATATATATATATATATATATATATATAAATTCAACCAGTATTAAGTGTAACTGTTTGGTCAATGAATGCCGAATGTTTCGTATATGGAAATGAAAATCCCACCATTACTATGGCTATGAATATAAAAAAATTAACCTCGTCTCTGATTTTTCTGTAACAGCAATGCAAAAATATTTAAACTATGCATGCTTTCAGTTTAAATATCTGTTCTTTAGGCTGACTTATTTTACATTTTGCTCTTTCAGATAATATAAAAACGTTTTCATGTAACCACTTGAAAAATGTTAGTAGTAGTAGTAGTAGTAGTAGTAGTAGTAGCAGTAGCAGTAGTAGTAGTAGTAGTAGTGTTCATCTTCAACACGCAGTAACCATACCTCACTCTTCTGGCGAGTTAATATTATGGTCAGAGCACAAACGAATTGGGGTGAAATTTCTTTCACCTGTTGAAGTAACAGTAAAAACTACAACTAGAATAATGATATCTGCTTCATTATTCAAGATCCTAAAATTGCTTTTAACTGATAATACATTCGTTTTAACTTCGTGATGAATTCATTTGTCAGGCTCCACTTCTGGAGCAATACAAATTTTGCAGCATTTATAGTGCAAAGGAAAATTCTTTTTCTACTACTAATATTAGTAATTCTATTTTTTTATTCAATATTATTTTTACTTTTTGAATACTAGTAGCCTAATTTATCAAAAAATACAAAAATCTCCGTTGAAAAAAAAATATTCATTGAAATAACAGCGACATGGATTTCTGTATGGAATTACTTTTAAATTTGATGTCATGTCTAAAGTACAAGTAAGAAACGAGTGATTTATTCTTGCGAGAGCAGATATTCAATCTCGAAGATGAAAAATGTAATGGTGATAATTATGCAGATAGTTTGTCCGAAATTATCTCGAATATGTCTTAATCTCTTTTTTAACAACATTCACATTGTCTAATGGTGTGTAATGATCGGTGTCTTTTCAAAGATATAATTTCTTCTCTGTCTATTTTCAGTCATACATTTATGAATGAAAGAGAACAAACATTTAGATAGATAGATAGATAGATAGATAGATAGATAGATAGATAGATAGATAGATAGATAAATACAGTGTAGACGTAGGAATCAGTACTGCTTGTCCATTAGCTGTTCTACGCTTTAAGCAATATTCAGACAATGTATGTATCCAAAATTAGATGAAATTCGAAGGAATGGAAAATATGTGACAATTACATGAAACTTGCTTGATATGATTTACGTGTAATGCAGAATCCATAGAAAAACAGTTGTTTTGGAATAAACCACATTAAACGTCTAAGCATTTGATGATGTAATTGGACTACATCCTTATAGCCAGCGTGAATGTACAACATTGGCGGAAACTTCCTTAAGCTTTATTTATTTAATTACAAAGTAATCAACTAAAAAAAAAGTTGAATATGAGCACGATCATAATCCTATTTATCAGGTTTCAGATTCAATTCCATTCACACTCTCAACATTCCATTCGCTTTGTCAGGCTGATTAACATTACAACCGTTTTCTAAAGACAAGTTTCGTCTATACAAAATCCTGTATTTTTTAAAGTATTTTAACTCCACTTGTATGCATTTTTTAAACAAAACTTAAAGACAGACACACAGTCGGAATACTCTTAAGTATTTTGTCTTTTCTTTTTCCTTTCCTAAATCGCGTTCTTCTCTAAGTGTTGAAAAATATTGGAAGAATTACACCAATCATTTTATTATTATTATTATTATTATTATTATTATTATAATTTTCTTTGCTTTCTGGTGCTTACACATTTCTTTCCGGGTCCCACCCAGGTACCTAAGATTAGAAATGGCATCATGACACTTTTCACTGACCAAAAGAAAAAAAAAAGAAATAAAAAAGAAATAAAAATTACATAGATAAAGCCCTTCGTAAAGTGTGGACTGTACTTATCAGAACAATTTCTTTTATCTCCTTGAGGCATGGGGTTCCAGGAATCCCTGCAATTAGTCTACTGCAATCTTTTCCAACCAGTCCTAGGGCTCCAACTACAACAGGGATTGTTGATGTTCCCATATGCCACATTTTCGAGATTTCTATTTCAAGGTCCTTGTATTTTGACAGCTTTTTGAATATCTTCAAAGATACATTGCAGTCAGCAGGGACTGCCATATCAATAAGGAGGCACCGTTTTTGTTTGTGGTCTTTAATAACAATATCTGGGCGGTTGGCCTTGATTGTTCTGTCAGTGTGTATTGTGTAGTCACACAGAATTGTAACAGGTCCTATCTCCGTAACCGAGTTTGGGTGGTGTTCATACCAGTTTCTTTCAGTTTCTTTTCCAATGCAGATATTGTCCCATTCTGTCATGTCGGGTTTAATATTCAGTGGGTGCCAACATCGTGCAACCCGATACAAGATGATCAATCGTTTCTGGATATTTATCACAGAATCTGCATTTTGGGCTGACACAATATATTAGTATATGTCCTTGATAATTCCTAGTTAGCAAGCAATGGTCCTGTGCAGCAAGGATAAAACCTTCAGTTTCCGCTTTCAACCCTGCACTGCGTAGCCACTGATGAGTACGGGTTTTGTCTACATCAGCTTGTTTGATACGGGCAGAGTATTGGCCATGAATCGGTTTATCCTGTCATCGCTTCTGTATCTGGTCGGTTGCATTCGTCTTTTCTGTCTTTTTTAAGTATTTTGCAGTTTCAGCCGGTGTATTGTGCTGTAGTTGAATCTCTACGCCCATTTGAAGCTCCATTTTGAATTTGTTGGCTTCTTTCATTACGGAGTAAAGACGCTTACTACTTTCATGTTCCTTGACGCATACCATCATCCAGTCTTCTGTAGTTTACAAGTATCTTTGGAGGCCAATTGTTGTAGTTTTGTAGGACAGTTCTAGTTGAACTAATCCTCTGCCTCCTTCGGATCTGGGCACATACAGACGATCAACATCAGCTTTGCGATAGCAAGTGAGAAGCTTTCTAGTTTTGGCGTCCATTCGCTTAATTTCAGCTATGGTTTAGTTAAAGACATTAAAGCTGTAATGCACCACTGGGACAGCCAATGTGTTTATGGCTGATATTCTATTTTTTGAGTTCAGTTCAGTATTTAGTACTAGACGTACACGCCTGTAGTACTCTTTTCTTATTTTTTCTTTCATTTGGGGGTGTTGTATGCCATCTCCTTCGCTAATTCCTAGGTACTTATAAGCTTCATCATGCTCCAATTCCCTAATCTTTGTGACAAAATCTAAATCTATTGAGGGTGTTTCTGTAATTCTACATTTCTTGAATGTTACTTTTGCACAGTTATCTAATCCGAAGTCCATACCTATGTCGTCACTGAAGTATTTTACAATATTGAGGAGGCCTTTCAACTCATTGTCGTCTTTGGTAAAGAGTTTGAGATCACCCATGTATAGTAGGTGATTGAATATTTTCTTATTTATTTTGTAACCATAGCTACTGTTGTTCAGTTCATGTGTAAGAGGGGTTAAGGATAAACAAAACAGAAGGGGTGACAGAGAGTCTCCTTGAAAGATTCCACGTTGGATATTCAGACGGTTGGATATGGCTGTGCCCCCGGTGTGCCTAAGGTATAGTTTTGTGTTCCACATCCCCATGCTGTGCTTAAGAAAGTTTAATACCACATGGGAGACTTTGTACATTTCCAAAGTCTTAAGGATCCAAGAATGTGGAACACTATCAAAGGCTTTACGATAATCAATCCACGCTGCACTGAGATTTCTGCGTCGTCTCCTGCAATTTTCCAGGATCATTTTATTTATCAGAAGTTGATCTTTGCAGCCATATGAACCTCTACTGCATCCCTTCTGTTCCAGTGGGAGAATGCTGTTTGTTTTGAAAAAGGAATAAGTACGGTTTGTCAGTACAGACGTGTCAACTTATACGTTGTGGAGAGACATGTTATCGGTCTATAATTTTTAGGGTCGTCTATTTCAGTTGTTTTTAGTATGAGGTATGTAATACCTTCAGTAACCTATTATTATTATTATTATTATTATTATTATTATTATTATTATTATACTGAATCTACAAAAAATATTCGTTATTTCTTGTAAGAAATATACATTTCTTTAGCGTTCTTACATCCTTAAAATTTGGTATTTCCAGTTTTTTTCTGTTTAATTGCGGCTTCATTTTTTCATTTTTCTTCTTTCAGGGGGCAGATGATTGTTGCCCCCCACAAACTTCCTTATTTTATTATCTGTAATTTGCGACTTATTCTTAAATCGAGTGTTTCCCTTTACCTTCTCCACATTTTTGGAAGATAATACAGTGTTAATATATTGATGTTTCTGTGTCAGTATTATTCTCCAGGTGTATGTATTATCCGGTAATCTTCATACAATTGGAAGTACAACGTCTTCGGGAAAAAGCACAGTGACGCCATAATAAAGAAAAGTCGAATTCAAAACGAGTTAAGATATAAGCGTGAACGTGTCAGAAATAATTGAAAAGAAAATTATACCCTGTGGACAAAAAAGATTTCCAAATTCTTTTTCTTTGTTCCCTCACTATTATATGTTATCCTGTGTTATTTGACCAACCTTATCAATCTCCGTGCCAACTTCGAATTATAAACATCAATTTAGCCTAAATGCATTAGTGCGGAGTAAGCAACAGAAGAGAGAGAACAGAATCAAACTTTTCTGTTATATCTATGGATATTTCGAGCAAAAAATATGAAAGCTATATAAATATTTCGCTAAGATCTATTCTCCACTTGAAATCTATGAAACAAAAATTTAAATGAACATTTAATTCATAAATTGGCATGTTATAGTTAGCGAAACATTTACAAATAGATGCCAACTTGTCGAAGGCCAAGTAAAATGCAAATTTCAAACAATATTCTGCATTTATAAGACGATATTCCTAAACGGAACTCTTTTCGATATGAAAATGTAAAAGAATCCTCGAATAAAACAACAGTAATGAAGTTAATTTCAAAATTGATATGCAAATTAGTTAAACATAAAGAGTGAGAGTGACTAGAAGTATATAATATATAATACAGATATTAAGGATATAACGAGAAAGCTTACACATTTTGAGTAATTTCAAGTTTTTTTTTAATCATCTCTCAGTTGCGTCTCTGTCTTTGGGCAGAGTGCGCTCCGGAGCTTCTCTGTCAAAGGACAGAGGGACAACTGAGGAAATTATACTGAAGAGGTGCCCAGATTTGGTCAACAGCTGCCCGAGGCCGCGCCCTCCCATTGAACCAGAGGAAATGGAATTTTGGCGCCAGTCTTGTACTGCGCTTAAATAGAAAAAAATCTAGGTTTCATAGAGAAAAGCCCACCCGAATACCTACAATGAAAGTATTTATAGAAATGACATAGTGAGGCAACATTACGTAGGCGGAAAGGTATTGAAGCCGAGTTTACTGATTGTTGATTCTTTTTTTGATTTTATCAAAGAGCTGAAGGTAAGCAGCAGAGCCACTGGACAATATGTGGGAGCAATATTCTAGGGATAGACGAATGGTGGACTTATAGATATGTAAGATAGATTCTGGAGAGATTAATTGCGAATATATTTATGCATAAATGATAAGTATAGCATCCTCCGAGGATCAAGGGATAAGAGTACGGTTGTACACACGAATGAAGTGTTCAAGAAATAAGTTCCACTCGGACAGGTTCTACCATGAACGGTTACTTTTTGGGATAAACTCGTGGCACGATATTTTCTCAATCATTAATTTTGACCTCTTCAAGTCTAGTTTTAGTTATAAGCTTTTTTTACATAATTCTTATAAACTCCACTTCTTGACTTTTCTTACGCGTATAGAACGCCACACAGTAACACAGTGGCTCTATTGGTTGAACCTTATTACTAAAAAAGTTTTCAAAAGAACGTGTGGAACACCGTAGAGCAAGAGATTGTTAAATTGTTTCGTTGGACATTGAGAAATATTCGTTAGTATCTATACATATATAGAAAGTGGTGTAAGACAAACTTTCTGACCAGTTTTATTTAGCTTTTACAGAGAGGCAATCCTAAAAGAATTACTAGGATTCATTTTGGGTTGCAAAATCTAAACATACCGTGTCGATAGCAGACACAAATGAAGCTAGAGGTACTTATAGACTAAGTAGTAAATGAAAACAAAACCAATCAACAATTGTAAGAGAAAACAATATATGAGTGTTAGCAACAAACATTGAAAAAAATTAGAGATATCTGAATCAACGTCGTACACTTTGAATATCTGGGAAACGTACCTGAAACTGTGACAAAAATCCGGAGGCGCATTGAACTAGCAAAATATGTTTTCCAAAACTAAAGAAATATTTCAAAAGAAAAAATATTGCTGAACTGTGTAATTCCGCAATATTTTTTCAATCCCCCTGCGTGGTAATTAATACTAGTCAATTTTTTCATAGATGAACCGAAGACTTGAAAGATCACAGATGTTTCTGTATGAAAAATGTGTCGAGAATACTGCTGACGTGCTAAATGTGAAAAAATAAACACTCTTCAAACAGGACCCGACAAATTTTAAATAAAAGCTATTATTGAATATTAGGGCTTTTACACTGGAAAGAAATGAATTACAATGTCTCGCAAAAATATTTAAATTTTGTTCTTTACAACACAGAATAAACTGTGTTAGTATGAGAGAACAAACAGAATGTGTCTAGATAAGCAGAATGTTACGTATTTACATTAGTTTATGAATGCATGTAATTTTCCTGTCGTCATATTGTTTACATAACTCCTTTCGTGTGTTTCAAATGTGCTTAATTTACTTCAAAATTCGCATGGTTACTATAAGTTTTCTCGATAAAATATGTGAAATGTTGAGTAATTAATTATACGAAAGGTGTAAGAATTCAGGTGTGCACATAACAACAAGTATGGTCACAGGTTTAAGGAAAACTGAAAACTGAATACTAATTTTGAGAATTTACGCGATCGTATTTATAACAAAGAAATAGCCTCCAGGAAGCTAAAGATTAGATTTACTAACCTCAGATGTTTCTTTGTTAATCAAACTCTTTCCCAATTTGTAAGAGGGAAAATATTGTTTATCATTTTCTGGAGCAATCTACCAATGTTCGTAGCAGACGACAAACATAGTTGTCTGAAATTTTAAAGGTCGAAGAGCGTTTAACATAATGTCCCTGATTCTTTAATAAATAAGAATGTGTAAATTCAAATCTGGAGTCTGCTTTGTGCACAAAAATGTGTTTTGGGTGACAGTACATAAATCTATTGAATTTTTCTACAGTTTTTAACATGGTTCCACATGAGTAATGAGTACCTTTAAGGAAAGTGGAAAAAGAAAGACACATACTTAAAATGAAAACGTGACTGTTGAAATTTCTAGGACATATGTGGAACGAACTTTGAAAATGTGACATTTTCAGGACATAATGAAGGTAGCAAGTCAACAGAGGGAAACAGCAAATAACTAAGGTGCTTTTGCAAATGGATGCCAGAACTCAGCATGAATGGTATGGTAAACAGACAAACATTGCTAAGAGTTACAAATGATAGGATGTGGTGAAGCGGCGTGTTCATCCACATCCAGAAAGGCTGTGTTACGGAGACGTAAACGTCACTTTTACGGTCATATACTCTAATAAGTTATAATTCACTCTGTGCTTCCTTGTTTACACTATGGTTTAATGGTTATACGTCAGATTTAACATATTTAGCTTAGACATTGAGACATAGTTAATTTGGGAAACAGAGACAGATTGCACCACAGAAATATCCCGCGTTTCAATCTCTTGCGCTACTGAAAAAAGTCTGTATATAAAAAATAGCATTCAAAAATCAAATTATTCAGTACATTCGTGGGTTGATAATACGGATATCTGGAGAGATGACCAGATCATACGTCAACAGTGGAAAGTGGTTGAAAGCCATACTACCCAGCCTTTGTAATGGAAACGATTAGATGAAACCTCTTGCAAGTAGGCGTTTGGGCATTCTACAACGAAGTTACAACACATCGTGACCGAGTGTTTGGGCGTATTGTTCTGATCACGCCAGACATCGCAACTTCATTTCCTAGACAACTCTTCAGGCCAAAGGAGATAACTCATCAGAGTAAAAAGCTTGATAGCGACATTGATGTCGGGTATTTTTTTTATAAGCCATTTCTGTAGGAAAGTTTGTTTGCGGTTTAGAACAGATGTAAGATAAATTATATAAATATTTAATGTCTACGTTTTTTTTAATTATATATATATATATATATATATATATATATATATATATATATATATGGATACATACATATATATATATATATATATATATATATGTATATATATATATATATATATATATATATATTAAAATTTTGTATTTAGGCAGCAATCCTTCTTTCATGCACGTTTCATTGAATACGAGAGACAAGGTGCTTTGATTTAGTTTTTTATACGATTTCTCACGTGATCGTATAATTTGTATTTCTTTTCGGAGGATAAATTATATAAAAAATGTGCAAGTGTTCTTTCTTTGTGAGCCCTTTCGGCTATACATTTAGCCATTATCAAAGTTAAAATATATTAACTGTTAGCAAGAAATAGTTTGTTGTATGTATGTATTTATATAATGTTTTCATTTTAAAAAAAAACGGCGAAGAAATAAATGTCCATGTTCACAGTTGATATTACTGAGTGTTGGGTTTTTTTGTTTTCATTAATAAGGCTTTAAATTTTTTTATCCTTATTTTTTACATATAGATGATTCTATTATATTTATGTTGTCAATAAGTATGTTATAATATATATATATATATATATATATATATATATATATATATATATATATATATATATATATATGATATAACGATATATAATTTTGGATAATTTGATATATCAACAAACAGCATTTTAAAAAATATGACAAAATGCAAAGTTTTATTGTGATGCGTTTCATCCGTTAGGATTTCATCGGGGTGGGCTTTGATGACGTTGTCACGTCTACAGATGCGCACAAAACGAGAGACGCAGGTAGTTTCGAAATGTTTTGAAAGAATATTTTTGAAAGAATGTTTTTCTCAATACAGCTGTATTCTTTTTTCTTTTTTATTATATCTCTACCACCTTTTTTCGTGATTATTCCACGCTGTGACAATATAAAAGAGAAAATAACCTACTGAGACGAAAATGTCTGGAAAGTGTCTTGATCGCTAGTTCAGCCGCAATAAATTTGCGGCCAGGCTCTTACAATATATCACTATTCTTGGTAGACTTTATATTGTCACAGTCTGGGACAATCAGGAACAAAGGTGGAAAGAAAAAGAATATAGATGAGTTTTACTAGATTGAGAAAAAAATCAAAAGATTTTGAAACTACATTCATCTCTTGTTTCGTACGTATATGTAGATGTGGCAACGTTATCAAAACCCAGTCGGATGAAATCCTAACGGATGAAGAAACACGTCATAAAAAAAAACCTTTTCAATTCTCATACTTTTCTAAAGATATATATATATATATATAATTTCTAGGTACATTTTTCATTGTTTTTTTTTCAACTCTTTTTTCCATGTAAGTGTGTTTTCGGCAATTCCATCTTGAGTGAATGAACATTTGATTGAAATAAGCAGATATGATAAAAACATAGATATGAACGAACTGAAATAAGTGAATATGATAAAATATACATTGTCAGAAACAAAAAGTCTTAAAATATTAGATATGATAATAGACAGAATGATAACAGATAGATAGATAGATAGATAGATAGATAGATAGATAAGTTGTTATTATGATACATATAAACTGTTATGATGATAGACAGATGTGAAGACTGAGACATAGACATGAACAGACTGAGATAGATATATATGAACAGATTGATATTAATAGAGAGAAAAAAAGAAAGCAATAATGCAATCTACAAATACGTTTAATTAAGACACAGCGAATGTTAATTAGTTTCCTCCAATCACGATAATCCCTCACTTAATGGAAACATTAATCTAAATTATGTTTAATTATAACTTATACAATTTAAATTTAAACAGTTATGAAAATCTTACATTAACTGTTAAATGTGAAGGAAATACAATTTAATAAATTGTATCCCTAATATATCCAAACTATTAATATTTTTATTATATTATAGATTTAATACAAATACAGATATCCAGTAATCTTTCTTATTCATAGAGATTTTTTTTTTATTGTATACTGGTTACTGTAGACTTTTAAGTGACGGTATCGGAATAAACAGAGCGTAGCGGAGGAAGTCTTCGATATGCTACCTAGAGTGTATGAATATAAGCGCAGTACAAGACTGGTGTTGAGATCTCAATTTATAGTTGTGTTGGCTAGATGTATCCGTAACTTCTATGCTAACAGTTTCTTTTCTCGCCCTTCTCGCTTGTGAAACTCCCTTTCAGTTTCATGTTCTGACTTTAAACTTGAAAAAATTAAATGCAATGTCAATCGCTATCTACTGTTCTTTTGATTACATTTCTTTATTCGCCCCTTACTAAAATTTCTGTTTACTCATTCTTAGCAATCCTGTGTGCTTTAGTGGCCTTACTACCTTGCTTGGGGTAAACTTTATTTAAAAAAAAATAACTATTGGAGATCTATTTCTATTTCATTCCTTTCTATGAGACCATCGCAATCAATCTTCATGTGTTATTCTGTTATATTTTGTTATTCATGAACATTAAATTATGCTATTCTTATCTTCCATGTGTTTTTTTTTTTTATTTCTATGTTTTCAGAAGACTATTCAACCTTTGCAACTTAATACACTTTTTCACGCTGTTTGGTTATTATCATTACATGCCAACTTTCCAATTCATGCAAATTTTGCCTCTTCAAATTGGTTTAATTTTCACAAGTGGATGTATCAAGTTTCTCCGTGACAGAATGTTTTCAACTGACAATAGAAGCAAATCTGTTTAAGATTACCTTCACACTTCTTGTTTGTTAAGTTGTGCTTGCAATCTTTTTTTTTTCTGTTTAATTTCTCCCAGATTAGGAATTTTATTAGAAAGTAAAGAATCTTAACGCGTCCTTGAATTCTTAGAATCCTAGAAATATCCACGCGCTAAAGAATATAATTCTTCCAATGTGCAAAACAAATTGGCAGCAAAGAGTGACAAATTGGGACTGATAAATCGAGAAGAAACGAAGAAAAAAACATACTTGATTATATTGCAAAAATTAAATGGCTTCGTAGCACAAATAATCTAAGAAAGTAATAGAATTTTGTTAGGCAAGTCATGGAATTTTAAAATACAAGCTGAAATAAGCAATCAGATCAGATTGTTGACTAGCTTACCGAAAGACATAGAAGATAATGAAAATTTGTTATAACAATTTAAGAGGAAACAGTAATTATAAGAGAAAGATCAGTGATATAAACACCAGGTCATTATTCTTTCATGTTTACAGTAATACCATCTCAGTGACAAAGGTTGGAAGAGATACAAGAATTCTTGTTGCAAGTTGGTTCATTAATTTTTTTTTTCAGGTAAATAACTGATAAATCATTTCAGGCTTTTTAGTTTTATAGTAAAATAAAAAATAAGCTTTCAATAATTTTTTGGACAAAATAGTTCCTTCACTTTTTTCTCAATGAATAACTAGGTATAGAAAGTTGCCTAGGAGTGAAGGTGGGGATTTAGCCTTGTAACAATATCCAACATGTCCAGAAAGAAAAAAAGAAAAGAAAACAAGAAAGCAGATACATACAAAACCAAAAATTTATATTCCAGAAAATTCAAACTAAAAGAAACATGAATTATAAGAATTAATACGAAGGATTCCGGCGTAAAGAAAAATTGGTAATTAGCAATCAATTAGCAACGTCATAAATATTCATCTAATTTCACTTCCTTCTTGTGAAAACCAAAAACCTTTTATTATGTAAGATAAAAAGCATATAGGATCAGGGAAGGCGTTATCTTGAAGTAGATATAATATAATTAATATGTACAAATATTATATAAGAACCGTGTGTAACAGAAAACGTGTCTAAATTGCGTAACAGCATAATTATCTATCCCACAAAATGTTTAATGTCTAAAAAACCAGTAGACTAATTTAGTTTATTCTTCCCAGGCTTTCAGATAAGACGTTTAGTCATCTTGCCACCATGTCTTCGAAAGAAACACTTAAAAATTATATGCGTTATTAAACTAGAAATAGAACAGTTTAAACTCATTTTGTGTCATCTCCACTATTTATTCCGAATTGAGCAATGTGGTGATAGAAAAAAGATGATTCGGGCCTTCGGTAATGTTACTAACATTCATAATCTGGCTTCCACCTTCAAAGTCCATTCAAAAATCATCAAGAGAGCTGTGAATAAGTTTAAAAAAAATTGAGAGAACAGTAGAATGGAAAACTGTATCAAGAGGTCACAACAGAAGGAGGGATTATCACTTCAACTTAAACCTAAAGTGATCAATTCGAAAGGATCCAATTCAATTCATAAGAAATTTGGCACATGAAAGAGGAGTTTAAGTTATGACAGTCCAAGGATCAGTGAAAAAAAGACTTGAAAATCAAATGTGTGGTTCGTTCCTACTCCAGGACAGAAAGGTAGAAGTTTACAGAGGGCGAAGATCATCTGGAACAAGTTGGAAAATGATACTGAAATTATATATATATATATATATATATATATATATATATATATATATATATATATGAAATTTATTTCAGTCCTTCGTGAGATTCCGATGCTTAGCTATGATTAATTAATAATAAACATTTCCTTTCCGTTTATGATGAATTTTATTACGATACTTAGAGAGTAATTATACATTCTTATTACTCAAAGTAGAGCCAAATGGTGTTATGAAAACCTCAGAGATATCTTTAATCATTTCTAAGATACAACGGTTCAAGTCTTAGTCTAACAAATGGACAATTTTGCTTTTATTTGGACAATTTTGCTGTTACACCCGATATGAAAAAATGCAAATAAATTTAAAAATAATTGAAAAACAAATATTATTATTGTAATACAATGATATGAAATATTAATAAATAAATAAAATAAAATAAAATATAAGATATCTATATTGCATTCTTTTTGTGCGGCCTCATTTCCAGTAACCGTTGCATATGACGTTAAGCTAAACTATTTCAAACTTCCAACTTAACAAAAACACAAAATTGTAGACCAAGGAATTGTAAGTACCACGCAGATATCGTAATGATTCTTGACAATGAGTATGAAAGTACTTAAACAAAACAAAAACAAAAAACTTCAAACAGTTTATCCGTAACTTCGAGCAAAATACTCAACAACTTATTTGAAGGTTGGAAAAATATAATAAAAAAAAAGTTAAAATTTTGTTGTCGGTTCTATTGTTTCCATATATATATATATATATATATATATATATATATATATATATATATATATATATATGATAGATCACTTGTATATCCTTGCTTGGACCGGCTTCTTATATTCTGAATGGAGCGGCTTGGGGATAGTAGCCGTGGCACGTGGGGGCACAGTCCTATGGGTAAAAGAGAAACTGCGATGAGATCCACTACGGAATATGTGATCGAGCAGCGCTATATCGAAATGATTCGCTACTTTTTCATCACCGAGGCCCGTTGGGACAGTTGGTAAGACGGTAAATGTCCGGGCTTCAATTCTCGTTAGTGAATGGGCACTATTGATGAGTCCCAAATATAGGACGTCATATATTATATATGCTCCTGAAAAATTTATTTAGGTTGAGCTCTCTGGGGAGAAAGTGTGAGTATGTAAACAGTGACTATTACGGCTAATAATTCAAGACTCTTCGGTAATGCGAATAGAGTTCCCTCAGTCACTTTGTGTTTATCTAAAAATAAATACGCATAAATTCACCTTCGTCCCTGCCGTACGCCAACGGCTTAGGGGTAGAATATACGACTGACGCGAATTCAGCCAAGTTTCGATCCTCGCTAGAGACAACCGGACGTCTAGCCACACTGATCAGCGGTGATACAGCGAAACAGTCTGTTTGTGGATGACAATATATATATATCACTCACTACGGGAAAACATTTGCCGATTGTTTATTACACAAATTGCCGATCCGTTTTTGTCGCTTCAGTCATGTTTACGGATGAGGCAACATTTGGAAAATATAGATTAACAAATTTACACAACCGACTTTTGTAGGCTGATAGGAATCCCTATTGTACATAACCGGCTAGACACCAGCATCAGTTTACGATTAATGTGTGGGCTGGAAATCTTGGTTACTGTCTGGTAGGTTAATATGTTCTCTCATCACTTTTTACGGGATCTGTTTATAGGAACTTTATTTCGAAGACAATTCAGGACATGATCTTTCCCTGCTAAAAAGAAGATGCATATCGCTTATGCGATGCACATGCTGACATCTACCATAAAAGTTTAATAGTTAGGCGACGACCAGTTCGATGCCCTGCACGCTCCTCCGATCTCAATTCTTTGGATTTTAAACTGTGTGGATACCTAAAACAATTGTTTTATACAGAAACATTAATAATACATATACACTTCATCAGCGTGTCATGGGAGCCTGCGAAACCATTCGAAACCGTTTGAAGTACAACGGTGGTCATTTTGACATATATTTATAAGGATATATTACATTGTTTTGGTGTCAGGATCACGACCTCAAATTTTATAAAAGTAGTTTGTATTATATATATATATATATATATATATATATATATATATGTGTGTGTAACACACACACACACACACACACATATATATATATATATATATATATATATATATATATAAACGGTTTAACTCTGATATTGAATAATCTTCCCATATTATTTGACTAAATTTAAAATATTATACATATGTGTGACTGTTTGTATGTACGTGCGTTTGTATATTTATCGATATATATATATATATATATATAAAGAACTTGATAAAGTTTTCGCTGATTTTTCATGAAAAGTTATGTTTTATTTACAAACATTAGCAAGAGACATGTCACTGAAAGTATTGTCCATCGCTACACACCAATTTTTTCCAATTTTTCTGGCAGCATTTGAATTCCATGTCGGAAACGCGACACGTCATTTGAGACTAACCACGATTGGACACATTTTTGGGAATCTTCATAAGAATGAAAGTGTTGTTCAACCAGGCTATGTGCCATCGATTGGAACAAGTGATAATCGGACTTCGTAATGTCTGGTGAATACGGCGGGTGGTGTAGCACTTCCTATTTAAGCGTTTCCAAGTAGGTTTTCACCCGTTTCACTTTGTCATGTCTCTGATCGTATAGCGGCCGTTTTTCTTGAGTTCTCGGTTTAAACACATCAATTGTAGTTGATAGCGATCTCCCGTTATGGTTTCACTTGGTCTGAGCAGCTCATAATAATCTACACTTAACTGATCCCACCAAATGCAGAAGGTTCGAACTTTGGATGTTCGTCTTTGCCGCCGATGTTGATGCATGGCCAGGCTTATCCCAACGTTCTTCTACGCTTAGTGTTATCATAGTGTATCTACTTTTCATGGCCGATCTCGATGCCTTTTCTGCCGTTGGAGTATCTGTTCATAAGTGACAAGAGACCGTTCCAAGTTTCTCGGCTTCAACTCGTACGCCACCCAATGTCCTTTCATTTGAATCATTCCTACTGCTTTCAAACGTTTGGAAACTTTGTGATTAACTTATACTGATTCTGCAAGTTCGCTTACGCCTGACATGATTCTTCATGAAGTAATTCTTCATCTTCAAACTTTTTCGGTGCGTCAGAGCGTTCTTTATTTTCGACATCAAAATCATTATCTTTTAAGCGTCTAAACTAATCTCTGCATGTTGTTTCTGACAGACTATGTCACCGTAATTCTCAACAAGAAATCTGTGCGCTTCAGTTTAATTTTGATTCAAGTAATGAAGTAAAATTCCTCGCTAATACACTTTCTTTGGCACGAAATCCGACAAGTTTAACTCTATGAAAAACAAAGATGTTTACACTTCTGCGAAATGCCATAAACTGAATTTCAAGCTTACAGATACTTTATCATCTGAAACAACACGCACGCAGTCCTCGCAACGTCATGTGTTGGAAAACAGCGAGATCTTATTCAAGGTCCCAATATACATATATATATAAGCTTATATGATTTGTTTACTTGCTTTTTACTAAATATTTTGTATTTACTGTTAACTAAACTAATTTTTTAACACTATTAGCACTGAATGATTCTAAATATTTTTTCTGATGATCAAACTCTTCTGATAACGTGATCTTTATTTAATTTATCGTTTTTTCGTAAATCGGAAATAAATAAAAATTAAGAGTTTATTGTGTTATAACTGAATCAAATTCCATTAATTCAACGGGAATTAACACATCTCCCTTGACCTTTGAAAAATGAATCATTAATTCTAGTGGAAAAGTGTTTCCCGGTTTAAGTTTTTGATCCTATTTTAAAAAAATATTTCTTTTTTAAATTTTGACTCATCGTTTTTTTCAATAAAATGTAAATATGCTGTCGTGAGGGATAATTGTCAAAATTCTGAGGGAAAATGAACCTTTCTATTCTGTTTTCAAAAATTAATTTTCCAAAACGAAAAACTCTTGATAATATAACAAAAGCGAATATGGTTCCAATATTAAGTTTGAAATATATTTCGGTAATAAAATCTCACAAAAATTAATTCTACAAAATATTACTTAAAAAATGTTACAATCTGATATGGTGCTCCTGCTATATATTTAAAGATTTTTCAATATCTGTTTTTTTATTCGTTATGACATGACATCTCGGCTTCCATCACTCTCCCACCGCCGCAACATAGCTTCCCTGTGCATTTTGTATAAATACTTTCATGCTAATTCTTCTAATGAACTTTCCTCTAAGGTACGTAGACTTTATAAATTTAATCAAAATGCTAGGTTCGCGGTAAGTATCATCATTTTACATTTGAAACACCTTAATGTAACCGTAAGTTCTATGATAACAGTTTCTTCTGTCACACTTCTTGTTTGTGGATCTCTCTTTCACCTTCTTGCTTCCCCGTCCACTTTGATCTTCAAAAATTTAAATGCAATATCAATCGTTATCTCCTGCCTTCTTAATTCTTCTCCTTTTATTGTCCTCCTTCATTAATAGTATATTTTCTCATAGTCTCGTAAGCCCTCACATCTTAGTTGCTTCCTTGCCTTGCTTTGGGCGAAATGATTAAAATAGACTCAATCTCAAAATAGACTCAATGTTTTTTGTTTTTTTTGTTTTTTTTTGTTTTTTTTACGCCCAGCCGATTATGATTCCTCGGACTGAGAATCTTTTGTAACACAACATGAATTTAGACCAATTTCTTCAGACACTACTATCATATTTGGATATTCAGCCATTAGAAAAGTATCATTAAGTTTAATAGAAAACGTTTTGAGTTTCAATCATACATGTATAAAATAACAATTTCAGTCCAAATACACAGAATTACAATAATTGGAATAAATTATGTATTTGTAATCATTG
>OZ010573.1:127508717-127536217 GCA_963932145.1 Acanthosepion lycidas
GTTGAGGATGCTTCTAGAGTCGATAAATTTCTATATCGATTATTGTTTTTCAAAATTCTATTACTTACTTATATGTAATTGTGAAATAGATAAAGTCCGGCCATTATTTTAAGAGATTTTTATGTTTATACATTCTTTTTAGAGATACAAATATTTAAGTAAATTCTCTGTTTATAATAAACAGTATTAACAACATATACCTGAATGTCCGATATATTGTCATAGAAAATGTATCTATAAAAAAGAATGTATAAACATAAAAATGTCTTAAAATAATTGTCGGACTTTCTTCATTTCATAATGTGTGACGTCATTTGTTTACATTTGGATGCGCATCGAATGTACTTGAGAAAATCATGGACAATTGTAGTTTAAAAACAGTAAAATCGAGTTTGTTACCGAGACGCTCACTCTGGCGAAATCGGTAAAAACACATCAGGCTATATTATGGTTCCATATAGGGCACAGGTTCGAATTCCGTCGGAGGGCGCATATTTTCTATGACAATTTCTCGGCCAGTTAATATTGCTCATTATAAACAGAGCATTTACTTAAATATTTGTGTCTATAAAAAAGTATGTATAAACGTGTCTTAAAATTTATAATTGTGTATATAAGCAGCAATCCCACTTTTATACAAGTTTCTTTAAAAACAACTGGTAAAATACTGCGGTTATGGTTTTTTTTTTATTATTTAATCTTGTGTTGTTATAATTTTATGCTAGTCCAAATGTTCTGTGTCCGAGAGCTTTCGGCTATTCTTTTACCCATTATCAAGGATTATCTTATTTTTACTTTTAACTAAATATATGGAATTTTTATGTATGCAACTAGTATATTGTGGTTGTACTAGCAACTATTGCATTGTGCCTGTAGTCATAGTTAATATTATTGAATACTGTTTTTTTTTTATTTAATAATAATTTCATTATTTTCATCCATTTTTACATGCAGGATGAGGCTACTATATTTGTAATGTCAACGAGTACATTGCGGATGTAGTCTGGTGCGTCTTCCCGTGCATTTAAATTAAACCTAATTGAACTAGTCAAAGAGATTAAACGTGAATATCGGAATCCACTAAAATAACGTTTACATATATCTATATCTATCTATCTATCTATCTATCTATATCTATCTATCTATATCTCTATCTATCTATCTATCTATCTATATATATATATATATATATATACAGAGAGAGAGATATTACGTTGATGCAAAAATAATGACGTAATAATGTCGTTTTTTTACGTATTTTATAACGTCAAAAAACGACATTATTATTCATTTTTTTTTTTTTGCTCCAAGCTAATACATAGGGTTGTCAAAATCTAAAGTTAAAGTTACAATTTTCAACACCCAATGCACCAAATGACTTTATACCAAATACACAACCCAGAGAATACTGTCAGCAATTATTAGACACATAATGATACCATAACTCTCCAACCAGGCATTTTTGCTGATGTCATAACTATTTACTCTCGTCTTAATAAAAGGTAAAACTGGAAGTTGATTGTAGAAAATGTTTTGCAATGTCTTATTAACTATGGCATGAAATGGTTTGTAAATATTACAATCAATAAAACGATATTTCTATCTTTTAATTATCATAAAGAACTATTATGCCCTTCCACCAGCAGGGATGATTATATTATCCAGGAGAGCAACCAATTACGCTTTCTTGGTCTCACGTCAAAGGGAGAGATTATACTGAATCAGTTGCTAGGACTGCTTGTAGGAAAGTTGATTTACTGTCTCGCTAGACAATTTATCACGTCAGTAATCATCTTACACGTTTATAAATTCGTGCGTACATTGAATATTGCTGCTATATTTGGACTGGTTTGGGCAGTCTCCTTCGGGGAGGTAAACCGGCCCTGAACCCGTTTATGCGGGTTCAGTGGGCTATTTTTGGGCCGTGCCCACGGGCTCGGAAAGCCCACGTTAAAAAGGCATTGTGCCACATGACACCCTCGTGGGGGGGGGGTGACTGAATATCGTCAGTCGACCCAGTACTTTCTGAGCGACTACACGGTTATACTCTGATCCTACGGACGGGAGGAAGCCGAAAGAGGCTTCGGCAATGGGCGGAGTCTCCTTCGTGGAGGTAGACCGGCCCTGAACCCGTTTAGGCGGATTCATTTGGCTATTTTTGGCTGAGTCCTAGGGCTCGGAATACCCACGTTAAAAAGGCCTTGTGCCACATGACACACTCGTCGTGGGTTGACTGAATATCGTCAGTCGACCCAATACTTTCTGAGCGACTGTACGGTTATACTCTCTTCCTACGGACGGGAGGAACCCGAAGAAGGCTTCGCCGAAGGGCGGAGTCTCCTTCGGGGAGGTAGACCGGACCTGAATCCGTTTGTACGGGTTAAATGGGCTATTTTTTCGCAGAGGCCACGGGCTCGGAAAGCCCACGTTAAAAAGGCCTTGTGCCACATGACACCCCCGTGGGTGGAGTTGACTGAATATTGTCAGTCGACCCAGTACTTTCTGAGCGACTACACGGTTATACTCTCCTCCTACGGACGGGAGGAACCCGAAGGAGGGTACCCCGAAGAGCGGAGTTTACTTCGGGGAGGTAGACCGGCCCTGAACCCGTTTATGCAAGTTCACTGGGCTATTTTTTGGCCGAGCCCACGGGTTCGGAATGCCCACGTTTCAAAGGCCTTGTGCCACATGACACCCTCGTGGCTGGGGGTGACTGAATATCGTCAGTCGAGCCAGTATTTTCTGTGTGACTTCTTGGTTGTACTCTCTTCCTACGGACGGGAGGAACACGAAGGAGGCTACGCCGAAGGTCGGCGTCTTCTTCGGGGTGGTAGACCGGCCCTGAACCCGTTTATACGGGTTCAATTGGCATATTTTTGGCAGAGCCCACGGGCTCAAAGTGCCCACGATAAAAAGCCCTTGTGCCACATGACACCCTCGTGGGGTGGTGACTGAATATCAGTCGACCTAGTACTTTCTGAGCGACTGAACGGTTATACTCTCATCCAACGGAGGGGAGGAACCCGAAGGAGGCTACGCTGAAGGGCGGACTGTCTTTCGGAGAGGTAAACCGGCCCAGAACCCGTTTATACGGCATATTGGCATATTTTTGGCCGAGCACACGGGCTTGAAATGCCCACTGTAAAAAGGCTTTGTGCCACATAAAGGCCTCGTAGGGAGGGTGAGTGAATATCGTCAGTCGACCCAGTAGTCTCTGTGAGACTGTACGGTTGTACTCTCTTCCTACGGACGGGAGATACCCGAAGGAGGCTACGCCGAAGAGCGATGTCTCCTTCGGTGAGGTAGACCGGCCCTGAACTCATTTGTACGGGTTCAATTGGCATATTTTTGGCCGAGCCCACGGGCTCGGAAAGCCCACGGGCTCGGAAAGCCCACGTTAAAACGGCCTTGTGCCACATGACACCCTCGTGGGGGGCTGACTGAATATCGTCAGTCGACCCAGTACTTTCTGAGCGACCGCTCGGTTCTACACTCATCCTACGGACGGGAGAAACCCGAAGGAGACTACGCCGAAGTGTGGAGTCTCCTTCGGGGTCGTAGACAGACTCTTAACCCGTTAATGGGTATATTTTTGTCCGAGCCGACGGGCTCGGAGTGCCCACGTTAAAAAGGCCTTATGCCACATGTTACCCTCGTGGTGGGGTGACGGAATATAGTCAGTCGACCCAGTACTTTCTGAGCGACTACACGTTTATACTCTCATCCTACGGTCGGGAGGAACCCGAAGGAGGCTTCGCCGAAGGGCGGAGTCTCCTTCGGGGACGTAGACCGGCCCTGAACTCGTTTATATGGGTTCAATAGGCATATTTTTTGCTCTAAATATTCTCCTAAAATGTTTTCGCTTTTTCACTTGATGGTGGCTTTTTTGACATCTATAACTGCTTTTCCAATTTCCCTGTAAAATTTCTTAATTTCTTCGTTTGAAATATCTTATTTTGGCGATAAATCTTACAATGCTGTTCATTTCGTCTTGTTCTATGTGCCTTTGATTCCTGTTTCTGTTTAAATATTTCTTTGATTGGTGGAATTTCATTGAGTAATTATTTTTATATCTCCGTTTGATCAACCTGCATTTGCATGTTGAAACATTTTCATTTCTTCAGACCTCATCTCGTATCGATAATTTACATCTGATTTTCTCAATTTCTAGCATCAATTTGGCCTTCCAAGTTGTCTACTTTTATTCTGTTGTTTGATTTTTTTCTTGTCACCAATAGTTGCAAAATACGTTGCGTATGACATTATTCACTTCTGTGATGTTTCCAAGTGGTTTGTCTACTAATAATGTTTGCAGTACAGCATTATATGTTTGCACAATGTGTTTATTGAACTTTGTTGTATGAATTTTGGGGAACTGATCTGTTTTTGACGTCTGTTACACTACTGAGTATTTGAATGATGTAGTTTTTCGCTTCAGTGATTTCATCTCTTTTGTCTTCAAGGAATTCTAACCTAATGACGCTTGACTCATCTTCACTGACATAATACGAATAACTTCAAATTGTTTATGTCACATGTAGATTCTTCAGTTTTATTTATGAATGATTATTATTTAGCTTCTCATT
Source organism: Acanthosepion lycidas (assembly GCA_963932145.1). NCBI lineage: Eukaryota > Metazoa > Mollusca > Cephalopoda > Sepiida > Sepiidae > Acanthosepion > Acanthosepion lycidas. Next base: position 127,513,304 of record OZ010573.1, read on the forward strand.
TATTTTAATTTTTCCCTCATCCTCTGTCATATTATTTATTTCTACTCTCACGTTATTATTATTTGAGAGATTGGCCATTGTATTATCTAATATTTAGTTTTTATCTGATCTATTTCAGTATTTGAAATTCCTTTATTTCGTGCGATGTCGCTGTGAACATTGGCAATCATTTTTGGGTTGAGATCGGGTTTTATTTATGTTCCCAGTTTTCCATATTTTGTATGTCAGATTCGTGGTGTTTTTTTTTTGTGGATTTTCAAGTGCGATGAAAAAAGTTGTCATGACATTTTGATACTTTTTGCAATTTCATTTCGTTCGCTTTCTTTCTAGTAATTGATTTGGTATTCAGTCACTTGGTCCAAGGTTGGCGTTATTCTGGGTTTGGTAACCAGGAATCTCATAGTTTTTAGAAGAATTTGTTTAGTGACAGATTTTTCGACTTGTTCCTCTCTGTTCAACCTGGTTACGATTAATCCGCTATGAGTATTTGTTTGTAAGCATTTTTTTTTCTATATTTTTTCGTTTTATGTTTGATCGCCAATGGGTAATTTTGTTCAAGATACCATCTCTAGTATAGAGTAGAGATCACATCTTACCCCTGAAACCGTAAAGTTATATTCAGATGTCCAGGGTTCGAGATTTCTTCCTCTTGTACCTGCATTCATGAAGGTGGCACAGGTATATGGAAAAGGTATTGAGTATAATAAGTTTTAACTTAGTATAAGTTGCAATGGCCCCTACGAGACGAAAGATCAGATGTAGATATACATTGGAAGGGGATTAAAAAATTGAAATAAAATCAAATCAAATACGGTTAAATAAAAAAATTAAAAAGAAAAATTTAATTTCAAATTAATTGTGTAAAAGTTCACACAGCTAAACATATAAAAGACAGACTTCGACCAAAGATTGAAGATATTTTCAATTTTCTGACGCCAATAAGAGTGATAATAATTGAACTTTATAGGGTAGATCACCCCCTAGTAATTCGTTAGCGCCCACCCATCTGCAAAAAAAAAGAAAAAAAACAATAGATTTTACATTTTGCGTCAATTCTCACCCTCCTCGTAATACAGGAGCCTAAAAAGAAAGGAAAAAAAAACAATAGATTATATATTTTAGGTGATTTCAGACTCTCTCCTCATAATGCATAACCCTAAAAAGTAAAACTGGCACTAAAAACCTTTCGTCAAAAAGAACATGGCCGCATGAACAGACTAAGATTCCACATGCAGTGATCTGTGAACGGAGGAAAAAATAGAATTTCCGATAATCATCTAATACGACCTGTACCCATGCATATACATATATATATATATATATATATATATATATATATGCGTGTGTGTGTATGTGTGTGTGTGTGTGTGTGTGTGTGTGTGTGTGTGTGTATAGTTGCATTATGCTTAGAGAAAAAGCGGTATTTGGTGTGGAAAAAAAAGAAAAAAGAAATTAAATTAAAAAGTCAAAAATAAAATTAAGATATTAAAATAAAATAAAATAGAATTGAAAATAATTTATTATTATTATTATTATTATTATTATTATTATTATTATTACTACTACTACTATTACTGCTACTACTACTACTTCAAACATTATAATAAGCGACACTCGTATTCGAAATAGATATCCAATTTTTATTTGAAACGGTGTCTACTGCATCTATCGGCCTGCGCATTCAAGCACTCTTAATAAGACAATGTATTCTGCGATCAGAATCGAACTATTTGATGTGGCGTTTCCCCTACAAAAGAGAATTAAGGACAGACAAAACAGAAGGAATGACAGGGAGTCTCCTTCATCATCATCATCATCATCATCATCATAATACGACACAATGCAACACACGGTTATAACATTTCATACTGACAAAATAATTTTGTAAAACCTATCAATGTAATCAGCTCACAAATATTGCTCTAAATATTTAACAGGCTGACTCAGCAGGCTAAGCAAGCAATGAGAGTTTACTTCATGCACATTTCCGTTGAACGGAAATATTATTGAACCCGAGAACTTACCAAAATATTATGACAGTCAGCGCCAATGTCAACGCACAAGTATTCTATATACATTTTTATACATTTTTATACATTTATAACGGCACAAGTGATATATTCTTTATGCTAGCTCATTTTTTTTAAAATTGAACTTTTCATACTTTTCACAAGAGATAAATTTTATCAAACATCATGATGCTTTAAAGAAAACGTTTCCTTTGATCAAACATTACGGTATTTTAACGAAATATATTCTCTGGCACTATAAGTTTTCTTCCTTCTCTTGGGTGGAAATTTGGCATTTAATGTTATTCTCGGTTGAAATGCTTTTCTTAAATCACTTTTTAAGGACATTTGAAATCTCAAGTCTCCTAACTGTTATCGTTCATTCTAGAAGCTATATGTGTTTCCTTCCAAACCTTTTGCTTTTGATAGCGAAAGGTTAAAAATTGATTACATTCTAATTTTCTCTTCTGATTACATGTGTTACAATTTTTTGCTGTTGCCATTGACGAAATGATGTGATTTTTATTATTTGTTAAAAGTTTTTGGTTGAAATTCTGCTATATATTCTTATGAAGGATCATCTTAAATATTTAAACGCTGTATTCGATTTAAACCTTTTACGTTTTCTAGTTGAAAAATGCTTTACATAATATTTCTCAATATAACCTGTAAAAAATAACAGGATTTCTTACAAACGGGTCGGCACTTCTCTCCAGTAGCAGAATTTCTTTAGAGTCTTCTTTGGATCTAATTTTCATTTTCAGTGAATCTTCCTAGGATCAGTGGGGTATTTGTGTACCCTCCGAAAACAGCCACACGCTCAAAATATGCCGACATGTATCATTTTATATATGTGGATTAAAGGTTGTTTTCTCCTAATTAAAAATTAGCATTCCCCTAAGATACACAGAATAAAAGATCTCTAACTCGTACCGATTTCTATATTTCATGATACTATGGAGAAAGAGTTAGCAAAGAAATTTTCCTAACAGTATTAAAAAGTTGACGGCGATAACGATTACTCTCTACACTTAGGGGCAGCACATCAACTGCATCCACAGCAACAGCTGTATTTCAAGGAATAGTTTGATGGAGACAAGCCTTCTTCAGGATGATTCGAATTCAGTGTTTTCTTTAACTATACTGGCTGCCAACCAAGGATATAGTGACCAATCTGTCCTGATAGGGGTGCAGAATTTCAATTCGGAATTAATTTCAACCCGGAACAAATTTCAACTCGGGACTAAATTTTACTCAGAAGTAAGAGTTAGGGTTACGGTTAGAGCTATGGTTTTTATATTGAGTTGAAATTGGTTGCGAGTCGAAATTAATTCCAAGATGAAATTATTTCCGAGTCGAAATTATTTCCAAGTCGAAATTAGTTCCGAGTCGAAATTAGTTCCGAATTGAAATTAGTTCCACGTCGAAATTAGTTCCGAGTTGAAATTAGTTCCAAGTCGAAATTAGTTCCGAGTTGAAATTAGTTCCAAGTTGAAAGTAATTCCCAGTCTAAATTTGTTTCGAGTCGTAATTATTTCCGAGCTAAATGTAATTCCGAGTCGAAATTAGTTCTGAGTCAAAATTTGTTCCGAGTTGAAATTAGTTCCGACTTGATATTAATTCCGAGTTGAAATTAGTTTCGAATTGAAACTAGTCCCTAGTTGAAATTAATTCCGGCTTGAAATTAGCACAAACTCGGTATTTCCGAAATCTAAGTTGCATATAAGTACGGACGGAATTAAGAAATTTTGTAAACTCTAAACACAAAGCAACAGGTGTCAGTTAATACAATGCATAACAACCAGAGCACCTGCGCAACTTGACATGTTGTAATTGCTTCCAAGAATGGCTCGCTTGAACAATTTGAAGTGGCTAGTAAATTCGATCCTCACTGGGTGCTCCACACTTTCGGCCTTGTGCCGCATCTAAGCTACCCATAAAAAGTCACCAGAACAACTCTAACTCATTTTTTTAATGCCAACCGTAACATTCGGTATTATATATAAACATTAAAATAAAAATCTATTATTAACTGGAGGTTTCTAAAAGAAATCTGGTATGGATCAGAGTAATCATAGGAAACTTTTTCGAGGATCTTGCCGCATGATCGATGGATCATGACATCGCGGGCCTCACTAGTGTTTTGTCCAAGCGTAGCTTAGATGTGGCACAAGACCGAAAGTATGGGGCATCCAGTGTAGACAGTGAGGACCGAACTCATTACTCAGTCGTAATTGATCTATCGAGACAAGCTTGCTAACCATTACATAACGTCAAAGTTCCCGTGGATGGGCTTCACTAGAAAAAAGATAATTTTTCGTAGTAGGAACCACATCTATTTTCCCTACAGAAGACCAAATGCGTTATGGGATAAGTTGTTCAGAAAACATTTTTCTATAATTAAAAAATTGAAATCTTGGTATAATATTAATACTGATGACAGTGTGACTAACACTTGTTGCTGCGTGTGATTTATCGTTAATTTATTTTGTCTGCATCTCTGAGATGAGGTATTATGATTATATGCATTAATGAACAATATTCGGATTGTTATCCTCATCTTTAGTAATATATTCACAGTTAAAGGGAAATAACTGAGATATCCGCAAGAGACATGACACGTGGAAGTAGATCAATTTTCCGCCTGTGGACGAAATAAAGGGTTCGTTTCGAAATTCCAGTCTCCTGAAGAAGGCCGGAGCGTACAAGTAGCGAAACATTGTGAATATGGCGATGATGATGAGGATAACAGTGCGAATAATGTAAATAAAGCAAATAATTTTAATTTATTCATCATGTTTCGTTTTTAAGTATATTTCTTCTCGAGAGAAAAAATTCTAATGAATGGTTCCTGTTACAAAAGCAAAATATTTTTACACGTAGGATGTTCCTTAGCGAAAATTCGCCAATAGTCAGAAATGATAAAAACATTATTTTCACCGAAAGTTTACAAACTCCGAGAACGCTTAAATATTGAATACGGTAATGTATGAGAGAGTTTAGAGTGAACTATTTATAAGAAAACAAAACAATTTTATGAATCTTTATTTTTCTTTTAAAATTTAGCGTTCCATTCAGAAAAACCAAATGGTCCGCAGTTTACCTACGACTGATTTAGAGGTTTACAAAATCCCGGTATTAAAAGTTTATAAAAGTCTACTCTCAATTATGTCTTTCTACTTATAACCCATTAATGACCACCGCCAAATAAATTGGTCTGTAGGATATAAATGGTTAATCATAGAAGAATGATTAGGGATGACAAAAAAAATACGAAGTCTCATAAGTTCATTGCTTTCCAAAGGCAAAATTTCCGACCAAAATTCACTACTCTTTAAGCAACTATTGCCACCGAAAAACACAATTCATTTGTTCGCAGTGAAATTGATAACAGCTTGCTTCTGGGTTGAAAAAAGTCTGTGTCGCTATTGGAGATTATATCGTTTGAAATATGTAACGCCGTGAGATACAGCCAAATATTGGAAAGAAGCTGGAATGTTTGGGTATGGATGGAAAATAATTCCAGGCATAACGATCAAAACAAAATACCTTTTTATTGATTACTCCGCGACTGTCATCTTGTTTGGTTTTTGAAACGATATTTATCGAGCAAACAGTTTCACAGAAATGGTGATGTTGTTACTGCGGTAAAAGTGTACTTTCTGGCATTTGACGTCATTTTCTTCAAAGATGGAACTTATTCTTTTGTGCGCCCATCTCAATAGAGAATAAGCAGAAAAATAAAATGGCATTGATAAGCTACATATACACAATGTATTTTAAGTAAATCTGGACAACTTACTTTTCCGACATACTATAAGATCAGCATTATTAACTACAACTACAGGGTGATTGAAAAGTAACTCCCTATTTTATGTATGATTGACTCTTCCGTCTTGTAATAATTATATTTAGACGAGAGAGTCCATCATTCATAAAATAGGGAGTTACTTTTCAATCACCCTGTATATGTAGTGTTTATATTTAACAGCCCCGCCCACAAGTTTGTATGTGGCACAAGACCGGTTTATTGTGGGTTCTTCGAGCCCGTAGGCTCGGCCAAAAATATTCCCTTAGAAGCCATATAAACGGGTTCAGGGTCTGTCTACTTCCCAGGACGAAACTTTGCCCTTCAGCAAAGCCTCGTCCGGCTTCCTCTCGACAGTTGAACAATCTGTGCGACTGTTCCCATAAGCGTAGCTTAGATGTGGCACAAGGACCAAAGTATTGGGCACCTAGTGGGGATCGAAATCACTTTTCAGTCGAAACTGATCTTGCAAGACAATCTTGCTAACCATTTCACCAGGCGGAGGTGCCACCTGTATATGTAGTGTTGAGATTCGAAACCACATCAACACTTTATATAAAAAATTAGACTATACCTTAATGATTAGGCCATGAATTTAACCGGCTAGAGCCACTCACAATAAAACTGTATAGTTATTATTTATTGTTCGAGAACGCATGATAAGCCGCTGTTTTGTTTACGTAAAAAATAATCAAATGTCTTGACAAGCATTGGCCAACGAATTAAAAAAATCTAGAAACAAGATCTTCGTTTTTGTTTTGCTTTTCAAATATAAAGTTCACATTCAAATATTCCTCAAAAACGAACATAAATCTGAATAAAAAAAAGAAATACAACTTATTAGTCGTTGTGTGATAATGTGGTTTATTTGCTTGATATTGTTTATAGAAATGACATACGTACGAGCCAGTGATTTATCAAGGCATTTCATTGTAAACTTTCCAGACGGTGGCTTTCATAGCACGATATCTCTGACAGGTCATAATCTAGTATAATGATTTCTTCATGGTAGCCTTATTATTGCCGTGAGGCTAAGTCAAATAGATATATATATAAGGTTAACTTACTAAGAAGTAATAAGATATTAGGTTGGTGCAAAAATAATGACGTAATAATGTCGTTGTTGACGTATTGTTTAACGTCAAAAAACGACATCATTGCGTCATTATTTTTGCACCAACCTAATAGTTTAAAAGACCATTAATAATTTAATGAATTGAGTCACCTTTGGATGCCCCATATTTTTTTTCATTAATTTTTGCTTAGTAACTAAAAGGCTGCTTCGTCGATGTAGGGACCAATTCCAAGATTTGTTCTGCTATCATTGTGTACTCAATGACTAAATTACGCTTAATAAAAACTACTGTTTTGCGGTAGAATTTGTTAAATTTATGTTGATAAATGAGAACATCTATCCACGAAATTTCAAAATAACAAATATGATCTGGACATGGTCTCCATGTAACAAATATAATCTGATCATCATTTCCCTGTAACAAATATGATCTGATAATGATCTCGCTGTAACAAATCTGATCTGATCATCGTCTCCATGTAACAAATATGATCTGGATATGGTCTCCATGTGAGAAATATGATCTGATCATCGTCTCCATGTAACAAATATGATCTGGATATGGTCTCCATGTAACAAATATGATCTGATCATCGTCTCCATGTAACAAATATGATCTGGATATGATCTCCATGTAACAAATATGATCTGGATATGGTCTCCATGTAACAAATATGATCGGCATATGGTCTCCATGTAACAAATATGATCTGGATATTGTCTCCCTGTAACAAATAGGATCTGATAATGATCTCCCTGTAACAAATATGATTTGATCATCATCTTCGTGTAACAAATAGGATCTGGACATTTTTTTCATGTAACAAATATGATCTGATCAACGTCTACATGTAACAAATATGATCTGGATATGGTCTCCATGTAACAAATCTGATCTTATCATCGTCTCCGTGTAAAAAATATGATCTGAACATGATCTCTCTGTAACAAATATGATCTGATAATGGTCTCCGTGTAACAAATATGATCTGGTCATGTTCACTTTGTAACAAACCTGATCTGATATTGATCTACCTTAAAACATTTATTTGATAAAAAAGTGAAGTTAACCTCTACAAGAAATCAAATTCTTAATGATATTTTATTTGATCATATCTCCCTACAATATATAGATGATCATGGTTATCCACAGTCAGTGAAATGCTAAGACATTTTCAGAAAGATATTGGAGTGGCTTCCTGTTGCCTTCTCCTCAGTGTGGAAATCAAAGTTTTCCTTCATTCAATCATTCGAGGCAAAACAGATGGAATCATATCTTTTCCAATGGCATTAGTTTCAAATAAATACAAAAGACTACTATGGTATTAGAACTTAGCTTACTGATTCCATTTACGGCATCGATAGACATTACGTTACCTATACACACAAATTTGCCTACAGATATCTAAATCATGTTTTTCTTGAATTTCTGGCTGTAAAACCTTTTTTTCTTTTTTGTAAAACATAAATCTTTTTTTCTTTTTCTTTTTTTCTTGTGTTTCCTTTAATTTCTCAGTGTTTTTTTTTTCTTTTCAGCAAGTTACATTATTTTACTTTTTACAGAAAACGCTACAGAAAATGTAGATGTTTTAGAGAAAGGAGACATCTACTTCCTCACTCATGATGAATACGTTTGTAGAAAACACCTGCGCAATTACTCATAACATTTTCCAAGCGAACAAAAAAGAAAAAGAAAACAGGACGCCTTCCTTAACCTTTGTAAACAGAATAACGAACACAGCATCTGTAGACTTTAATATATCAACTAGAAAACAATTAGAAGAAATGCAAACTTGACAATAAAAGAACATATAAGGATAAGTAGAAAGAAAATATGTCAATGTGCCATTTTTAAGTATCTCAGTGAAACTTACGATGAAGGCTGAAAACGTTTCCGAACGACGCGTTGGTGTCACGATTGTATGGAGTATAATAACAAAACTATTGCGAATACGTCATAATTAGTATTTCTTCACCAACTTGATGCTGAACTCGAGGTTTTTAGAGCTTCTATTTTACTTGAGCAGCCGTAAGGATTGGGAAGTGTCTTCAGACGAGAGAAACATAGAATGTCGAATGAACAATGCAGTGGTGCTCGCTTCATGGTTCTTTGAAAAAATTTCTATTTATTGATTGTTGTTGCGTTTCCTGATTCTTTTCTTAAGCTGATGAGAAACGTCTCAAATAACAGCTCTTTGTAATCACCGCGATTGTGTTCCTAGATCCAGAAGAGTTGATATCAAAGTATAAAAATACGCATGCGCGCGAATACGTCTCGTTCATGTTTTCTGCTTTCTCGTTGTCTGCAATTCCCTATCTGTTTCTTCTATCCATGTACTATATCACTTTCTCTCTTCTATTTTTTTTATTTCGCTCAGGCTCACGTCAGTATCCAAGCAGGTAAAGCATGAATATTTAATATTATAAATCAATTGGAATAAAGCGTAGGTATTGGTTCGATATTTTGTAAAGTTCACAAACGATAATTTAAAATACATGAATATAAACTGTCAAACTGTACAAGGTTAAAAATTATAATTTTATATGAAGAGTGAAGTTTTAATTAGGATATTTTAAATGAAAGCAATTTAATCACATTTAGAAATCTCTACTTGTCGAAAGAAATCGAACACAAACAAGATTTATTTCTGGGATAGCGATTCATTTATTTATTTTTACAACTTGTCAAGGTTTGGCAAGTTATTTAAAGCTAGAAAATATTTTTGGATTGTAAGAATATTTTGGAAATGATAATTATTTTCAGATACAAGTCCTACTATTTAACTCATAGCTGGAGGAAGAAGAGATTGATCTATACCTTACCCAATGTCATTTACGCGTAAGCGAATATAAATAACCCGACCTGATTTGGAACTCAGATTTCTTATCCATTACACCATCTGCACATTGTAGTTTACAGCACCTGTGCTTCGCAAGCTAGCAACTATCAACTGATAGTAATGCAGAGTTGTCCTTCTCCTAGGTCAATTGCCAACAAGACTATGTGACCTAGTCCGTCCTTTTATTTATCCATATCTGAGAGGAGAAGAAATGGATACATATCTTTCCCAAGCCTACTTGCACGTAAGTGAATGCAACAAACTCGACTGGAATTCGAACTCGACTCTCGGTGATGGGAAGAAAAACAGTGTTTCAAATTGATATAAAAGTAAGCCCTCACCACTTAGATAGTAAAATGAATCAGTATATTATTTAACTTTAATTATGCCATCTGAAATGTCAGCAAACTTTGTCAAGGGTTTTGCTTAATATTACGAGAATTATACAGGTGGATTTTATATATATATATTTTTAAGACATTTTATGTTTAACATTCTGGCGGAGGACGAATATTATCTGTGAAAGTTTCTCGGACATTCAGACCGGTAAATGTTGTTTATTATAAACAAACAAAGTTGACGGAACTGGCCCGCCTCGGCGTGTTGGGATGGTTGTTTATTTTTGGCTGGGCCTACGGGCTCGGAGATACCCACATTAAAAAGGCCTTGTGCCACATTCCATCCCCGTGGGTGGATTGATAAATACCATCTAAAAAAAAGAATGTTAAACATAAAAATGTCTTAAAATAATTGTCGGACTTTGTTCATTTCATAATGTGTATATATATATGTGTGTGTGTCTGTTTGTGTGATAGATAGATAGGGTGGCAATAAAGTCACTATACAGTTACTTATAATAAAAAAGTAAAGCATTGAAGCAGGTGGCTTGCAGTTCGAACACTATCTGTAATTAATTTACTATTGTTTACCATAGCATTTTATTTTATTAACCAGGACCAATTTAATAATAAATTTTTGGACTGTTGATTAATTGCTTTGTCTTAATTGTTCTTGTAATAGTATAGTGAGTTTATTGCCACCTTATATATATATATATATATATGTGTGTGTGTGTGTGTGTACAATTTCTATATATATTATATATGCGCGGTACTTATTGGAAAGCGCTCAGTGGCAGTGACAAAGCTAACCCAGGGTCACAAACTCAGATCAATATAACTATATATATATATATATATATATCGCCCGGGAATGTCTAGAGTATTTGCACACACACACACACACACACACACACACACACACACACACACACACACATACATACATACATATATATATATATATATATATATATATATATATATATATATATATATATATATATATATATATATATACACAAATACTGTAGACATCCCCGCGGAGCATAGCCCCACGTGATTTTACTGCTCTGGTTTTTGTAGCAAGTAAATTTTAAATTCAATATTAGCTTTTTTTACACAGACTGCCATCCAAAGTTACAGAACCATTTTTTCTATTAGATCTTTGCTGGAGGAAGAAGAGACGGATTCATGGATATTTTTGCGAAAATGAATTCAGTATCTTCAGCTGAAATTTGAACTCGACACGCCAGTCTCACTTGCCGATCTGAATTCGCTGCACTCCCGGTTTTCTTTATGCATGTCTCAGCTTAAGTTAATTTTCCCCTTTCCGACCATGCAGAAGAATCATTTGCGTAACAGACTTTTTACTTGCCTCCTCGTGTTTATATCAGGTGTTCGAACCTGGAAAGGGCTTAATATATTGCTTACCTGTTACAAAAATTACAGACAAAACTATATACGTACACGTGATAAATTCTATTGATAACCTAATAGACGATATAACCCATCATGCTGCTGGTGGGATTCGTTTGAATAAAAACAGGTAAATTTTCATTTGCTCTTCTAATTTATGCGGCGTATTTTTTCAGGGCGTGGGGTGTCAGGCCCCCCGCCCTACAGCTTCAGTCATCAATTTACAAAAACTCGTTACTTACTGTTAATCTCATCTGGTCTTACGTTAGATATGTCTTGTATCTGCTGAATTCTCTGAGCCCTCTTTCCACGTTATTAGTCTCTGATATTTCTGCTGACTATGATTGTAATTATGAGCGTTCTTTTAGTTTTCATGTTCTTTCTTTTTATTTTCGTTGTTGTCATGCTAAGTTCCCTTTTTAACATATTTACATTGTTCGTCGCCATCTTTATTGTCATATTCAAGACGTTTGAAAAATTCCAATCAGCCTATTGTCATATTCACAAAGTTTTCGAAAATCAAATCAGTCTTCTTCGGTTGATTGGAATTTTGAACAGAACCTAAAGGGTCCACTTTGGTAGATTTTTCTAGTTCCACGTGCTATGCCTCTTCCGAGTATATAAGTTATCTCCATTTAACTCAACTCGCCTTTATTTTATATTATTTATTTATTATTATTTATTTTATTTTATTTATTTTTTTTTTTTTTACTCATCACTACAGTAACCAGATATTGATCTCACAACTCTTTGTTAATGGACCAAACCGACGATTTTATCCACTGGGCCATGTATCCTTGAGGACGTCAGTGTATGAATTTTTGTGACTTATCAACATAATGTCTTACGGCTACATCTCGTTGAAACACCGGTTTTCGTTCGATCACCGATGCTAAACAACCTCGAGCTTGGTCAGTATCTAGATGGTTGACAGCTTGGGAATGCCAAGTAAGCTTGGATGTGCAGGTGGTGTAATGGATAATGGCTTGGAAATATTAATCGGTGAGCCGAGTTCCAATTCCCGTTTGTTTCTCTATATTCACTTACGCGCAAATACTCTTATCACAGGTATAAATCCACCTCTTTATCTCCCCCAGTTATGGGTTAATTAGTAAGACTTGTATCACTAACCAATTATTATCGCCAAAAGAATTCTTACAGTCAATAATATTTTCTGGCTTTATATAACCTGAAAAGGGTTGATAAGCCGTAAAAAAAAACGAATCAATCATTCAATCAATGGTTCGGAATTCAGACAAACCATGGTGACAAAATAATCATTCAATTTGTATAACGTAATAAATGTGATAATGATTCTATTATATAAGAGAACTTTATAGATTTTTACTGAAGATCTGCAAAGTAAATAAAATTTATAGTAGATTTGACTATTAGGAAAAACGTGGATTATTAACGGTTATGAATATTGTCATTACCAACAAACCGTTTTTCAATGTGTATAATTAGAAAAGTCGTAGAAAATAGAATGAATTTTATCAAATTTTCTCGCAATGTCTAAATAAAAAAATATATTTAAATCTTTTGGGGAAGTTTTCTTTTAAAATTTTGAAAGTATATTTAATTATATCTCTACGCACTCAATGACATAGCAGCAACAAAAAATAAGTTATGATCTAATTTGAAACCTAGCTTCCAGAAATAAATAAGTTTTGTTCGTTTTCATGGACAGAATGGATGATTACATGCATTACCGATATATTTTGTAAGATTTCGAAAATTAACCCATTGAAGAATTTTTAAAGGTAATATTCTACAAATCAAGATGAACAAAATTAATTCTAAATTTAAGACAGAGCTTGATTGGTCGTTCCAGTATTATGCAACAGCGTAAAAATATCGAAAAAATTTTATAATGTGAACAGAAATTTATTTTTAAATGTTTGTTCATTAATTTCCGCAAGGATTTTTTGTTAGTTCGCATTGCTAATTCTCCATCATTTTAAAATACAGATGTGTCAACACGTTTTAAAAATGTTTAAATTATATTTCTTTTCCTCAGTGACAAGAAGCTCAATTTAGTAATTTTAATTTTAAATAAAAGTTTAACATCAAATCTTGGAAATGAAGAATATTTGATCTTTTTCTGGAACAGTAAGGTTTGTATAGGTTTTCAGCTGGGTTTCAGAGCAAATTACACGTCATGACTTTGTAGCGTTACTCAAAATAGAGTTTCATGTTGTCAAAATTTTGAAACAGTACAAAATAGGTAATATAGTTTATCCTCAGGGGTCGGCAACCTAAGGCACGCGTGCCACACCCATTTCCAAAGACACGCAGGGGCAAATGGCATCGCGAAGTCCGAAGCAATAACTGCAACAAAGCAAAGCTATTTAGCTGTTTCTATTTTAATATATACTAAAGTATATATACTATATATTACTATATAAAATATATTGTAGAACAGGTATATTGACTTTGTCTTGTATAAATATACGTATGCGTTTAGCACACTGAATGATTTTAAAACCCTACGTCGCCATATAGCTAGCAAAAAATTGCCGACCCCTGGTCAATCCTATTTGGAGGTAATTTCTACAATCCTCAGACGACTAAGTTTTTCATAATCATAGAATAACCATTTTCATAATCATCGAGTTAAGAATTAGCGTTTAGGATTAAGGCTTAAGGATTTAATATTTCTGTGGTAAATTCTCATGGAAAAGGCCTACTGAAAAACGACACTGCAACTTAATATTTTTTTTTTATTTTTTTATTTTATTTTCTGGACATAAAGTGTGTAAAAATGTTTTATATGCTCGAGTGCTTTTAGCGCTTTTAGTAACTATAATGAAAGGATTTTTTCAGCTCAATATTTTTTTTTATGTATGTGTATCTATAATGATGTTTGAATGGCCGAAAGCTGTTCGGATATACAGAACAGTCTGCTACTGTGCTTAATTCAAAATACCAAAGAGTAAAGTTCAGCAATATTTAGAAGAGGCAAAAAGCAAATGTCTAAAACCGTGATACCATGTCAAAGACATACGGAAAATGTTTTATCTAATTTAATCAAATTCAAATATAATTCAATTCATTCTGCATGAGTTAGTTTGTTTCCAATTTCCCTAAATTTTTGTATTTTTTTTCTGTTAATTCTTCTACAAATGTTATGGTTTTAAATTTAATTTCTTCCTTGTTTATAGTTTTTGTATTGTACTTCAGAAGTAAGTTAAATTCCTCAGCCCTGATCTTTAATTTTTACATACCAAATTCAAGAACCTGACTGTTATAAAATCGCCAGTGTTTTTGTGTTTTTTGTTGTTTTTGTTTTTGTGTTTTTTGTTGTTTTGTGGTTGTTGTTTTTTTTGTTTTTTGGGGTTTTTTTTCATATTTGGAGCATAAATGGTATGACATTTTCAATGAAAGTGTATTTTTATGCCCTATTACAATTTCGCAAAATGGAATTAGATTTACCAAATCTATAACGAAAATGGAATACGGATTCGCCTGAGTTAAGGATTATCTTAGTAGATTTCAATATGAACTGAGTAAGAATTTGACCATATGAACAAAAATTCTTATCAGAAATAATTCCCAGATCAAAGGAGCTATGAAACCATGTAGCCTTTCTTTAATATAGCAATTTTGGTGTAGAGCTGGGGGTTTTGGGTGTGGGGAGGACTGCTTGCGAATGTTCTGACAATGAAGTACAGTTCTCTCGTGATTTTTGTTTTGTTTTCCGGCATTTTCCATTTTCCAATTCATCAGAGATTAATCTTCGACTTTCAATCAATTTTTTTTTTTTTTTTTTTTTTTTTGCGGGTTGTCCTTTCATGATTTTCTACATCAGAGAGCAACCAATATTATCAGTTTCTGGTTATATTGTTCCGTTTCTCACATTCTCTCTCCCCCCTCACCCCCTCACCCCCTCTCTACCCCACTCTCCCTATGTCTGTCTGTCTGTCTCTCTCTCTTTCTTCCTCTCTTTTGCTTTGGTTCAGGAGAGACTTTCCGTTTTTCCATTTGTCACTCACTCTGGATTTCTAACGTCAGTCTGACATTTGTCTAATAGATAGGCTATCCTTTGTGGAATGATTAATATGCTGTAATTTGACATTGTCCAATTTGTACTTTTGCTTAAGCATTTGAACGTGTATATGTTCATATAAATCTCATGATTTTACTTTTTTGAAAAGAGCATTATGAAATAATAAATGTTATTGCAAACTACGAAATAAATTGTCACGTAGAATCATCCTTATCTATCTATCTATCTATCTATCTATCTATATATATATATATATATACATATATATATATATATATATATATATATATATATATATATATATATATATATATATATATACAAACGTAAAAGAAAAGAACCAAGAGTTCAAAACATTAATTTAAAACAGAACTCAATACAAAAGTAGAACAATAAATATCTGCACTGTTACAATCGTAAAAAGAGGAGGTATTTTGATATTGAAATTGAGGTAATTGTTCACTCGCCACTAATTTACAATCGCCGGAGGAGACGCATTGATATGCGTCAAAACACGATCGCATTTGTGTAGCGATTCCTAATAGGCTTTTGATTTAAATATCCTAAAATAAATAATATTTTGCTCTACTATGTATTGAGCCCTCTTTCAAATTAGATGTCATGAACTTTGGAATTGTACGCGTCCTTATCTCACCTATATATATATATGTATATGTGTGTGTGTACGTGTCTATGTATGTATGTCTGGGGGGGGCAAATATAGAGAGAGATATGGTAGGAACTAAAAGAGACCCTTCTCGACATAAATGTATTTGCCAATGTCTGCAGAGGCATCATGCAAAACAAATGACTATTAAATAAAGAAATAGATAAGATAAAACTAAATATAAGACAGAGTGCAATGAGATATAAACGAATCAACGATGAGGTAAGAGTAAAAACAAATATTATGACATACAAACTAAAATATATGATATATAAAAGTGCAATTATTCAGATTCTGTCATTGATGAAGGCAAATCAAGCGACATTAGAGCAGAATTCCTTGAAAACAACAGATTCGAAATGACTGGAGCGAAAAACCAAATCATACAAATAATCAGTAAAGTAACGCTCTCACAAATGTCAAAAAGATACCAGCTTCCAAATGTTCATATGACAATGACCAGGAAATATAATAGTGCATTGCAAAACTTTTTAACAGAGAGACCATTGAAAAACATCACAGAAGTAAATAATGTCATGTATTCAACAACTTTAGCCATTGCTGAAAAACTTAATGTCAAGACAATTAAAACATTAAACATCAGCCAAAAAGAACCCACCTTGAAGGCAAAGTTCAAACGAGAAATTAAAGTAAATTACATGTGAATTATCGATAATAGATGAGATTTCAATAGACACAAATGTTTCAAAATAGAAAAGCAGAAAGATCAAGCGGAAATATAGAATTAAAGTAGTAAATGAAACTTCACCAATCAAGGAAATGCTTATACAGAAACTACAATCAAAAGCACAGAGAAAAGCAGTATAGGTTCTATCGGCAAAATAAGATATTTCAAACTTATTTCAAACTTATTTCAAGAAGTTTTACGAGGAAATTGGAAAAGAAGTTGAAAAAACAAAACACCACCATCTATTGAAGAAGTGCAAAAACTGGGAAAAATATTTGGCGCAGACCAAAAGAATTTTAATCATAATGCAGATAGGATCAAACAAGAGCAAGCAAGAATGAAGGATAAACCTGTACAAGAATGGACAAAATATAACCAAAGATAATGTAAGACAAGCTCTAACAAAATCCCCAAAATGCAAATCCCCAGGTACCCAACTTCTGAATATCACCAATCCGTAAAACCCTTGTGGAAACTTTATCAATGCTAATTAAGAAAGAAATTCTAGAATGGATCACTGACGACCAAAAAAATGAATGAAATAGATGATCTAAAAATTTGTCGGCCAATAACATGCCTGTCTACCACATATAAATTACTCACATCTATACTGACTAACTATACTTTTCTCTATGAAAACAACATATTTACCCTGGAGCAGAATGGATGCTGACATTTGTATGGTTGAAAAGTTCATCTACTGATAAATAAAATGATCCTGGAATTTTCATATATACAATAACATTAGCAGCTACTGGAAAGCAAGACAAACATCAAACAACAACAAAAAGAACCTGTTTAGAAGGCAAAATTCAAGCAAAAAATTCAGGAAATCAGATGTGAATTATCGATAATAGATGAGATTTCACGAGATTCAAATGTTTCAACATGGAAACTCAGAAAGATGAAATGGAAATATAGAATGAAAGTATTAAATGAAATTCCACAAATCAAAGAAATGTTTAAACAGAAACTGCAATTAATGCCACAGAGAACACGCCGTTATAGGTTCTATCAACAAAATAAGATATTCCAAATTGACATCAAGAGGTCTTACATGGAAATTGGAAAATCAATTATAGAAGTCAAAAAGCCACCATCTATTGAAAAAATGCAAATCTTATGGAATATTTGAAGCAGCCGAAAAGAATATAATTCCAGTTCAGAGTGGATGAAACTAGAAGAAAGAACGAATGGTAAACCTGTACAAAAAATGGAAAATATAATATAAAAGGAAGCTTTAAGAAAATTGCAAAAAATGGAAAGCCCCAGGAAATGACAATATACCCATTTTTTTGGCTCTATTATCAGTCAACACAGACTCTGCGATAGACTTCAGCGCAATCTTCAAGCGATAAAGATTATGATGAAGATTATGACCTGAAAATTGTGTGGAAGCATGAAATAGACTGTTGTCGCAAATATCTATCTATCTATATATATATATATATATATATATATATATATATATATATATATATATATATATTTCATGCTGTTCATCTATCTATCTATCTATATATATATATATATATATATATATAGAGAGAGAGAGAGAGATAGATAGATAGATAGATAGATAGATAGATAGATAGATAGATAGATAGATAGATATTTGCGGCAACAGTCTATTTCATGCTTCCACAAAATTTTCAGGTCATAATCTTCATCATAATCTTATATATATATATAGATAGATATAGATATAACATTAGGCAGCATATAATTTATATACAAAGAAATAATCACACATAGAATCAATCAGCAATAGTAATGCTATTATTGTCGACATCCATCGCTAGTAGTGTATAATGTATGCATTAAAATACTGTTAATCCATAGAGTGACGTGATCCTCATTTATAAAACAATTGTCTGTTTTATCCAGTTTATATGTTGTTAAAATGCAAGTATTTTCGAATAATCCTTTATTCATCGTCAGGCATATGGTTTCCTTATAAAATCAAAAACTTGAAGACGAAATAATTGTTTGTCGACCGAAAGATGTTTTTTTTTTTTAATATGTGCTATTATTGCACATTCCGAGATTTACACAACCGTCTATAATTTCACGTCTGTTTTGTTTTATTTTTTTAATTGTGGCATATCTTTTTATTAATATCCGCACTTTTCATTGGTCAATTCATTATTTTCTTTCTCTCATCTTTCCATAATGATTACCAGCCGTAGTTGCAGTGAATATTAAAAGAGTCCTCTGGCGTGTCTCGACAGTTTACAACTGATGTAATCACCTTTCAATCATTCAACGACTTCGCAAATGTTTTTTACAATGTACTAAGTGCATTAGTATTTACAGACTTGAAAATGTACTTTCACATAATTAATTAGTTTACTTTGATTATATCAGTTTTTTTTTTCCCGTGACAATATTTTAAAATTCCTTGATTTATTTATTTCACTCATGCAATGATTAACCAGAATATGTTTTATTTCCTTCTGTGTGAGCCTTTGGTGCTACAAATCGAGTCTTATGGAGAATTTTTAGGCTTGTTGTTTCTATTGATATTTTAAGTTGTGCGTAGATTTTGTTAACCTCTTTATAATATATTAACATATAAAATAATTACTTGCTGAAACTTAAAGTTTGGCTTGTTGAATAATGAAAACATCTGCTTGCGCAATTAGGATCAAAACGGTTCGTCTGCGCAGATGTAACAGACAGTAGCATGTTACATTAAATTTACTGAATTCCGATGTTTTTTTTTTTTTTCAATAATTTCAGAAAAAAAACAAGACAGGAAATTATAAAAAAAATAATCGACAGACATAAAAGGACTGTTAAAATGTTTGTTGAAAATACTAGACAACACGACGCAGGTCTTACAGTGATTTTCTAAGCGTAGCTTAGATATGTCACAAGGCTGAAAGTAGGGGTACCTAACTGTTACGCCGCCTCGAGTTGCCCCGCGGAATAAAAGTGGTGAGTTAATCTCGTCGATCTGTCTTCCGATTCAAGAGAAAATTTATTTAAAAACCCTCTGTTTTATTATGTTTATTATGTGATATCAAGATGAAATGTCTTCTTTAAAAGATATCCATGAAGACATTCAAAAGAAAGGAACAAGAAAATAGAAGAAAAGTCATTTTAGAACAGGTTTAAACTTTATTCTGCTTACAATAATTGATATCAGCGTAGTGATTATTTATAGTCCTCTGCAAACGAAAGAGTCCTCCAAAGGGAGATTACTCCCGATTATTTTATCACAACTTTATCATATAAAGATCCCAAAACTAAATTTATTGTGAAAATGCAGGAAATTCAAAATAATATATTCAAAGTAATATTATAAAGAATGCTAATTAGTTGAAGCATCTCTGAGTATGTCTTTCATGCTTATTTTAATTGATTTTTCTCTTTAATAATAGGCCAAAATAAAATTCCTTCTTTTTTCCAGTCTCTAAATTTTGCAAATGTCTAAATTTGATAACTGAGAAAAGGAACTAGGAAACTTAGGAAAACGTTTAAAATCTTTTATTCTATCAGAGTGAAATGATTTGTTCGTATTGTAAATTGTTTCGCTTTTGCCATCAAGGGATTATGAATTTGACAAGGAAGTGTAATTGAATATGGATACAACAAAAGAATGTATGTGGGATCAGAAACCTCCCAAAATCAAAAGCTAAAACTGGGGTGCAAAAATTACTGTAATGACATTTCAAGAAGGCCGTTGGGCCGGCAAAGGAAATGATAAATTTGGTTACGAAAAGACAACAGAAAAAGAAACGGATTCCTACCAATGGATTTTCAGAAATAGGAACTTACTATATGAATGCCAAGAGATAAATCACTGCCAAATACTATATTTAAGCACTGCAGAGATGGAAGAACATATTGACTTATTTCATATTACAAAACACCATTAAAGAATGCAGAAATATTTTTACAGCCTAGCATTTCTTTTTAATATTTATCTTGCTCTGTCACACCTTTAACAAATTAGTATTACCTCCGTTCCACAAAAGGTGACTACATACAATTTATATAAACAGAAGAATTTGCCACTTATTATGGAACGAAGTCCATCGTAATTTTCAACCTTTTCAGTTTCACCTGCGTTTTTGTCTCTTAAGATTAAATCTGCATTTTATATCAATCACTTGTCACTCTCTCTATATGCAAATATAATTTTCCTTTCATTTTTCATTTCGTTCACTCTTTCTTAAATCTTAGATTTCTTCGATCTCACCTTCTTTTCTTCAATTTTTATTCTATAGCACTCCTCGAATTCTTCCTGTTTTTTCAGTCCAAAAAAATAGATTCCAGTACGGAATGGCTGAATATCAGACAGGTAATATACACTAATTGTGGATTGACATTTTTTTCATCCGTTTTTTTGTTCAGCGTAGAAAGCCGCTTAAATCTCGACTGTCCAAACTGATACAATAAAATCAATAAAACAGAAACCGTGCCATATTTACGGACAGACTGAAGTGGGATGCTAACCAAAATAACTCTTCAGACATATATTTAAGTTTTCAAAGAATTTACGCAACTATAGTTCATGCAAAAGCAAAACGATTTCAGAAAATGATGATTGTTGCGTACAATTCTCCATTACGCCAAACAAAGAAAACTAATGATTGCTTGAATAAATCTGTTTTCAAAAACACTCATTTAATCAATCAGTCATCTTTTTCACTCGATCTTACCCAGACTAAGATTAATGGGGTATTCTGAAGAAAATATTTTCCTTTACTTGGCGCTAATCTACCAGCAGTAATTATAAGTGAAATAATATTCGTCTTATTATGTAAACAAGTTCATATGAAAAAATATAACAGAAGGTAATTAGATGAATATCTTCTACAATTGTAGTCAGAATATTTAATATTGATGTAATCTTTATAAGTTTGTGATTATTGCGATGACAATCTTCGATTTTTGTTCGAATCATCTGCCTTTGTAAACTTTGTACCCAGCCTTTGTACATTATGACTTTTAATTACTCTAAACATCATGGTTTTAATCTCAGTAACCTACCTAATAATGTGACACATGTAAATACATTAAAATTCATGAAACAAGTGTCACATTATATTAGCCCTAAATATGCTTTCACTACCATCCTTACCGATCATTTGCCATCTTCCTCATGATTCTTCGTGGATTTCTCTTTACCTTTTTCTTGACAGCTTCATGAATGTTCCTGGAATTGAGTTTGGTTCTTTGCTCCTCTTGAAGTTTATAGCGACATTAAAATTTCTTTATTCAAACATTCATTTGTCTTATCGCGTCACAATTCTTAATATCATCACATTTTGTCTGAGTCGCCATATTCAATTAAACACTGAACAATAAAACAAAAGAAGCAAGACTTATGCAAATTTCACAAGTATTTTTACACGTGTAGATATGTTTCAATTTATTTTTAAATCAGGGGTAAATATTTACGTTTAAATAATGGATACATGTTCATGCCACACTTGGGATATCACTATTTCGTTAATTCCATTTGTCATTTATAGCATTCATTACAAGATCCCAATGACTTTCCTTACGAAACCGAGGCTGAAAAGCAATAATCCAGAAATGATCTCATGTAACTAAATGATTAAATATCGGTAAGTTTTGATTAAATTCAAATGATAATAACTTGACAAATACTTAGTTAGGACAAAGCTCCAGCAGTACTGATATCTTGAAGATCTCCAACTTCAGACGAGATGCGCGACATATCACAAGGGAAATGTTTAAAAATGTTCAAATGTCCGCTTGCGAGCCCACTGTTTGATGATAGCGGTTATTGTAGTGTTTCGCCGCAAGTTAATTGTATTGACCATTTTATTTAAACCGTGAAAGTAATCATTTTAAAGCCTCAAACACTTTTGAGAAGTCTTTCAGCATGTTCGTTCGGTGTCAGGAATGTGTCGGAATCCTATGTCAGAAGTTGTTTTTAACTGTGTCTTTGTATCTCAATGTCTATAATCATCGGATCCGATGCACTATTTGGCCAAATTAATTTTTAAAAATACAACATATACTTTTAACTAGTTTCACTCAATTACACCAGTTTATTGAATCCAGGCTTTTGGTTGAATAA
>OZ010573.1:127541217-127586217 GCA_963932145.1 Acanthosepion lycidas
CATACAAATTAGGGCTTGCCTAATTGCTGATTTTGACACAGATTTCTAACTATCTGCTTGCGGCCATATCACGTTTAAAACCGTTCTCGTACAATCATCAACGTTAATCAACGTGGAACGTGGGCAGCACCTAGATGGATGACCTCTTGACCGCTAGGTGCTAAATTGATGGATGTCAGGGCTGAGATATACGGCTCGGAACTGTAAATCGGAGAGTAGATTCCCAATTGCAGTTCGTTATATTCACTTACGCGCAAATGCTCTTGAGAAAGGTTTAAGAAGTAGGACTTGTATAATTTATACTTAAATTTTGTAAAAAGGTGGTTACAGATAACAATTATTTGCTTTATGTGTTAAGTAGATATAACTTAGTATTGATTACCAGCTCGGGAAATATTCTGTCAAATTTGAAAATATTTATTGATGTTTTGTTACTTAAACGAATTGTATGTTCAAGAATGAGTCATTTAACACCAGTTTAACTAGTTTCTATATTTTGTTTATCGTCTACTTTTTCTCAATCTCATGTTTATAAAAGACAGAGACAGTATTGTTTTTATAGAGTTTCTTCTGCAGCATCGATTCTCATGACCTTTGTTACCTGAGAATTCATCCAACCGATTAATGCAATCAGCTTCCTGAATACAAAAACTTGAACTAGATGACTCCGAGGTATATTTTTTCAACAGACACACAGATTGAACAATACATATATATATATATATATATATATATATATATATATATATATATATATATATATATATACGAACAGTATTTAGAAAAAATATGACAAAGTGGAATTTTTTAATGTGATGCGTTTCATTCGTTAGGATTTCCAGTTTATCATATTTTTCTAAATTGTTCGTGGATATAGAGAATTATATAAAATTATATATCGTTACATCATACATATATATATATATATATATATATATATATATATATATATATATATATATATATATATAAAACATGTGTGTGTGTGTTTGCGTGTATGTATTTTCGGAAATAATAATGTATAAAAATATTTTGTTCAATACTGGACAGAATTGTTCGAAAGAATTTCACGAATATTTTATTTGTTTTTTAAACCAAATAATCTGCAACTTATTTTTTTTTCGAATCGTTTAATTGTGTAGACACGGAATGTTCTCACTTTTTACTTTCACCAAACAAGGTATGGTAAACAGTTTTAAAATAACGCAGCAGACATATCTACATATTTGTAAGTTTTAAAAGCATTTTTAAAGAAATCAAGACGGTTAGTTTTCTTCCTTGGTAAAACACTAAACTTGGCTTGACCCTTAACGCTTATGCAGGGTGCCCCCCTCCAAAAAAAAAATAGGCTTACACTTAGAAGGTATGCAGTTTACGTTTTATTACGTTTATTGTAGTGATATGCAAATTAGTATAATTTGCATATTAGCAGGTAGCTCATATGATAAACGGATACCAACTAGAACAGAGGTCGAACGCTTACTTAGCGGCCCGGTCGCTAGGATCAATGTGTAGTACGTTACCTTTGTGAGCTTCCGAGTCGGCGTTCTGTCGAACTTTCTGCTAATGCAGAGAGGAACTCGGACGAAGGGCAATGTTTCGTTCGGGGAGGTAGACAGGGCCTGAACCCGTCTAGGCGGGTTCAAAAGCTATATTTTTGGCCCAGCCTACGGGCTCGGAGAGACCCACATTAAACCGGCCTTGTGCCACATTCGGTCCTCGTGGGTGGATTGATAAATACCGAACGCTTACTTAGCAAGATACACGACACAACAATGGCGTCGCCGATAGGATACTATCTGGTCCTTGAAGACCCAGAATATGTAGATACGTGGATTCGTTGCTTTGATGCTAATGCAAGATGTAAAAAGTTGAAAGACAACAAAAACAGAGGAGGGGAAAATGAAATCACCGACTTGTTTATGTCTACCACTGGTTGTGAAGCAATTATGAAGGTTGCTACAATGGTTTACCCTCGAGAACTAGAAGAAATGACTTTCGAAGAAATAAGTCAGGTTATTAAGGGAAACATGATGCCAAAGAAAAGACTGGTGATTGCAGAAAGGACCAAGTTTATGGCAATGAAACAGGTAGTGAGGTCACGATAGTACCCAGAAATTTGTGGGAAAAAATGGGAAAACCGTTTTTAAAAAAAACCAACGTACAATTACGTCAGTTTGATGGCTCGATTATAGCAATTATGGGTTACTTTGAAGGTTCAATAGAACTAAAAGAAAAATATGAAATAGTACCCATTATAGTTACAAATTGCCGAAAAACGCATGGACTACTGGGGAATGACGTGTTAAAAATAAATTCAACGAAGTTGATTAATGAGATAGAAATGGAAAAAACAGGAAAATTAAAAAATTATGAAGCTAGCCTGAAATTAAAAGAAAATGTTTCCCCCTCCTACTACGAAGCGAGAAAAATACCACTGCATTTATTATCGTTGGTAATAGCTAAATTGCGAAAGCTAATAAAGGAAGACTTATTAGAACCTGCCCCTCCAGGAGGAAGTAAATGGGCATCACCCATTGTGGTATTGAAAAAAAAAAGATGGTGACTTGAGAATTTGTGGAGATTATAAAATAGGGGTAAACCATAAAGTTTGTGCTGACTCGTACCCTATTCCGAATGTGGAAGTAGCTTTACATAAACTTGCTGGAATGAAAGTATTTTCGAAGATAGACCTAAAATCAGCTTACCACCAAATACCGATAAATGAAAATTTTAAAGAAGTGACAACCATAAACACACCTATAGGCCTGTTAAGGTTGAAAAGAATGCCGTATGGCATAAAAACGGCAAGTGCAATTTATCAAAAAGCTATTGAAAAAGTAATAGGAAATGTTGAAAATACCATCTGTTATGAAGACGATATATGTGTTGGAGATTTAAATGAAGATGATTTAAAGAAAAAAACTGAAAATATACTGAACCGGCTAAGAGACGCTGGTATGACAATAAATACAAAAAAGTGTGTAACCAACAGTAATGAAATATCATTTTTGGGTTACTCAATATCAAAGGAAGGGATCTCTCCAGATAAAGTACTGATAAAGAAAATTCTAAAAGTTGCTACACCGAAGAATAAAAGAGTTGGAGTCCTTCTTAGGTTTGGTAAATTTTTATAGAAAATGTGTACCAAAATATAATGAGTTCACAGAACCATTTGCTAAGTTAAGAAACAAAAATGTGGAATTCATTTGGTTAGAACACCAACAGAAAGCCTTTGAAAACTTAAAACAGATTCTGGCAAAAAAGCCAATAGTACAAATTTTTCACCCTAAGGACATAACTCTAACTACTGACGCTAGTGAGCAGTCCATATCTGGTATTTTGTCACAAGATGGGCATCCCATAATGTACTTATCGAGGAGATTAACAACGACTGAACTCAATTATTCGAATATAGAAAGGGAGGCACTAGCCATAGTGTGGACAACGGATAGAGCAAGACAGTTCTTGATGGGGAAAACTTCTTGTTGAAAAGTGATCACAGACCACTGGAATTTATTTTCAACCCAAGAAAAGAGCTACCGAAAGTTACAACGTCCAGAATATTACGTTGGGCGATTAGACTGATGGCGTTCGACTTTGACATTGAATATGTTAAAGGGAATACGATACCGCACGTTGATGCCTTATCTAGATTGAGGTTTTATAGAGAGGAGAAGGACAAAAACGACGAGGAATTTGAAGACACATTCTTGCACCTTGTAGCAACCGATGTAATATCTGTAGATAAAATGGCTACTGAAACTACAAATGTCCCAGTGTTAAATAGAATAATGTCGAGGATAAAACAGCATCTCTAGGGAAATTGTTCAATGGCTGAAAGACCATTCAAAGAAATCAGACATAAAATGACTATAGAAAACGGGATAATATGTAATGGAGACTTGGTAGTTCCCCCAGAAACACAGAGGAGACAGGTTATAAAAAGTGTACACGATGACGTACATTGTGGAGTGGCAGCTACGCAAAGAAGATTAAAATTGGAAGCCTGGTGCCCGGGGTACTCAAGAGACGTAGAAGACTACGTAAAAAGATGCAAAAAATGCACAGAACTCAGAAATTTTAAGCAAAAGAAAATACAAGTATGGTCCCGAGAAGTAGAACCATGGAGCAGAGTACACATGGACCATGCCTATATCAATGGGATAGGACTATTATTAATATTAGTAGACGCATATTCAGGTTGGCCTGAAGTGGTGAGAGTACCTGATAAAAAAAGTACCACCGTAAAACAAATATTAAGAGTAATATTTTCGAGGAATGGGACACCGAGAACATTGGTGACTGATAACGCACCAGAATTTTTGGATGCTGATTTGCATGAATGGCTAAGAAAAATAGGATGCAGACCTTACAAGACCCCTCCCTACCACCCTCAAAGTAATGGGACAGCGGAAAGGATGGTCCAGACGGTAAAGAAGGGTATAAAAGCATGTTTGCAACAGAAGGAGGAAATCGATGCTTTCCTACCAAGACTATTATTAAGTTACAGAACAATTCCACATGTAGGCAGGCCGGAAAGTCCATCTGCCTTAATGGGCAGACAATTAAGGTCCCCTTTGACTATGTCATATGCCACAAATCAAAAGATGTGGTACAAAAGAAATAGGAATATGCAACCCGAGTCAGCCGAATTTATTATGCAGAAAGGACATAATACTGCAATATTAAATAAAGAAAATGGGAACAGTGTTCTAGCTCATGCTGACCAAATAAGATCCCAAGGAGAAGAATCGGATGAGGAAATGCCTTCAGAGATGCCCATTATTGACGTAACAGAAGAGTTAATGCAGAATGAAACTGCGGAGGAAGAAGTAGAGAGGGATGAGTTAGAAGAGGAAGAAGTAGAATGGGACAAGTTAGAAGAGAAAGACCAGAGTATGCAAGAGGAACAGTTCAGTTATAGGGAAAGACGTGATAAATCTAGATCTCCAATGGAAAGGAGAGAGATAAGGGAAGATGTTCAGGAGGGCACAAGAAGAAGTACTCGCGGCATAAGGCCCCTCCGTTATAGGGAGATGTAGTGATATGCAAATTACACTAATTTGCATATGAACAGGTTGCTCATATGATAAACGGATACCAACTAGAACAGAGGTCGAACGCTTACTTTGCAAGATACACGACACAACATTTATATTTATTCATTTCAATCATATGTGTTCAAAACTGTTTATGAACATTTGTTTAAACACTTTGCTTACATTTTTTAGCACAGTTTAATATCTTTAGTCCTCAAAATGTATTTGCAACAATCGTCGAATCTCTCCAAAACAATATGGCACAAATCACAATTTGCATCATTTTCAATAATGCTTAGATATACTTTTTTAATTCGTCCACTCTTGCTCCTTACTACATCCCAAAAAAAGAAATCCTTTGGTGGTAGGTCAAGTGAACGTGATGGCCATTCGATGTTGACCCTTCTTCCAAACAAAGGCTGTGGAATGGTTTGGTTAAGGTAGTCCTTTCCTGCCAAAATATAATTCGAAAGTGCTCCATATTATTGAAAGAACAAAACAAAATTCGGTGTAGTTAGCTCCGGTTGTGGTGTGTGATCTAAAACAAATATTGAAACAACTGTAAGCCTATTTTTGTCTGTGATTGTGTGTGTTTTCGCAAATAATAATATAAAACACATATCTTATTCAATATTGGACGAAATATTTCGACAAAATTGCACGAATACTTTATTTGATTTTAACCCAAAATAATCTACATTTTTTATATTCGAATCGTTTAAATTTTTGGACTCGGAATAGTCTCATCTTTTTATTTGTAGAATAGAAGATATGGTAAAGATTAAAAGATAAAATTAGAAAAGAGTAAAAAATAACCAGGTAGAAATATCTGCATGTTTGAATGGTTTTAATGCATTTTTCCTTCCTCTGTAGCTGGGCCAAAATTAGACTTGATTTAGCCTTTTTTTTTAACTTACTATTCATATGCCTCGAACTATTAATCTAATTTTTTTATCCTCGGTTAAAACTTCAATATTTTTCTACTTTCTTACATACATTAATCCCTCTTCACGAAATGAGAAAACGAAGAGCCAAGTTCGAATTCCATTCGTTACATACATTTACGCGCAAATACCATTGAAAAAGGTACGAATCCATCTCTCTCCAGCTGCAGTTTAAATAGTAGTATTTATACGTACAAAAACCGTTGTTATTTCCTGTTGTAGAGTAGCTCGCAATCCCTCAGCATTCTACGAGATTTTCTGGCTCAAAGCCTTAAATAGGCTACGGTTAAGGACTTCAACAGTTGATTAATAAGTTGATACTAAGCTGATTAATATTCGGATTGATCTTACTTCGTTTGGCTATACAGCATTTGACCTTCCTCTATTCCTTGTAAGTTGTTTTGTTAATTGTTTGTAACTTATTTTCCTATGTATCCGTTAACACCAGATACTGGTGCTGAATAAATATACTAAGCACTCATTCTTCTCTGTGTAGCATTCACCTCGACGATACATTTCCAAAAATTGTTAATGCAATATTAACTCGAACGAGGAAAATATTCTAAGCATACACTCACCGGATCCCTGAAACGTTCTTTTCGGACCTATTCCTACATATTTGTATCATAATTTTATAAAATTTATATAATATTTAATAAATTCACTCGACAAAAAAACAGATAAAACAGCTGATTCTGAGTTTTGTTATCATTTCCTTTAAGATTTCCTCTTTGTTTCTTACGCCATACAGGAAATTCTCTTCTATTTAGGAAAACCTAAGACTAGCTGTTTCCCTTTCGTGGAATATCTCCTTGCCTAAGACATTAATTAATCTTTTGTAGAGCTACATTCCTGTTATCTCCAGTTTCTCTTTTAACGGTAAGTAAATTATCTAGCATTCATTGACAGACAAGAGAATTCATGCCACATAGCAATTGAACACTCTCTTCTTTGTTTCTTGTGAAATTTTCCTGTGTATAACTATTTTGTTTACCTTTTAGAATGCATCTTTCCCGAATCCGTTCAGATTTCTGTGTATGGTTTTCAATCCTTTGTTAAAACACTTACCAGATAACAAAACTTCTGTACTAATTTAATGTTAACGTCTCCAATTCGGAGTTCGCATCTTGAGCGTTTTCCCTTGTTAATGTAAGGGTACAGAAGGCATTTATCTCCCTTTGGTGTGAGATAAGTCACGTAGATCACATGACGATCGCTTTGTGATGTCACTCTAAATAGTGACCAAAGCGGCAGTCAAATATCAGTTGGTTGACAGCAAACAAACGGTTAGCTTGATTTCTTTAAGCCAGGGCCAAAGCGTCTAGTATAAAGCTAAATCTGCCTCCACAGCAGATTACAAGCACATGATGCCATTTCTCTTTCCAAGATATAGAATGAAACTCCAGCTCGTAGTCCTCAATTTGGGAAAACCTAAGATTAACTGTTTCCCGTTCGTGGAATATCTCCTTGCCTGAGACATGGATGAATCTGGCCCGTTTGTATCAAGAGCTCTAGAAATGGCTTCTCCAGGTACAGGAGTATCTCAATATTATATAAGATCCTTCGGTTTTCTTTGTTCTTACACTTTGCTTTGCAGTGTAGATATATGTGATTTATTATTCTTTGCGTGGGACATGTGGAGATTATATATATATATATATATATATATATATATATATATATATATATATATATATATATATATATATATATATATATAAAGTTTTGGGATTGCATTTAGTATTGTAAAAGTCTCTCTGAGAACAAAGCATGTTTAATATCGAAGTTATTATATCATGGCTATAATAATGGCCATAACTGGAGAAACGTAAATGGGAGAATAAATCATTCTTTCCAAGTTTTCTCGTTACGGCATTAATAATGGTTTCTTCGAAGTTGTCAATTCTGCAAAGAAGAAAATGTTAATAGCCTTGTTTCAGATTAGATTCTACTCAAACACAAGGTTACAATCACAGCGTACTTCGATTGAACTCACGAGATTTAATCAGGGAGACTAACCCGCTAATTTTTTGTTCTCAGAGAGACTTTTACAATACTAAATGCAATCACAATATATATATATATATATATATATATATATATATATATATATATATATATATATATATATATAATTTTGTGTACGACGTAGCATTATAAAACTGTCTGAAAACTAAGCATATTTGATATTCGTTTTCCATTCCGTAATTCCATTACGCCCGTGAAATATCGGTGTTATTATATAATGGCTATACTAATGCCCATAATGGGAGGAACATAAATTGGAGAATAAATCATTTTTACAGACTCTCCCGTTACACTGACAACCATACTTGCTGTCTTTTTTCAATTGATGCTTAATCCTTTCTTCTTGTTTTACAATACAATTAAGTTGGTGACAAAATAATGTCGTTTTCTCACATATGTTACTATGTCAGAAAACGACATTATTTTTGCACCAACCTAATACCTTGTCTTGTAGATAACTTTCAGTGTTGTCTGTGTATCTTATATTATTAAGATTGTACCCCAGATAGTAAGTCCTGGTTGAGATATAGAATGAAACTCCAGCTTGCAGTTCTCAATTTGGGAAAACCTAAGACTAGCTTTTCCCGTCCGTGGAATATCTCCTTGCCTGAGACATGGATGAATCCGGCCCGTTTGTATCTAGAGCTCGAGAAATGGCTTCTCCAGGTACAGGAGTATCTCAATATTATATGTAAGAACTTTCGTTTTTCTTTCTCCTTACACCTTGCTTTGCAGTGTAGATATATGTGATATATTATTCTCCGCCTGGGACATGTGGATATATATATATATATATATATATATATATATATATATAATTTTGTGTACGACGTAGCATTATAAAACTGTCTGAAAACTAAGCATATTTGATATTCGTTTTCCATTACGCCCGTGAAATATCGAAGTTATTATATGATGGCTATAATAATACCCATAACGGGAGGAACATAAATTGGAGAATAAATCATTTTTACAGACTCTCCCGTCACACTGACAACCATACTTGCTGTCTCTTTTCAATTGATGCTTAACGCTTTCTTCTCATTTTACATTACTACCTTGTCTTGTAGATTACTTTCTGTGTCTACCATCGAAACAGTGTTGCTTGTGTATCTTATATTATTGAGATTGTACCCCAGACAGTAAGTTCTTGTTGAGTTACCAGCTTCTTTAGGATAAATTTATTTCACGCCCTTTTCTATTTTTGTGTATCTACTCAATTCGTTTTCTATTCATATACAGCAGGATTGCCTCCAGTATAAGTTCTGTATTATTCTGACATCCTCTTCGAAACAGTTCAAATAGGTCCTTGTGTGTTACTTTGTGTGAATCAACTGACGAACAAAAACTTCTGTAATGAAATCAACGCTTACATTTTAATTAGAATTGTGCTCACATAATTATTTTGCTATTTTTTTTGTGGTTCAGGATATTGGCAATCATTGTTCTCCATGACTTCCTATCCTTTATAGACGTAAGTAATGTTTCTCTCCTTACTATTACTCTCAATGGATTTACAAACGTTGATTTTGTAGGTTAATGATTATTTCCCTTTACCCTTCCTGCCTTCATTGAGTGTATCAAATTATCCCAGCATTCTTTACACATTGTTTCAACTTCCTTTTTCTCATTGTAAGTATAAGTGTTCTTCCGTGCTTCCATTTTCTTCAAATATCCTCGTTGATCACATGTTCCATCCATGTTATTTTCAACATTCCTCCGAAGAACGACATCACTGTTACCTCAAATATCCTCTTTATCTGCAAAAAATGTCCATCATTTACTGCCATATAGGAGGATTGATATTACATAGCATTTAAGTACTATTTCTTATTGTTTCTAAGTAACATGTTTTTTTTGTTAATACTTTGTTTTGATTTTGGGAGGCATCTTTTGCCTACATGATGCGAGTTAATGTTATCCATCAAATAGACATGTGGATATTTGTGCTTGAAAATATGTTTACACCATATAAAATCTTGTGAGATAATAATTTGCATGAGAAAATTTTAGGCCTCAAACAATTTAAGACTTACGATCACATCACGTTGAAACACCGCTTTTCCTCCTATTACACAAGTTAAGCAATATTGAACCGAGTTAGTACTTAGATGGGGTACCGCTCAGGAATACCAGGAGTTGTAAGCTTGAATTTTCTACTGGTGTAATATTAGGTTGATGCAAAAATAATGACGTAATAATGTCGTTTTGTGACGTTAAAAAATATGTCAAAAAACGACATTATTACGTCATTATTTTTGCACCGACCTAATAGATAAAAGGCTCGGAATGAGAAATCTGGGAGCCGATTAAGAATTCCAATATCTATGCGAAAGTTATGAATCCACTTCTTCTCTTTTCGGTTAAATAGTAACACCTGTATTAGAAAATCCTTAATATCGCCAAAACATTCTTATAATTCAAAAATACGTTTCAGCTTTGAATAACCTAAAAAAAGGTTAAGCTCTAAAAAACAAATCAATCAATCAAAACTATCAAGTGTTTAAAACCAAATTGCGAAGTAGCAAATTTCAAGAATGTTTTCATTAATTAATCCTTTATGAAGGTATCTATTCATGATAAATGCTTTTTATGAGAAAATACGCGAGGAAATGATTCAAATCAATCTACCCCACCCTTTATTTAATTTATTAAAGTTTAGAAAATGTGTCATTTTTGAACTCTATAAATATTTACATTTCTAAAAGTCCTGGAGATTTTTTTTTTTTTTTTATCTGAAATTGAATTTGAAACTTCAACTAGATATCGCGAAAATATTTCCTCAATCTGAAAATAAATAAAAAGCAAAATCCCAAAATTATTTGCTTTTAATATTTTAAAATATTATTTTATTTTGACACTTCTGGAAATTATAATTAAATAAAACTGAATTGTATTAATAAAGAAATGTCAACCTTAAGAAAAACCAATGAGAAATGGTTTTAAAAAAATATATTTTTAATTAATGAAGGCGGAATTTATGTATTAAGCGTGTATAGAAAACCATTGAGGAAATAATCAAAGTATTTTCTTTCGCTAACCAGTGGTTTGGCAATTTTAGTCATCCATACTTAAATTAAACATTTCTAAATCTCAGCAGGTATTTATCACTCATCGGTTAAGCTTCGGTTACCATTTATACTGATAGTTATATTTCAAATAAAAATTTAAACTTCTATGAATATATTTAAATTACTGGTACTTAAATAACACACACATACACACACACACACACACACACACACATATATATATATATATATATATATAACAAATGCACTATTTGCAGTGAGATTAATGTCTTCTTGGTTGTTACGATCACAAAATGTAGGTCTTCTCTGTCGATACGGATAATATTCAGGGCATTTAGAATTGGATCTTTTATTCAAAATTCTCTTTCAGAATATAATAATCCCATAGTCCATGTCTAGCGACATCTCGTCTTGGTTAATCCTTTAGTTATTAGGTTGGTGCAAAAAAATGACGTAATGATGTCGCTTTTTGACGTTAAAAAATGCGTCAAAAAACGACATGATTACGTCATTATTTTTGCACCAACCTAATATTTCTAATCCAGTCTCCATTTCATCTGATTATATCCGTACAAACCGATTAAATTTACAGTTATGGTCACCAGTGTACTAACCAATGTTTTAATCTTTTACGTTGTTGTCCCATAGGACATTCCTGAGTCTAGAATGTGAGCATTAAAGTTAATATTGTTCTTACTCCTTCTGTCTGTCTAACGTAACCCCGTCGGTCTCCGTTTCTCTCTCATTTTGGGCTTTTTTCTCACTACAGATATGTTATTTCTTTCAGCCAGAGACCGAATCTCACATTTAGAAGCTGCCTCAGTAAATTGTTTTTTTGTCAATTTAATAAGAAACGGATAGCTAAAATAGACAGGCATTTCATCGAGAATATATATGAACAATAAACGAATAAGCAGCATGGTATTTTCTCTTCAGCAAACAATTTCATTGGAGTCTACTTTTTCGGAGTCTGTTGAAAAGTGAAATAAAATTATTTCGAGATATATACATGAGCCATAACTAATTGTAAAATTAAAAAATAACACCTTCGTCGACACAATCTTATTTTCTATTGACTGCAGCAAGTACAGGAATAACAAAAAAGAAGGCAAATCATTAAATGCTGAAACAGAAAATCAATGAAAATCAATTACGTATGTGTCAATCACTTCAAATTTACCCATCAATAATTTTTAATCAATTGTGAGTCTCACTTTTTCAATTAGATAAAATAATATTGATTTTGTTTGCTATGGAATTTCATATATATTTCTTGTTTTTTGTTTTTTTATATTTATTTCTCATTAATTTATTTAACACCTAAAATGCAAATAGGAATAAAAATGAATTATTTCACGTACTGGACAAAAAGGCAAATATTTTCGTTTAAGATTTCTTGTAATATATATTTAAATTAACTATTATTAAGTATAAAAAGGTACTCTAGAATAACTACTTTCTGACTTCTCAAGGAATCTACTAAGTCAGAATATATTACTACCTCGTTATTTCACTGAGAAAATTGACGCATATATTAATTTCTATGCAATTATTCACTCAAATGAACTAACGTATTTGATGACATAAAAAACATATTTTCATACTTCACCAGGGTATAATTTAAAAAAAAGATTTCTGTTCATGTAAGCATGTAACGTTTAAAGAAATCTATCAGCAGATCACAAAATATCACAGCACTTCAGTTACATAAGGAAATAATAATAATAATAATAATAATAATAATAATTACGGAGATAGGACCTGTTACAATTCTATGGGATTACACAATACACACTGACAGAACAATCAAGGCCAACCGACCAGATATTGTTATTAAAGACCACAAACAAAAAAGGTGCCTCCTTATTGATATGGCAGTCCCTGCAGACTGCAATGTATCTTTTAAGATATTCAAAATACAAGGACCTTGAAATAGAAATCTTGAAAATGTGGCATATGGGAACATCAACAATCCCTGTTGTAGTTGGAGCCCTAGGACTGGTTGGAAAAGATTGCAGTAGACTAATTGAAGGGATTCCTGGAAGTCCATGCCTCAAGTAGATACAAAAATTCTTCTGACAAGTACAGCCCACACTTTACGAAGGACTTTATCTATGTATTTTTTTTTTTTTTTTTTTAGCTAGTGGAAAGTGTCATGATGCCATTTCTAACCTTAGGTCTCTGGGCGGGAACCGGAAAGAAATGTGTAAACGCCAGAAATCAAAGAAAATAAATAATAATAATAATAATAATAATAATAATAATATCGAAATCTCAAAAATGGGGAATACGGGAACATCAACTATTCCTGTTGTAGTTGGAGCCCTCGGATTGGTTGGAAAAGATTCCAGTGGACTAATTGAAGGTATTCCTGGAAGCCCATGCCTTAACAAAATACAAAAAATTGTTCTCAAGAGTACAGCCCACATATTACGAAGGGCTTTATCTATGTAAAATATTTGTGTGTGTGTGTCTCAGTGGAAAATGTTATGATGCCATTTATAACCTTAGTTCGTTGTGGTTGTAGATAAAAAAAAAAAGAAAGAGTGAGCATTATCATGGATATTGCATGACCCAGAGGCAAAAATGTAGTCGTAAAAGAAGAAAAGAGGAAACTTTTGATAGTTTGAAATGGAAAGTGTACAAGTTGAGGTCAATGGAGATACTGGAAATCCTACCCATTGTTGTTGGTGCTTCGGGCACCATAAGTACTGAACTTGTGGTGTGGCTGAAATCGATTGCGGCCAATGTCAAGATTGGACACACAAGTTCACTCCGTGGGACGGCTGGCATATCAGGTCATCCCATAAGTTCTGTCCGAATTTTGAATAAAGAAAACAAGTGATCAAATGTTACATTTAATTACAGATTCAATCAACAATGTATTTTCCCTGATTATCTATGACTTCCTTCCATCTATTAACAAGCTTACTAATTCCATTACTGTAAAATTCTTTTGGCTTTGATTCGAAGAACTCACAAATGTCAGTTTTAACCTCTTCCTGTGTTACAAAAGCTGTTTCTTCCAAATGATTCTGTAAGCTACGAAAGAAATGGTAGTCTGAAGAAGCAAGATCGGGAGAATAAGGTGGATGAGGAATTCTCTCCCAACCAAGTTCTTCGATCTTTTGTGACGTGATTCTTGCTGTGTGGGGTCGCGCATTGTCCTAATGAAACATCACCTCTTTTCGATTCACTGGAGCAGGTCTTTTTTCCTCAAAGCTTTGTTCAAACGCTCTAATTGCTGACAGTATATTTGAGCATTAATTGTTGCATTAGGTGGTAAGAATTCAAAGTGGATTATTCCTTGGCGATCCCACCAGATTGAAAGAAGAACCTTTTGTCCATGAAGTTCCCTTCTCGCCTGTGACTGGGATCCTTCTCCTTTACCAAGCCACTGTCTACGACGCTTGACATTTCGATAAAAGATCCATTTTTTCGTCGCCAGTCACAAGTCTATCCAAAAAAGGTGAAACAAGTTGGCAAGAATGGAGAGAAGAGCAGATGTCAACTCGGGATTTGAGGTTGTTTTCAGACAATTCATGAGGCACCCATTTTCCAAGTTTAGGAACTTTTCCAAGTTGTTGAATATGATGAACAGTTGTATGGTTGGAACTGAGAACCACTGTCAATTCCTCAACTGATAAAGCAGGGTTTTCTTCAAGGGCTGCTTCAAGAAGCTTTTCATCAAACTCAACTGGACATCCGGTTCGATCTTCCTCTTCAAGGGTGAAATCTCCACCTCTAAATTTTGCAAACACTCTTCTGGAAGTTCTTTCATTCACACATTCCTCTCCATAAACTGAGTGAATGATTCTAGCTGCTTCGGGTGCTGAGTTTGCTTTTTGAACTCATAAAGCATTATGTGCCTCAAATGATTCTTGGGTACTTCCATGTTAGCAGGGTTTTAATCAAACAAAATTTAATTTAATTTTTCTCTGAAATTAAATTTGATCAGTTTAAATGCATCTAAACATAAAAATAATGTTCAGCTCCATTAGACATTGTAAAATACTCTTTAAATTTCGTTCATTTTAACAAAAAGTTAAAATTCGGACAGAACTTATGAGATGACCTGGTATTTCTGAAAAGTTCTCAAATTATATTGGATATATGTCGTTTGGTTCTGGATAAAGTGTACTCTCCCTCTCTCTCACACTCTCTCGTCTCTCTCCCCCTCTCTCTCTCGCTCTCTTTCTCTCTCTCAAGATGTGCTGTGTTTGCATTTCAAATAGCAATAATAATTCTGATAATAATATGTTTATTTGGTATTCTACACTTTAACTCAATAATGGTATAGTATAGCTAGCCACTCGTATTCGCGGATACCCATCTATTAGGGCAGGGACCCACTCCCTACCGCAGACGCTTGCTAAGGCGCATTTGTGTTTATTGAACACCAACAGTTACAATTTCTGGAAAAGAGTGTCTTATCTAATGTGATCAACAATTTAAACAAGGCCAAGACGCACAAACCCTCGGACACGTGGCTTCGAGCTAGCACACCTAAAGAGGGTCCCAAAGGGCTCGGTGTTATGGTCCGGTTCCTTGTACCACGGTGATTGTCCAAGGTAGAACCAATAAAGTTGAACTCGAATACGGACATGGAATAACACAGATATATTACAAACAGGAATATATACAGAGAAGTAGAAAGTGTTAGTACGAACAATCAGGTTTAGTAGTAATTGTCTGAACGCGACTCTGTTTCGAACTGCCTTTGACTCGACTGACTGACTGACTCACTCGCTCGCTCTGACTGACTGACAGACTCTTGACGGACTTCACTACAGACTTCAGACTGAACAGTATTTAGTCACCCCCCACAACGAGGACATCATGTTTCACAAGGCCGGTTTGAGGTGGGATCTCCGAGCCCGTTGGATCTCCGAACCCGTGGGATCTCCGAGCTCGTGGACTCGGCCAAAATTATGCTCTTTGAACCCGTATAAACGGGTTCAGGTTCGGTTTACCCCCCGAAAGTGACTCCCCACTTCGGCGTAGCCTCGTTCGGGTTCCTCCCCGCCCGAAGGCAGAGAGTTCAACCGATCAGCTGGTCGCCCGAATAGTACCTTATGTTATTATGGGTAAGGCGCCAGAATACCCCACTTCCGAAAATTTTGCATAGCACGGTTTTTTTAATATCTTTTTTTATTTGAATCTATTTCCAAAGTTTCATTAAATTTTCTTTTTCTAGACGATTTTCTAGGTTCTGCTATTATTTGCGGTCTTGTTATATCGAATATGTCGAAAATCGTGTCCAATACCTCTTCTTGAGGTGGACCCATAGCATCCTGTAACGGTCTCTTCCTTATTTGGTTTAAGTGTCTTCTGTGTGAGAATTTTTTCCTTGAACTATGTACATCATAATGCAAATTCTTTTCTCAATTATCCCTTGTTCCCAGCAAGAGGTATAATTTTTGTATGCCTTAAAAAATCTTTTTCCACTGGGATGAATTTTCTTTTTGGTGTGAAGGACTGTGTTACTTGTTTTGTTTTACTTGGTAGTAATTTATCGAACTTTATCTGATTTTCCTAGCAAACATGATAGCTGCTGGTGATAATGTTGATGGTGTTGCATTATTTGGCGTTATTCTATATACCTGTAGGAATTGATGTAATACTTTCTCCGTAGGCACATCGTACGCTTTTCGTAATGCTCTTTTGCGAGTATCCACGAATCTTTCCGCTTGTTCATCTTATCTTGGATAGTAAGGCGAGGATTTTATATGTTTTACTTGATAGATTTCGCAAAACACTTGGAAATCTGCTGACGTGAATTGCGTTCCATTATCTGCTACTAAACAGTCCACTACGCCAAAACGAGCGAATAGCTCGTGGGGGAAATTTATGGTCGTCTCTGTAGTAGGATTTTTGCACCGAAAGACTTCCGGCCATTTACTGTAGCTATCAACTATGTTTAAATAGTAGAAACCGTCAATTGGTCCTGCATAATCTGCGTGTATTGTTTACCATGGACGATCAGTTTCAGGCCAAGGCTTATGTATGATTGGCGTAGCTGCTAAATTACAACCCTTGCACATTTCCACCATTTGAGAAATATCCTGATCAATATTCTTCCAATATACAAAGCTTCGCATTAGCGACTTCATTCTATTTTTACCCGGGTGTCTTCTGTCCTTTAGTATCCGTTTTTGTAAAGTTTTGGGGATTACGACCCTTTCGTTGTAAAGTAGCACATTATTGCATAGAGAAAAGCTGTCCGAAACTTTCTCATTTTTTCTGCTATTTTGGCTTTTGTTTCATTAATAAATTCATCATTTTTGGCTTGCAATGTGACTGGGAGGTTTCTGACTGTACAACATAGTACTGTTCTTATGTCTTCTTCATTTCTAAGGACTGCGATTACCGTATCTTCCAATAGCTCTGTCTTTGTTGGTATAAGTCTCGACAGACCATCCGCTTGCCCGATTCTTTTCGTTGGTAAATATTCCAATCTGAAATTATAGTTCAAAAGAATCGTTCCCATCTAAGTAGTCTATTTGCCGTGTACACCGGAAGATCTTTTTTTTAACCAAAAATTTTTATTAACGGTTTGTGATCTGTCTGCAGAGTAAAGTGTCAACCATAGACGTATCTATGGAATCTTGTTACTGCGAAGATAATTGCTAGAGCTTCCTTCTCAAATTGTGAATAGTTTTTCTCCGCTGGGAGTAGAGTCCGAGAAGCATGTGCGATAGGTTTTATTGTCCCATCTGGCATTTTATGTAATATACACACTCCGACACTGTAGGCGCTTGCATTAGTTGCTACAATAATCTCTTGTTTAGGATCATAGTGTGCCAAAAATAAATCCGATGTTAATGTCTTGATTATTTTTTCACATGTTTTCTGGCATTGCTCTGTCCACTGACAAACTTTTTCTTTCTTTGCCAGTTCATTCAATGGTGCGCGAAGTTTATGCATTTGAGGCATGAATTCCTGATAGTAATTTACTAATCCAAGAAGACTTTGTAGTTCTGTTATGTTCTTAGAAACTGGCATCTTTTTTATTGCTGTAGACTTTTCAGGGTCTGGACGTCTACCTTCTTGGTCTATTATATGGGCAAGATATTTAATTTCCTTCATGAAAAATCACACTTATTTTCTTTCACTTTGAATCCGTAGCTTTGAATTCTCTTAAACACTTCTTGTACATGTTGCCAGTGTTGTTCAACCCTTTCGCTTTTAATCAATATGTCATCCATATATGCTATTGTTTATTCTGGCCCTGTCAGCATCGTACCAATTGTCTGCTGGAAAATAGCCGGCGCTAATTTATTTCCAAATGGTAGTTTTTGGTATCTGTACAATCCCTTGTGTGTGTTTATGCATAGTAGTTTTGAACTTTCTTCATCGACTGGAATTTGCAGGTAGGCTTCACTTAGATCAATTTTTGAAAAAATATTTTCCGCTATTTAATTTAGTTAATACTTCACTTAATGGTAGTCCTTTATTGCTGTGTTCAAACCTGTAGAAAAATCTGCAGAAACTCGAATTTCTCCTGATTTATTCTCAACGTAGACCGTTGGTGCGGCCCATTTTTCATTATGTCCGTATTTTCGGGTCTACATAATTCTTGGTCAATCTTTTCTATTGACGCAAACGTTACACTCCTTTTTTTTCTTGAAAATAGGTTGAATGTTATCCATTGCTTTGATATTAGGTACCATTTTCTTGAATCTTCCGAAACCTGCCGAAAATACTTCGGGGAAACTCGTTTTTAGTTTTCCTTTTAAACTGTCTACCTCGGTTGATAAGCATTCTGGCAGTTCTGGAGTAGATCTCACAATTCGAATTTTTGCATCCAGTCTGTCCCCAATAGGTTTTCGGTATTTCTTAAGACGTACATTTTTAGTTTTTTCGTCATTCCGTTAAATATTACGTTTGTGATTATTTCACCCTCGAATTTTATCTTTCTCCCCGTAACTGATCTCGCAATTTTATCCGTTTTTAACATGACAGGTTTCTTCAGTTTTCTCCATGTTTGTAGATTTATGATAGTTAAGTCTGAGCCAGAATCCAGCTGTAACCTAACTTCTCTGTTTTGCATTTCAACTTGTACATATTTTCTTATATTAGTCTCATCTGTTTGATTGGTCCTCGTAATTCTTATTCTGCTTTCTTTTCTGTACCAACAGTGAGAACGTTTGTGACCAATTTTTTACATGATAGACAAGTTTTAGCACGATATGTACAGTCTAGAATCCAATGCCAAGACCCACAACGATAGCATGGACTTGGTGGTAGTTTCTTTTTATGTTGATTATAATTAGAAAATTTTGTTTTACCTGTTCTTGGGGCGGGAAAATCAGTTCGTTTTGTTTGTGAGGAGGGAAAATTTGTTTGTCTTCGTACTTTGCGTATGTATGCTATGCCAGCTTGTTCTGCGTCTTTAGAGTCTTTTTTTACGCTGACGAATCTCTGGTTGTATTTGGCTAGTTTTTGAAGTGTCAGATTTTTTTTCATTTTCCAGTTTAGTAGGTATTCTACGTCTCATTTCTGCGTCTTTAGTTGAAACCAGACCTTGGATGTAAATTAAGCATTTGGATGTAAATTAAGCATTTGAAGTTGTCAGCGCTCAGTTCCGATAATTTGAAGTCGTCACAATATTTATTAATAATGGATGCGAAAGTTACGTAATCTTCGCTATCCTTTTTTGTAAGGTTCATCTTTTTCATCTTATCCTTTTTTGTAAGGTCCATCTTTTATGAAATAGTGAAGTATTATGGCTGAAAAGTTCCGTTAGCAATTTTATAGATTCTTTAAATGTTAACTCGCTTGTTTTTCTGGGAAAACGAATTTGGTATATTCGCCTGGGCCTAATTTTCTTAATAAAAAGCGTACTTTACGTGCGTCGGGCCAATCTTTGCAGTCAAAACATATAGACCTTCATACCTTCGGAAGTAATTTGCAAAAGTTTTATCTTCGTCGAGTGCGTACTTGAAATCTTCGATATTACTCCAAATAGCGTCTTGAGAGAGAACTGATTCGTTCTAGGGTTTTTGCTCTGTATTTGCCATTGCACGTAACAATAATTCTTGCATTTCTAGATGTTTTTTTTTTCATACCTTTGTTGTTGTTCAAATATTTCCAGATGTTTTTGTTCGTACCTTTGTTGTTGTTCAAACTGGACTTTGATAAGTTCCATAATGGTTGTCTTAAAATCTTCCATCTTAACGGTTTTTTTTTTGTTTTCAAACCTGACATTCTGTAGTCTGTGCTCGCAAAAAAACTTTCCTTTGTTGCCAGTGAAATTTGATATCAAGAAAAGAAATTTTTTCTCTTTTTTTTAGAATTTAATCGCCGTCCACTGTTACGTACAACGGATAGCAAAAAAAAAAAAACACATGTCGTCCGAGTAGGGAGTTTATTTTTCTTTAGGGGTTTCTTCGTCGTCACTTGTTATGTTGACGAGAGATGATTTTGTTTGTTCTTCACGTGTGAGTTCGAATCTTCGTCGTCACTTGTTATGCGCGACGGATAGCAAAAAAAAAAATGTGTCCTCCGCGTAGAGAGTTGGTTTCCTCGTCGCCACTATTATATTCTAGCAAACGATTTTTTTTTCTTTCACCCAATGACTTCAAATCGCTCGTCGCCACTGTTATGCTGTGGCGAACATTTTTTTTCCACTGAATGAGTTCGAATCGCTCATCGCCACTGTTATGGTCCGCTCCCTTGTACCACGGTGATAGTCCAAGGTAACCAATAAAGTTGAACTCGAATACGGATATGGAATAACATAGATATATTACAAACAGAAATATATACAGAGAAGTAGAAAGTGTTAGTACGAACAATCAGGTTTAGTAGTAATTGTCTGAACGCGACTCTGTTTCGGTCTGCCTTTGACTTGACTGACAGACTCCTGACGGACTTCACTCCAGACTTCAGACTGAACTCCCTGCTTCCTCTTGAGGCGCAGTATTTATTACCTATGGCATAGTCCATTATGTTATTATGGGTAAGGTCCCATAACACTCGGTCTACCTAATTTTGCTCACAAGGCTTGGGTCAACCCTGTTAATGTTTTTCAGCCAATTTTGAAGGTGTCGCTCGCTGGGATTGACCCCTCCAGTCCGATTCCTCACGAATCGACATTGGTGAGATTCGAACACGGGTCTCATGGTGAGAATGCGAAAGTTCTAACCACTCAGCCACAACTCAATAATAATGATGATGCATTAACACTACATAGGACAATGTCCTAATGGCTTCTGTTGTTAAGTGGTTGAAGCTGTCAATATCTTTATGTTTAGTTTTGGTGAATTAAGAATGGCTACAATAAATATGCAGGATGCGATGTGTAAATCTTCGACATTCTATATTTTTAATTCCATGTTTTTATTTTAATGGCTGTCAATTATCAGTTATCTCTTGTCAATTCTCCTCTCCAAATTCTCCACAGCCTTAACCGGGTATTGAACTCACACACTTTGGGTCTTGTCACTGGATTTAACAAAGGCCTTTATCCTCTCTGCAATATTTATTACAACGTTTGTGTCCTTGAGGATGGCACGTGGAACTAGAACAGTCTACCCCAGTGAGCGAAATAAAGGGTTCAGTTCGACATTCCCACCACCTGAAAATGGCCGGAGTGTACAATGGCCGAAATGTTGTAATAAATAGTGTACATAATACCTCATCTCAGAAATATAGACAGATACTGAAGAATATTTATATTTTTATATCACGATAATTATACCATTAAAATTGCGAATTGTGTCTAAACACAAATACAATAATTACTAATTACATAATTAATAACGACTTATTAAATTAATGTTTATAAAAAGTTAATTAATACAATTTCATATTATCCAGTAAGAGAAATGATCCAATAATGATTTTGACATGTCAATGAGGATTTATGGAAGCACTGAAAGATAGTTAGTAACGTCATATTGCCCGTCAAATATGTCTTG
Organism: Acanthosepion lycidas; assembly: GCA_963932145.1. Taxonomy (NCBI): domain Eukaryota; kingdom Metazoa; phylum Mollusca; class Cephalopoda; order Sepiida; family Sepiidae; genus Acanthosepion; species Acanthosepion lycidas. The sequence goes on from OZ010573.1 coordinate 127,563,189, forward strand.
CAGTTGGGAGTTGTCTTGAGGCATTTTCTGATATGGATTGAACTGTTTAATTAATGATTTTCTGTGCTATCTCTTAGGTTTTAAGAGCTTTCCTTTTTATTTCCTGCTGTACGAAACAACTACTTCATTTACATAATCTTTAACTGTTGCTCTACAGTTCCTATGCCGACCTTTCTCAGATTCATATGATATAAAAGCTGTTCCAATAACTTGGATAGATTTTAAATGTGAATTACGCTTAAGCGTCTAATAATTTTTTCCCCTTTCTTTCAAATTTGGCGGACATTTGGGCGATATTATTTTTCACGAATGATTGCCATGACTTAAATAACATGATCCAATAAATAAATAAATTTTCAAAAATAACACTGACTTATTTTCTGAGGACTTTGATCCGTCTTAATGAAACACCCTTATATATAATCCTTCTTAATGAAACATCCTTTATAACACTATTTTCCAGTTAATTCTGCTTCACATAGATGTATATCACAAATAAGATTCCTTTTGCTACGTTCAATTGATGGGAGTGATATAAATATATATCTTTTTAACTATGATCAGTTTCAAACACGGAATTCACAGTGGTCGTTGACTTGTTGCTACTTCCCAAAGCTGCCAGTTTGGCAGGTCAGGTCAGATCAGGTCAGGTCAGGTTAATTCCATAAACTTCAAAATGGCTTTTAGAAAATTATCTTATTAGAGTAAAACAATTTGTCCTATGGGAGCAATTGTCCAGTCGGGAGGGCAATTGTCCGGAGGCAGTTGTCCTATAACCGGTTCTACAGATGGATTTTGAGAATACATGGACAGAGTATGTGAGCAATTGGGAAGATTTATGGAAACGAAAATTCGTTTTAATTAGAATTGGAAAATGACAGTTGTGCGACATATAATGAGGATAGAACGTTTGGAGAATTTGATACTCACAGGATATATTCGCAACAAGAAGGCGGAGGTAAGCTGCAAGTAAACTACCTAATGGACTTATATAACTGGATGGAGGAACAGGAATTGCGACAGATAGTGAAAAGAGAGAAATTGGTAAAATCTATAATGGTTGGTGTTGTGGATTCCGTGACTGGAATCTTTCACAAATAAATGAACAACGCCAGTAATTGGAAAGCCCCACAACAGTTAATAAAATTGTGGAGAGCCATTATTAAGTATGTCCTGAATATATCTCATCAAATAAGTAATGACTAATTTTACGTGTCGCATTTCGGTTTAAATGAATTTTCTTGGGATTCATTTCATCGCTTTTCTGAAATTCCTGTTAGCTTCGTGCCTTTCTGCAATTTCCACTTGTGATTCATTCCGTCGGCTTTTAGCACTTTTTAATCTTCAAACTTCAAGAATCGCAGAAGATATTTCTTGTATGTTTTTGTTGTTATCTTGCAGCAATTCTCCTTCTATCTAAATCCCCTCTGGCACCGACTTTATTTCGCTTGGTTGAAGATGTATAATTCTTCAACGCCTGACAGCTTCTTTCTCTTTTTTATTTTCAATCCTCTGTTGTCCTCTTGAACCCTTTGCCTGGTTTTGCGCTCTTCTGCCAACAGTTGTTTTTCATTGAAAAGAAAAATAATCTCTAAAGGCAGCAAATGGCTTGCTGACAATATGGTCTTAAAGGAAATAGAATTGCTTATCTTAGTATAATGTAAAATAAAATAAAGAATCCAACAACAATGAGGACCCCGCCCAAAAGACCTTAAATGTAACGCACCAGAAATATTACTCTCAAAAACTGTGTAACAAATATACAAAATCCCTTATTGTGTTCAAAGTTGATATGTTTATATTTTCAGTACACATTTCATAAATACAGACGTTTCAATGTAATTAGATTGGAACTACAACAAAATTTATTCCTGACAGAAATCCAGACTGAACCTGTTTAAACAATGCATGGTCAATCCTGACTTAATGAGTAATTCCAATTCCAAAGACCTGGAGTTAAAAGAAACGGTATCATTTGCAAAATTACTGTTGTATAAACGTAACCTACTCCATTGAGTATGTAAATGTAATACTCTTCAGTTATCTTTCAGTCCCATCTTTGTCTCCGGAAGGACAATATTTAAAAAGTTTCTGCTTTTTTTTAATTATTTTTTATTTATTTTTGTTTTACGGTAAGGATATTGGTTTTTATTTTTCTAATTACATGTCTACAAATTCGCCATATTCATACTGACTCATGTGACTCATTTTCTTTTCTAGCTGCAAATTAAATTTCTATTCCTGAAGTTATCTTGTTTTACCGATTAATGCACTGTTTCAAACAGCTTTCATTATTCTTTCACTGCATACCTCTGCACATCCTGTGTCGTGCATACCTCTGCGGTTCTTGTCTTCCGTTCCTTTTGCTTCCATTAATGACGACACATCGTTTTTATATTCCCTTTTCTTACTTTACATAGTCTCTCAGGGTTCGTTGCAGATGCTTGCTTCCTGTTGCATCATCCCAAAGCAACCACATGAAAATTCGATTCATATTTTTAAACAAACTTGTCAGATCGTAAATATAATATGGATGTCATGCATGGCGGGAAATCCGTTCAGAAATATCTGAACTGTCAGCTGTATACAACCACTTCCTAAGATCAATGGTAAAAAAGACTTTAAGCAAGTGAAACCTGAGGATCTTGGCAAATATTATCCTTCTTTTAATAGTGTAGACTGCCGCTAGAGAATCACAAAAAAAACTGTACTAAATGACAGAAAACAAATCACTTGAAAACTACCAACAGCAGCAACAACTAAAATGGGTAGCACATGTATCTAATGAGCATAATGATATAAGCAAAATGTTAAAATTCAATATTACTTCAAATTAATAGGTAAACAACTTCATTACTGAAAAGAGTGATAACAGCAACTGGATTTGGGAAACCTATTTTCTTTTTTATTCGAACCTTGAATAAGGTCTCGCTGATTTTTCATGAAAAGTAATGTTTTATTTACAAAAATTAGTAAGAAACATGTAACTGAATGTATAGTCCATAGCTAGGCCCTAATTTTTCAGCATTTGAATTCCACATGGAAAAACAGGACATTTTTTAAGGCTAACCACGAGTCGGCCCATTTTTTGGGATCTTCATAAAACTGAAAGTGCTGTTCAGCCAGGCCACGTGCCTTCGATCACAACAAGTGATAATGAGACGGGACAATGCCTGGTGAATACGGTGAGTGAGGTAGGACTTACAATTTAAGCGTTTCCTAGTACGTTTTTCACCCGTTTTGCAACATGTGGCCTAGCGTTGTCATGTTGCAAAATCAATTTGTCATATCTCTGTTCGTATAGAAGCCGTTTTTCTTCAATGCTCGGCACAAACGCATCAATTGTAGTCGATAGTGATCTCCCGCGATGGTTTCGGTTGATTTCTGAAGCTCATAATAAACTACACTCAGATGCTCCCAAATGGAAAGCAGAAGCTTCAACCCATGGATGCCACCGATGCTGATGCATGGATGGGCTAACCCCACGATCTTCTATACTTAGGGTTATCGAAGTCTATCAACTTTTCATCTCCGGTCACCATAAAAAAAAACTATTCTTTTCTGCTGTTGAAACAGCTGTTCTCATGTGACAAGACGCCGTTCGACGTCTCTCCGCTTGAACTAGTACTGAACCCAATTCTTCTGAATCATTCTAAATGCTTTCAAACATTTCGAAACTCTTGTGTGAACAACTCCTAATGATTCTTCAGGTTCAGCTTGCGCCTGACATGTGCCTTCATGAAATAACGCCTTCGTCTTCAAACTTTTTCGATGCGCCAGAGAGTTCTTTATTTTTATTAAAATCGTTATTTTTGAAGCGTCTAAACCAATCTCTGCATGTTGTTTCCGACATAGCAAGGTGAGTCCAATCTCTGTATGCTGTTTCCGACATAGCAAGGTGAGTCCAATCTCTGTATGCTGTTTCCGACATAGCAAGGTGATTCCAATCTCTGCATGCTGTTTCCGACAGAGCAAGGTGAGTCTCCAAAAGAATTCTGTGTCCTTCAGCTGCAGATTTTGAAGTAGTGCAGTAAAATTCCCTGCAAATACACTTTCTTTGTGCACAAAATCCGACATGTTTAACTCTATGAAAAACAAAGTAGTTTACACTTTGGCGAAATAACATACACTGAATTTCATGCTTGCTTATAGTAATTAATTATAGATGCGTTACCATCTGAAACGACACGTTCTAGGAACGCCATATATTGGAAAACGAGAACTTATTCAAGGTCCTAATAAAAAAGTGTTTGCAGAAGAAGAGTTTTACACATTTCAACCTAAAGTAGTATTACTCAGTCAATGACTGCCAAATGTTTCCTTGTAGGGAAACAGTTAATATTACCATTACTATTTCTATTGAGTTAAGTTCATCTCTTGTCCAATGTAGAAATGTTTCTATGAATCTGTCTGTATACCTTTATTAAATTTCTACTGTTTAAATTTGTTTCTGTCATTTTTCTTATTCTTTTAAGGATTTTCCGGTTTTCACAGATATAATGACTAATTGCGACTAAAAGAGTTGTTTAACAAGAAGAATTAATAAATGATTAGGAACTTTATCAGAATATTCCTTAAATTCTTTTTTTTTTTTTTTTGGCATTTGCATATTCACATCAGCTACCTGGTAGCTTTTTGATTAACATCAACGCTCTTCAATACTCGAGGACTTTACTTAGAATTACAGGTCTTTGATTGGTCATGATCTTTCATTCCCGATCTCAGTAGTACTGTTTTTTGCGATGTTCTTTGTCATCGTTCCACCGACAATAGATAAAAATCTCTTCTTTTATATTTTGCGAAGTTAAAATATTTGTCAAGCTTTTCAATAGCTTTGAATTTTACTATATTCTCCTCTGTAACAGCAACATCCAATATCTGACGTGTGTTGATCATCATTTGTCTTCTAACTTGAATTTCGTCACCGTTTAAATTTCAAAAACCTAATTTATCACTTGTTTTTCAAAGCACATACCGAATTTGTTTATATGAAAAAAATCAGGACATTGTCCAATTCACAATGGATCACCTTCTCTACCCAGTCATTGCTTCTTTGTATTTCTCTATTGGGAACGTACTGCATTCACTGATTATTGCTTTTCTCAGCGTCATCAAAAAATTTGATTGCTATTTTCCTGTGCCTTGTCTAATTTGGCTTTATATTATTGGTTCTCGTGATATCATTCTTCGCTTTCAAAAACAGTATTTTAGATTTCCTTTTTCATATAACTTCGCAAATATGTTTATGCCGTTTCATCTTCAATCGATTCTTTTTTTCTTTTTTTTTTTTTTGTTCTTCTGGTAACCGTACAGTTACTTTATTTCCCATTCCTAATTTTCTCTTTCTTTTATTTGTCATCTTTCTTCGTTTCATTCTATGTCTTCCCTGTTGTAATTAGTATCTTCCTGATTCTCTCTTGTGGTATGTCTCAAGTGCCCTGACATTAAATTCATCCCATCTTCAAAACCGACTATTCTTCTCCCTTTTCTTTTCACATACTGACTTCATCTCTTTATTATTATTATTAATATTACTACTGCTACTACTACTACTACTACTACTAGTAGTAGTAGTAGTAGTAGTAGTAGTAGTAGTAATAGTAGTAGTAATTGTGGTAATAGTAGTAGTAGCAGTGTTGCTGTTATTATTATTTTTCAAGTCTGCTTGTTTACTAATTATCTCCAAGTTTCAGCAGGAAGCGTAAAGTAATTGCAATTCAAAAGACCTTGCTTGTTGGTACAATCGGTTGTATATGTGACGAAAATTTCCAGGGTTATTTTCCTCAATTTTATATTGTAATATAATTGTGTATGTGTGTTTAAACCTTCATCAAAATATTTATATATAAATGCAGATATAATTTCTGATAGGTTAAAATATATAAACGGATAAAATAAAGAATCTGAAAAACCCAAATTACGCCACATATGTAAAATTAATCAAACGTAGAGAATAGTCTTCAACATTTTAGAACCGAAAACAATACAAAGCGTGTAGGTTCCTATGAATATATGAGAATCTGTTTGCAGTTTCCAGTAGTAACAGTCCATATTAATAAAACCTTCCTGAGACTATGTGAAGTACCCATAAGTGCAATGTTTCATATTTCAACTAATCTCGGTTCACCAGACAGCCGATAAAATGTTTTTTTTTTTACATATTTTCTGGCATATATCCTAGTGCTCCAATAAAATTGTAGACTTTCTGCGTTTTGAGATGACACGTATTACGAATTTCAGTTTCTCTTTCCTTCGTTTGGTGGGCCATTTATATGAAATGTTTTTATCAACAGGAATTGTTATTTCAATGAGCAAACAATTTTTATTAATATTATTGTTATTATCCTAAAAAATGATTTTTGACCTGCATCGGTTTTATAATCACATGCCAACTTAAGGCAAACAAAAGTTGTTATTTTTTGTTGTCTCCACTTAATTAAACAAAAGATAACTATCAACAAAACAAAATAAATGGACACAGATATTAGCAGGATATGAACTGCGCTTATTAGAATTGTTTTCCCGATTTCCTTAAGAGATTTTGCACCAAGGATCCTAATGATTTGTTCTTGAGTTCAATTTCTTTATGAGAACCAAATCTCCAGCCACAAGAATGACAAACTTAGTTTTTAAGTAACGCATTTTTCAATTACTTTGCATTTTCTTCTACTTCTTTTGTGTCATATCCTTCAGAGGGTTGGTGGTTATGCCTCTCGACGATTTCCTATCCTTCATAGTTCTTAGTAAATTTTGTCTTTTTCTATCACTCCTAAACCCTTTTCTGCCATTCATTTATACACGCTCCTAAGGGAGGTTATGTGCTGTTTCCCTTGATTTGAAAATATCCTATGAGTGTCAAATATTCCAAACCATCGTTCCCTATTATACACTCTAGAAACATCTGGTGCCAATATAAGTCTCATTTTTATTTCCATTTTCAAAAAGACTTAATCATTGCTCACATATTTAGTCATCGTATTTCCATCATCTTTTTTATTTATCTTTGGGGAAATTATCCCAGCATTCACTGCTCTATTGGAGGGACTGATATTACTTAACAGTTCAGTACTCTTTACTTTGTTTCTAACAAAATGTTTCTGTCTCTTAATACTTTTGCTTAGCTTTCGTTTTCCCAATTCTCTTTTGGGTTCCATTGTTGCACTTTCTCAAATATTTACATTTTTACACTTGCTTGATTTTGGTACCTCCAATTTATAATTAGTGTACTAAGCTGTTCCTGTCGCTCACAATCATATATTCTATCTTCTTGCAGTTGATGATTAGTTCTTTCTTCTAGCTTTCCTCCACTACCTTCTGTAACCTCTCTTGTAGATTTCTGTTTCTGCTATCAACATCTTTATTAGCTTATTTTTTTTCAAAATCCCTTCGCAAATATATTGTTGGTACGCTTTTTGTCATATCAGTGTGCTTCTCTGTTTTGATAAAACTATCCGAGCTATTTTCTTGTCTTGTTCAGTCTGTGTTGAGGGAAAACTTCCAGAGAATAATAACATCTGCTCATTCCACACCAGAGTCAGGTTTGGTTTAGTTTAGTTTATTTTGTTTTACGGTATATCAACCCCAATCTGTTAATAATTTGTTTTGTCATAAATCTGTTTCTGGTAATATTTTGCCTTCAGAATTGTATTGCTGGTAATATTTTTTTCAAAAAAGTATTGCTGGTAATAGTTAACTATTTACCCATAGGTGGGACCCTAACAGTTATCGGATAACCGTTTTTCTACTCCGGGTCAGGGTGGAATTGGGAACACCAGCAATTAAGTGGTGATTCCACGATCCTCAAAACCTCCCGATCAGAGGCCTTGCTGCTGGATGTAGTTTATCATCTTAACCTGGACGAACCAGATTCAGGATGTTTATAACAGGTTGCAGTTTTCCATAATGATAACAGATCATCCTGTGAAATTCTCCGTTATCACGGTTTTTGTGTTCATTGGGTGTTCATTGAGCATCCTGATATAAAGTGATTAATAGTTTCAATGTATTGTTCACATACGCTACATTTAGGGCCAGTAATCCATTACATTCATGTACGTGCTATCACCCTTGGGAGAGGTATGAATCCACTTCTTCTCCCCCACTTCTATGGGTAAATAGCAGGACAAACCGGGTTCTATAGCCTTGGACAGCAACTGGCCTAACACAGAAAGAAATGCCAACCTACTGCATGAAAAAATCTATCTAGTCAGTCATGTATCGAAAGATACATGATCGCCTAAGAGTGTATCACGAATGGCACATATGTGACTGATATATATATATAGATGGAGAGAGAGAGAGAGATTATATATATATATATATATATATATATATATATATATATATATATATAGAGAGAGAGAGAGAGAAAGAAAGAGAGAGAGAGATTATATAGAGAGAAAAAGAGATTACATATAGAGAGAGATTATATATAGAGAGAGATTATATATATAGAGAGGGTGTGAAAGAGATTATACGCGCGCGCACACACACACACACACACACACACATATATATATATATATATATATATATATATATGAGGAGGAGGAGGTAGGGTGGTGTAATATATAGCGGCTCGGATTGAGGAATCGGAGGGCCGAGTTCGAATTCCTTCAAGAACTATTACCCTTGGAAATGGTAATAATGCTCTCAAACTATTGGTAACCTACTGCAGGAAAAAATCTGCCTCGTCAGTCATGTATCGGAAGATACATGATTGTCTAAGCGTATATCACGCATGGCACATAAGTTCCTGGCTGACTTTTATGTAATATTAGACGTTGTAATTGGTTAATAGTAGAATTTATTATTATTATTATTGTTTTTTTAATTTTTTAATTCTTTTTGGTACGCGTTTGTTTAATAATAACAGACTGATGACCTAGTCGCAGCTAAGGATATACTTTTTTGTTTACACTTAAACAAAAAGTAGCGATTATAAAAAAAATCTCGGCAAAGATTTTCACAGAATATGGACTGTTATTCATTCTGTTTCCAGCCCCAAATCTTTATATTTGCCTATTTTTTTAAAATCCCTACGCAGACATGTTTTTGCCACTTCCTATGCCAATCAATGTGCAAACGTTTTCTTTTCTATCTTTGATAATAATGTCAGGACAATTTGCTTGTATTGTTTAATCTGTGTTGATAGAAAAATAAACAAAGAATAGTAATATCTGTTTCCATAACAAAAGATTCTTGTTGATGTTTATAATAGTTTGCAGTTATTTTTATTTGGCAGTGATGACAGATGTTTCATTGCAGATATTGACCTACCCTGTCGTTTTTGTACTCAGTGGGTATGAGAATTGAGCCTCCTAAGTGTCACTATATTCAATATATTGGTAATAGAGGCTACATTTTTGTCCGTACTATTATGCAAGATATTAGTTTGGTCGTTACCTGTAATGAGGCTCTGATCCTCTGCAGAAAGAATAAATCCTTCAGTCTCACCTTTAAATTCTGGACTTGTTAGCCTCTGGACCGTTGCGAATTGATCTATGTCGATATTTTAGATTCACAGAAGGATCTGACGTTGTAGAGGCTTTTGGTTCCAGCTTTTTTTATATATCATTTTATGCAAGCTTTGTCGCTTCTTGTTTCAGTTTTTTTTTCTGGTGTTGTTATAATTATATCTACTTGAACACTATTTTAAAGATGTAAACCAAATTCTCATGCATGTTTATGAGTTTCTTTTGATACAGAATAAAGATTTTTTTTAATTTTTCATACACCATTACGTGTTATTACATCCCTTCTTGTACAGCTGTAAAACATATAATATCTAATTCTTCTGACCAACTAAAAGATAACGCTGGTTAGCGCATGGGATCTTAATTCTAATATTTTATTTTTTATTATCATTACTTTTTATTTTGCTTTTTATTATTATTTTATTATTATTTATTATTATTATGTTTTATTATTTTTTATTATTATTTTATTTCCTTTGATTTTTGGCGGGTATACATTTGTTTCCGAGTCCCGCATAAACCTAATATCAGAAACGGCGTCATGACATTTTCCACTGACCAATTTAAAATAAAAAAGGCATACATACACTCACATATTTTGCATAGATAAAGCCCTTCGTAGAGTGTGGGCTGTACTCATGAAAACCATTTTTTTCGTAATTCTTTAAGGCATGGGCTTCAATGAATCCCTTTAATGTGCCTACTGGTATCTTTTCCCACTAATCCGAGGGCTCAAACTAGAACAGGAATTGTTGATGTTCCGATGTGCCACATTTTTAGATTTCGATTTCAAGGTCATTGTATTTTTATAGCTTTTTAAAGACCTTCAAAGATACATTGCAGTCTGCAGGTACTGTCATATAAATAAGGAGGCAATTTTTTTTTTTTTTTTGTTATGTCTAATATCAATGTCTGGGCGGTTAGCTTTGATTGTTATGTCTGTGTGTATTGTGTAGTCCCATAAAATTGTAAAAGCTTTTATTTCCGTAACCGCGTATGGATGCTGTTCATACCAATTTCTTTCAGTTTCCTTCCCATAGAAGTTGCAGATTTTCCAGTGCAGATTTTGGTACACATTGTTATGCCGGGTTTTATATTTAATGGTTGTCAATAACTTACAACATGATAAAAGATGATAAATTATTTCCGGATATTTATCACAGAATCTGCATTTTGTAAGTGCGCCTATTATTATTGGCACGACTGTAAATCTTAAGTTCTCTTTTTTTAGTTTGCATTTTCCTACCAATGAGTTTATGTTTTGTTTTTTTCTTTTTCAATCTCTTGTTAATTTTCGTTGACATTCATTTGTCCGCTGATAGTGCGCCGTCAAACTTCTGGTAGATTCTTTTCTTATGTCTTCCACTATCTTCTAAGTGGCGTTCATTATTAATTCGATTTATTTTCTTTTAAGACAATTCACCAAATTCACTCATGTACGTCAGAGAATTTTAGGCAAATTTGTCTCTGAAATCATTTTCCAAAGTGTGTGAAAGAAGTTAAAAAAAAAATGTGTTCTTTGTATTTTATATTGATAAAAGCAATATTAAAAAGAACAGAACACAACAGTAACAGTTATCGGATAACCGTTTTTCTTCTTGCTTATTTATATAGGCGTCTGAAAGAATACAGTAAACATACTTTATATAATGCACCGTCCTTGGTATGATGACCTCTAATGTTTGCTTTTAAACGTTTTAAAATATTCTTTGTAATCCTATCAATGATGCAGGCTTTTACTTTGCTTTCATTATTACTAAATATGTGTCTATTTGAAGAATACGTTATTTCTACATAATAGGGACATTAATGCAGACCTAGACGAGTTATTCCTAGACACAGTCATCGAAACGAAAACAATCTACTCGCGTAGATTTAATAAATGTTTCAGTTTGAAAATCCTTGAAGATTAACCGAATTGGCAAACACTTGATGAAAGTTGGGGTTCACAGAAACGAAAATTTGTCATAGCAACAACAAAGTCGAAGACAATAATCAGCACGTGGAAAAATGTATATCTCTATCTATAAAAGGATATGTGTGTGTGTGTGTGTGTGTGTGCGCGCGCGCGCGCTCGCGTGTGTGTAACGAATGCACAGCCGCAATTTTCGACGGATTTGCACCAAAATTTACATGCACATGCTCCAACTTAGCGAGAGGGCCAAGGCCGACTTTGCATTTCCCAACTCCCATCGATAGTGGAAATAATCGATTTTTTCATGCTTCTACGACAGTTTTCATGTAGTTTGGGGCCATTTTCTACTGACCAGAGAGCCAATAGCTGGCTGCCACGAATAGGCAAGAAGATTCTATTGGCCAGCGTGAGAACCAGCAGCTGACTGACACGAATGTTAACTAGCATGCTAGCATGCTAGCATGCAAAAACTCAATAGCTGCATTCGTCACAAGTGGGAAAAATTTAAATCTGCAAGGCACTTTACTCTAATTGGCTGACTCGCTTGCTTAAAATTGATTCTGATTCCCCAGAACTGGGTTTAGTGTAAAAAGTATTTGTTGTTAACATTCTTTTTTCATTCGGTTTTTGCACTTACGAGTCGTTTTTTAAAGCTGATCGTTTTGTGTTCATTTTGTTTAGGTTTTTTTTTTTTCGTAACTGATTTAATGTTTAGTATAGAGCTTAGAAAAAATTCGCAGTGTGAGATAGGCAAGAAGTAAGGCATGTAGCAACATCAGCATGGCAAAGGGCACTCTTTTAAAGGCAAGAAAGAGCAAAAATATTTTAAGTCAAGTGATAGCGATTGATGTAAGAGTCGTACGATTTTTGAATCAAGCCCGGGCAACGCCGGGGCAAGCTGTTATTAATTAATATAGCCATTACAAAATATGTAAATTACATAACTGCTGTGGATCATACTTAAAAGAAAGGTAAAAGATATTTTTTGAGAGGAAGATTACTAACACCCGAAAATTATAAGTCACTTCCTCAAAGGTATTAACACGTAAGATTTGATTGGAATTCGAACTCGTATCTCAAATTCCCCAATTCGTTTCGCTATCAATTTCTCCACCGTGCCTCATGGAAAACGCTGCAGATTAGGAAAAAATATAAATACAAATAATGCTAACACTATTTACTAATATTTTAAACAGAAATAACAGAAAATAATCTTTACGGTGTTTATTTGCTTATATATAAATTTGGCTAATATGTAATTGAACTAGACATAGATAATGATTGGCAATGCTAGTGTTTAGAGTAGTAAAATATATCGTATTAAATATAAAGTCCATTGATTATTTAGAAATTCCATTTGGATACGAAACTAAGCAGATATGACACTCGAGAAAAAATCTGAATGTGATATGCTTTAAGGCGGATTTGTCTTGGCTGTAAGGCTCTCCGCAGCCGTGTGGTCTATAGTACATCGGATTAGAGTGTAGTTTCTCCTACACAAACAGAAAGAGGTTCAAAGTCTGCGCAATGTACATTATCTTTGTTAAGTTTTCTCAATTAAGTAGGATAGTAGATGAAATAAACATCGCTGAAAATAGCATAAACTTGGCGTTCTACTTAAATACGAGTATCCACTAAATTTGAAGTAATATATATATATATATATATATATATATATATATATATATATATATATATATATAAATAGTGGTTTCTCCTGTCGTATTCGACGTTTGAGGGTGACGAAGCTCATTTCCTAGAAACCGACAGCCAAACAACAGCACATATGATTTGATTATATTGGTGAAGGCTTTGTGCAGAACTAACCACACTCTTTGAAGGGTCGAATACAGGGAGCTAGTGCACTACGTGCAACAAGTTCTCCAAACAAACCTCCGCAGGTTTTGAATTCAGCGGGAGAAGAAGAGGATTAATACCTTTCCCAAGGATAATACCACACACACACTCTCTCCCTCTCTCTCTCTCTCTCTCTCTCTCTCTCTCTATATATATATATATATATATATATATATATATATATATATATATATATATATATGCACTACAATGGTTTAATTAAAAGATAACACGCTGTATTCTCAAGCAATTATACGAAGTAGTTAAACATCTTTGAACACGGAAGAAAAATCTAAAATCTGTAGTATGTATACTGAGTTAATAAATAACTTCCTTTTTTGTTTATGAAAGTAATTCTTCAAAAAATAAAATATAATTACTTTTTATTCAATTATATATTCACCGTTATTAGCAATGACTTATCATTGCTTATCTTGAGTTTCTTTATCATTAGAGAAAGTTTTTTTGCAATCAGTGTATTTTGTAGCGTTCGAAAAAGCAATAATCGAGTTGTTTAGGAACAGATGAATACGGCAGATGGGGTACAACACACTGACAGAGTTTCAAAATGTTTTCTTCTGTTGTTCCTGCTATATGCCGTGTTGGGTTGTAACGAAAGTGAATAACATTTTTCTTATTGACAAGTGCAGAATGCCTTTCTACCCTGCAAGCAACGTTATAAGCAACGATTAGATAGATAGATAGATAGATAGATAGATAGATAGATAGATAGATAGATAAATGAATTATGAAAATCATCGGCTGGTCAATATGCCCTACGAGAATAAATTTCTGTTCCTGAACATTTGGACCGATTTAGGAAAATCACTAGAACTTTTCACCAGTACCGTAGATCTAAATGACTGTAAACAGAAAAATGATAATTCTTCATTAAAACATTGTTCTTGTATCAATTCCTTGAATCTCAGCGCCAATTATTTTCTTCGCACAGCTATTTACATCATCTCATTTCTGTGTATTTATAAATCAAGATTTTTTTAATAAATCCAATTTCGTCCAATTCAGAATGATTGTAAAAGGATTGGAAATATCTTGCCGGAAGTAACAGAATCCTATACATGATTAGCTGGGCGGTAACGGTTGTGTTTCAAATTATCCTAGAATCTTTTGAGTGGGAATAATTCTGGAGCCGAATGCAGCTTTTTGGCTATTTATAATTTTGTTTTTTAAGTTTATTAAATTTATTTATAAATGATTATTTTATTAAGTTACGGGTATATATATGATCGACTCTCCCGTCGAGATTCGACGTAGGAGGGTCAAGCAATCAGTTTCCAGGAAACCGAGAGCCCGACACCGGCACATGAGATTTGATTATAGTGGTGAAGGCCTGGTGCAGGACCATCCACACTTTTTGGAGGGACGAATACAGAGACCTGGTGCACCGAATGCCACAAGGTTCCCAAACGTCCCTCCGCAGGTTTTGAATTCAGAGTTTTCCTTCTCCTAGACCAGTTGCCATCCAAGGCTATAGAACCCAGTCTGTCCCGGTATTTTACCCATAGCTGGAGGGAGAAGAAGAGGATTCATACCTTTCCCATAAATATTAGCACGTAAGTGAATGTAATGGATTCGACTGGAATTCGAAGTCGGCTCTCCGATTCCTCAATCCAAGCCGATATCCATTACTCCACCGTGCCTCCGTGCGTGCGTGTGCGTGTGCGTGTATATATATATATATATATATATATATATATATATATATATATATATATATATATATATATATATATATATATATATATATATATATATATATATATATTAAACTTATTCACCGTTCTCTTAATGGTTATTAAATGGAGTTTGAAGATAGAAGTCATATTATGAATGTCTGTACCATTACTAAAGGTTTGAATGATTTTTTCTCTTCACCATTGGTCAGTTAGAAAGATATAGTGGAGCTGATACAAAATGATTTTAACCTGCTCTCTTTCTAACAGAATAATTCAATAGATATTTCAATGATTTCTACGAAAAATTGTATCAACATGTTAAACATTATATATATATATATATATATATATATATATATATATATATATATATATATATATATATATTTAAAAAATCAGTAAATCTTTGGTGCCCCCCACCAAAAAAAAATGTAAGGGAATAAATATCATTTTTATCATCAGTAATTACTTTGTGTTATTTCCTTCAATTAAAGAAGTAATTATATTAAAGTCCATCGTATACAAGGCTCGAGAGACACTCATCCTAGAGGGTTGCTATTGAAATGCTTACGTGGAATGCGATGTGATATAAATAAAAATGAAATAGATAATCTTTGTATAAAGTGGATGCATTGTAGCACATCAGAAAATAATTGTGTACCTCATTAGCACAGAACTTGAAACAAGGTTGTAAAATATCTACCATCAAAATAAAACCTTTCTTTACAAAGTCTAATCAGTCCGTTTTCTTATCGCTTTCGCATTTAGAAAGCCAACTGCAGCTAAAATATAAAAATACTTATTACTATTTTACCGCTACATTTCTAGTGACGTAAAAAGCTTCAAAGAAAATTTTACATATACAGCTATTGGTGGACATGACAAGATATCGACGCTGAGTTAAATCCAAAAACAAGTTAGGAGTGGCTGTTGATAAATTTCTCTTATTGATAGACAAAACCTTTTAACTCAGTCAACAAAGGCTTTTTTTAGAGTGTAGATACGAACGTGTTCCCATTATAATATCTGTGATGAAACTTATGCCAACGTAGAATGTCTGTCGCTCTTTGAAAGAATCATATAGTTCGTCGTTCTGATTGAGAAGAGCGAATTGATCAAAGAGACGAATGCTGTCAGTGCACTCAATGGGAGGCTATAATGTAAACAGAATTGAAGTAACAACAGAAGAAGCCTTTAATAACATTTCCTGCACGACACGATAGTAAGAAAGTTTTGCTTACATACATCGCCCTATTATTGATTATGGTACGCATTTCTTCTTAATTCGTGACTTAAATATTATCTTGCTCTGGCTATAAATCTATGGATAATACAAAAAATACGGAATCGTTTCAAATAAAGGTATAATAGGTATGTGTTGGAAAAGAACTGTTTTAGCTAAGGTGGATTGGCCCGTTCATTATTTGAACTTGTATACATACATTATATATATATATATATATATATATATATATATATATATATATATATATATAAGTGTGAATGTGTATATGTGCGCGTGTATACTGTATATATATATATATACGTATATATATATATATATATATATATATATATATATATATATATATATATATATATATAAAAAGAAAGAACTAAGAACATGAAATTGAGGTGAAAACAATCGTCCAGAATTCAAGCTGAGAGTCCAATGAAAAAAAAACCCTCAAAAACGAGTAAAAGTGCTTAAAGTGCTCAATACACGAAGTAGAGCAAACCTATTATAAACTTAAAGAGCCAGTTAAACCTAAATAGGTTTCACCTAAAAGGATCGTCAGTGTCAAACTGGCGAGTTTGACCCTGACGATCCGTTTAGGTGAAATATATATACTGATATGTCTCGGAAAGGGATATATTTGTTCGAAGTAGCAAAGTAGTTTTGGGCTACTCTAACCGGGTAGGACAATCTAGAAGGTAGACATAATGGACTGGTACTCATCGTAGGGGTAGGCAATAGGCTTAGGCAAGAGCGTAGAAAATGGCGTAGGCCATAAGCGTAGACTATGTGACTCCACATAAGTCTGTATTTATGGCTGACACCAGCCAATCATATTACTGTCAGGGGGAACCCAGCTGTATGCATATTCATTACATCATATACATATAAATATATGTATGTGTGTGTGTCTATTACATAATATTGCTTACAAAATAAAAGGGTCTCATTTCTAAAATGTCATATTTTATCAGTCGATATTAATGATATGTAGATAATTTTAATGGAGATATCGCAAGACGTATTAAAAGCTAACCAAAAATGTACCTGCTTTTTTTGATTTATTAGAAAAAATATATACAGCAAATTTGACATACCGTTATTCGTCATTGGAATCCCCATTGACACCCAGAAGCTCTTCTCTTCATGCCTCCAGCTGCGCAATGGCAAGACGGTAAAAGTCGCGTGTTTTGAACACAAAGAATCTGTCAGAGCATTCCGCAACTCTTCCCACGAAGGTAGCTGTCCAATGGATTGTCTGTGGATGCCACAGACAATCCAAGAGAAGTCACCGTATGGTATCCCTGTCCATCTGAACCACATGAGAACTTTACTTTGCTTCTAACCACATTTTGCTATTTCTTTATACATTATTTAATTTCTGGATCGCATCAAATATGAAAAAGAGGCTTGAGGCAACGGAGATATGGTTCTACAGAAGGATGCTTAGGATATCATGTACCGAGCGTGTCGGCAACGATGATATTTTGGAGAGGTTGCAAACAAGGTGGGAGCTTATAGTAGACATCAGGAAGAGACAGCTGAAATTTCTGGGACACGTAATGAGAAAGGTGGGTCTGGAGAATCTGATACTCCCAGCTCGAATAGTGGGAAAGAGAGACAAGGGAAAGCAACTGATGACATACCTAGCGGGCTTAAGCAAGTGGATGACAGAACATGGTCTGGGGGGGTGGTAGAGGGTCGGAACTTATTGAGAGCTAAAAGGGATGGGGGAAGTGGAGATCCTTAATCGCCTTCGTCCTGAAAGGACACAATAAAAAGAAAGAAGTGGAACCTTGTATATTTGCATTTAGAAGAAAAAAAAACAAGACTGAGGTATGTATTTATTAGTGTTGTCTTCTTATATTAAGTAAGTTAATTCTTTAATAAAACACACAGTTCAATGCTTGCTCTTCCAGTTGTAGTAATCTCACCATATTTCCTTAATGATATATTACTCGTAAGTAATGGGATTAGGTGATATCATCTCATCCCCAAGCAGTCCATATTATTCCCTTTCTCCCAGTTTATCTTTTGTCTACCTTAGCCGGCGATGTTGTCTCGACGTTTCAGCCAACCACTCAAGCATGATGTTTCTGATTTCATAAGTTCTGCTCTATTGATTTCTACGCTAAAAACTCATTTAGTAAATATTTATATTAAATATCACTTGAGATTAGCATTGGTGAAAGATATTAAAAAGTTTTATTGGAAGTTTTTGAAATTTCAAAATATGAAGAGTCGTTATTAATTTTCGTGGCCATATATTTATTTCACACATCCGAATATACACTATTTACATTGTTCGGAGTATAATCCTCAACTTTCTTGCCATATTTAACACAATGTTTCGGACGTTGTTGGCTCCTGCCTTCTTCAGGTGGTTGGAATGTCGAACTGGACCCTTTATTTCGATCGCTGGTGTAGACTTTTCTAGTTCCACGTACCATGTTTAATGGATGTCAGTTATCAGTTATCTCCTGCTAATCCTCTTCTCCAAGATCCCATCAGGTATTGAACTCACACTCTTTGGGTCCTGTCACTGGATCTTTATCCACTGTGCAATGTGTACAGAAGGCATGAGGGTACAGCGATCGAAACATTGCGATAAATATGGCAACAAAGATGAGGATGATAGTCCGAACAATGTAAATAGTGTACATAATGCCACCATATCAGAAATATAGACAGATACATCCGAATACATTGATGTGATTTCCGATGTTGCTACGTTTTGACAAAATCAAAGAATTTTTCGCTTGTTGAACTGAATTTCGAGTAAATAGAACGGACAGATTCTTCAGAATATTTTGAAATTAGAAATGTAGACAGCTGGGGGAAAAGTATGACGACATTGTCATGTCACAACGAAATTAAGAAATAAAACAATGGCGACAAATGTATCAGATCAGAAAGCAAAATGAATCCATCATTAATTAATTGGTGAAAGCTACATTAAATAAGGATTCAGTACTGGTCATTTATTGCTCGTTCTGTTCCAAATGAATGAAAACGTTGATCCATTTAGCGGTAAAATAATTGTAAATCCAATCTCTGAACAGAGTTGAACTGCCTCAATTGAGATAATGCCTTAATTAAAATTAAATAGTGTTCAGTTCGAAATCCTTAAAGATAACCCAGATCAGCAGACATCTGAAGACCAAACTCATCGATCACTCTCTTCATTCTCTTGACTTGACTAACATAAAGAAAACACTTAGCTGGAAACCAGTATCGTAGTAATGATAACATCTGCTGTTCATGACTTTTTATACCAACAGGAGGAACAGTGCCTTCTTTGAACAAACAGATGTCAGTTTACCTGAAAAGAAACGATGTAATTCATAAGAAGAGATTAATGCAAGTTTTCACAGCTCTAGAATCACTTGTTCATAGTTACCCTATGATTTTTCAGTCCACATTCGTACTTCTGTCTGTTAGCAGTTGTCAGATTTTTTTTTTCTTTCTGCGGGCTGTTAAAAATATAAAGGCAATTTCTTTCATGGAGATTCTGATACTTTCTACAGGAAAGGCGAAAGACTTAAATAAATCCGATTTCAATCATCGTTTCAAATTCTATGACATTTGTTAAACGGGGGTAATATATTTTTTTTATATTATTAAGAATTCCTAGAAAAATGTACTTTTTATAAATTTCCTAAATATCTGTGAATATCGTCAGTGATTTTCTTCAAGTATTTATTATTTTGAATAGTCTGTTTTTCATTTCTCTTTTTTTAATCAAAAAATAGATTTTGAGCAATGTAACATTGTAAAAAAAATAAAAGGAACATTTGTTCGGTCACAAGTTCATTCTAGACTTCAATGCATATATACGATACGTAGCCAAAGTATTTTGGAGAATGATAGGTTCTCTATACCTCTCCAGAAAATTATCTAACTATTGCAGCCATGTACATCTTAAGCTGTAAATTTGTAAGCCTCTATCTCGGTATCATCTGCAAACGTTCGAACAAGCTTTATATCTTAGATCAACAAATTCTGTCCATTGCAGTAAACACGTTAGACTATATCTATGTGTCCATCAACTCGAAACAGTCTTACTTGTTCGATATTCAAACTCTTCCCTGGGTATTTCCCTGGAACTGTTGCTTTTTGGAACGTGCTACATGTATCTGCGAGAGAAAGAACAAAAATATATAAGTTTTAGACCAGCCTTCTTCAATAGCCCTTAAGCTTTGTATTGGTAAAAGATACTTTTTTTAAGCATTACGCCCCGAGCAAGGCGTGAAGCCACTGGGGTGCAGGGGGTTGCAGAATATTTGGAGCGAGAGCAGATAGGAGTGATAGAAGAAAGGATGAGTTGAGGGATAGTGGATAGATCAATGTAACTGGAGATGTCGATTGACATTACATTTGAATGGTTGGAGATTATAGCTCTCAGGGAAACAGGAATAGGGAAGGGTGTTCCACAGGCGAGAGGTGTGATGTATGAAGCTATTGGAGTAGAAGAGGCGACTACATTTAATAGTTTCAACAGTGAAAGGGGGAGAGCATGATGCCAGCCTCGTAGGCCGCTTGAATTCATGAAGTCTGGGAACCAGCGAATGCAGCTCCTCGGAGCAATTACCATGAAAGTATTTGTAAAAAAGACAGAGAGAGGCGACGGCGCGTCTGTTAGAGAGCAACAGTAGACGAGATGCCAGATTAGGGCCAATTATATTACATATCCGCCTCTGGATCTTGTCAAGAACTCCGAGGTAAACAGAAGGTGCACCAGACCATATAGGGCAGCAATACTCCGTGTAATTTTCGTTGTCTTATGATTTTTATTTCACACATCCGAATATGTTGATGTGATTTCCGAATTCTGTCCAGTGCAGTAGACAGGTTGAACTATATCTACGTGTCCATCTAGGGGACGCAGTCTTATTTCTTCCGTATTCAAACTGTAAGGAGAAATTTCCCTGGAACCGTTGTTTGGTGGAAAGTGCCACATGCATCCGCGAGAGAAAGAACAAAAATATATATGTTTTAGAACAGCCTTCTTCTATGTGCCGTGTCCCTTCCGGATGCGGATGATTATAGCTCTCAACAACTTCCTGTCCATTGTAACTCTTAATAAGTCTTGTCCTTTTATTATTTTTCTTAAAATCGGTTCTACTAAGCAATTGCACAAGATCGTTATGTAACTTCCTCTGACTCACTTCCCTTCACTATGTTCTGTGAGTGTCAAATTCTCCAAGTCCTCATTCCTCATTATGTACCCTTGAAATTTAATTTGTCTATTTCTGATTCTAAATATATCTCATCCCTAAGCTTACTCATATATTCAGTCCATGGCATCCTTCTGTTCAACCTGGTTTTTGTTGTCTCAAGTTTCTTCTTCATGTGTGCAGAGTTTGCATACTTATCGTCTTTTTAATATATTTCAGTTCTCTTTTTCATAAGTCAGTTTTGTAGCCCCAGCAAGATATTCCTTTCAGCGCTCAAAAATACAACTAAGAACTTTATTCACTTATAAGGTTGACCCATGAATTATTTTCTTTTTCATTTATCAGCTTTATTCTTAAAAACCAAAGTGGATTTCCATGATTTTCAGTTATCCATTCCCCATTATTTGCAGTGACTTCGATACTGTTTAGGTAAACATCGGCAGGTTTTTATGTGGGGAAAATTGAGTAAGAGAGAGAGACAGAGAAAATGAGATAATGAGAGAGAAAATAAGAAAATGAGAGAGAGAAAAAAGAGAGAGAGAGATGATGAGAAAAAGAGATAGAGAAAGAAAATGAGAGAGAAAGAGAAAATAAGAAAATGAGAGAGAGAAAGAGAGAAAAAATGAGAGAGAGAGAAAATGTGAGAGAAAATAAGAAAATGAGAGAGAGAGAAAATGAGAAAAAAGAGAGAGAAAATAAGAAAGAGAAAATGAGAAAGAGAGAGAGAAAATGAGAAAGAGAGAGAAAATGAGAAAGAGATATCTAAGTAAACCGATTTTTATAATGCGTTAAAATCTATGGAACAGCAAGCTTATAACAAACTTAAGATTCATTAAGATTCTCATAAACAAACCTCAAAGTAGACATTAGTGACACGGTAGCTAATCACCGTTCAAACTTGCATTTAAAGTTTCTTTATATCATCGCTGTGACCAGTGGCTATTTCAGCGACTGTTGTCTTTTCATGGACTTTAACCAATCCAGCTATTCTTCGCAAAACTTTTTCATTAACAAGTGAGTTCCGAACACAAAATTCCTGCTAAATTGAATTTTTTAACCATTCTCTATACCATCTAGGAGTAGCTGTGCGTGAAAATCCTAATAAATCTGTAGTTTTGCAATACTTAGTGTCACCCGTCTGGCACTAACGAACATCTCCTTTTCAAAGTCTGTGTAAAGATACGGAAGTTGCTTATCTCCCTTTGGTGGAGATAAGACACGTGATCATATGACAGCCGGTTAGTGTCGTTACTCCATACAGTGACGAAAACGTCAGCCAAATTCATTTGGTTTATAGCAGACAAACCAAAAGGTTGCTTTCTTTAACCTGGGCTACCTCTAACCCGGACAGAGGCTATATATATATATATATATATATATATATATATATATATATATATATTACGTCATTATTTTTCACCAACCTAATATATATATATATATATATATATATATATATATATATATATATATATATATATATGTGTGTGTGTGTGTGTGTGTGTGTGTGTGTG
This sequence comes from Acanthosepion lycidas, assembly GCA_963932145.1. Taxonomy (NCBI): domain Eukaryota; kingdom Metazoa; phylum Mollusca; class Cephalopoda; order Sepiida; family Sepiidae; genus Acanthosepion; species Acanthosepion lycidas. Next base: position 127,586,062 of record OZ010573.1, read on the forward strand.
TGTGTGTGTGTGTGTCCTGCATCTTACCAGTCATGGTGTCGTTTCTCTTTGGGAATACATTTTTTCAGTTATAAAATGTGACTCCAGCTGGCAGTCCTCAATTTGGGAAAACCCAAGACTCGCTGTTTCCCGTTCATGAAATATCTCCTCGCCTAG